>HG992150.1:13280000-13880000 GCA_905220505.1 Laothoe populi
AAATTAAAA
Organism: Laothoe populi; assembly: GCA_905220505.1. Taxonomy (NCBI): domain Eukaryota; kingdom Metazoa; phylum Arthropoda; class Insecta; order Lepidoptera; family Sphingidae; genus Laothoe; species Laothoe populi. Next base: position 13,280,010 of record HG992150.1, read on the forward strand.
TTTAATGTCGCAGTATCCCAAATTACTTGCGTCATTGTATCACTGTAGCCTATTTACGCTTGAGCATTAATCACCGGGGGCGGGAATCGACGGACGGTAAATAATTTAATGCTGATACTGGGCCCTAACCATAAATTCTCGTCATGAAATGGCTACCGAATTGACAGTCACTCGATTATAATCAGCGGTAGAGCTTGTCTACTGCCCTGCTTGGCTATATTAATCAATGCCATCTATCCAAACAGACTTGAGGGAGTGCTGAGAGCATTTTCTAGTTCCCGTCAAGGTTTTACCAAAAATGTTTGCTATAACTTTGAATCAATGAGCTTAGATAGCTTTTGTTTTATATGTCAATTAGTGAATGTGGTATGTAAATATAATATAATGATAAATATAAACTTGTGAAGTCAGATAGTAACGGACTATTGTTTCGATTCGTCAAGCGAATGAATGGGTGTAAAATTTCTGAAATGATACCAAGCTATGTGAAGTTCGTTGACATTGTTTGAAAATAAAAATACTACTATTGTGTAGAATTAAAGTATACTTAAAATACCCTCTGGCATTAATAAATTTTACGGTATAAAGTGTGTTAATATATTACGATAACCTCTATGGCGTAGCGGGCGAGTAGCCGGCTGTGAAACGAAATGCCGTGGGTTTGATTCCCGCTCCGAGACAGATGTTCGTCTGACAGACAGATATTTGTTTTTGGTCTGTGTGTCGTATCGTAGTTTTTGATACCTACGACACAGGATTTACTTAATGTGGGGTAAGAACTATGTGTGTGACTGTTGGGTCACTTATTTTTTAATGTTATTGATTTAATTTACAGTTGCGTAGGCACAGTACACGAGAAATATGTATGAAATAGAGTTCATCGGAAAACGTATTACAGAGGTATGGAATTCGTATGTAATATTGTGTATTTTATCGACTTAGAGGCGAATGTAAATGTAAATATTTAATACAAACGCTACTAACATTAATATTTTTTTGGTAATACGGCATATTACAGGCTTAAATTGGTAGAGTGCCACTTAGAAGTATTGTCTTGTTCTTACAACAGAAATAGGCTGCTTTGACTATAGATTTTAACAAAATAACAATTGGCCGTTCCGTTTTAAATCAATGAGATTTCCGTTAAGCAAATTTTAAAAAGCTTTATTGAATGAAGAAATTAGTATAAAATAAATCGATCAAACTCTGTAATCTGTTTTCCATAATCTGATTACAAAGCATGCTATACTGTTTTTGATATTCCCTTTGATGTCATACACTAATCAAGGATTCCGTTGGTACCCCAAACATCAAGCGAATAATTATTATATCAACACGTCATAATTCCAATCTGGCGTGTATTATCTTGGATGTATGCAGATCCCTAGTTAAAGCCTTGTGCCCGTGAAAGCTAAACACAAGTTTAAATTAACGGCTTGCTAGCTTGACTAGTTTGCTTGACTCATAATATATTTTATAGCATCTTCGTCGAGATATTACAGCACAAAGGTGTAATTTACGCGGTTCAACGGAGCTAAGCTTGCTTTTAATACTGAATGAATAATAGTTGAGTTTAATTATTAGTAACAGTGTTGGGTAGGGTATGGTTTAAGCTTAGGGGCGGTGATAAAAGATAAATCTCAGAAGTATATTATATTAATATTGAAATATGTAAAGTATTAACATAATGTAAGTTTTGTAAATATTTTGATATACTCTAATAAAGAATTGCCCACTAACTGAGTAAAAAAAAATATTTATTTGTATCCGTGGCGCACTGACTCATAGTTTCCGATACCTACGATACAAGATAATAATGTTTCACAATGGTGTTGTGAATGATATTATACTGTCATGTGGGATTGGGACTATTCTTAATTTATTATTTTAATCGTCGTAATTGCTAATTTGATTTTAAATAAGTTTGCCAATCTCTTAAAGTTTTATATTCTCCAAAACAAAAGAAGAAGATAAAAGTAACACGGAATAGAATCTATACTAATACTATAAATGCGAAAGTAACTCTGTTTGTTTGTTTGTTACCTCTTCACGACTAAGCGGCTGAACGGATTGTAATAAAATTTGGTAAGGGAGTGGATGATATCCTGGAGAATGACATAGGCTATCTTTTTTCTCAAAAAACAACCTTGAAAGGGGTCAAATAGGAGTTCAAAATTTGTATGGGAAATCCATAATTCCTCGACTTAGGGATCTGTAAATTCATATTTAGGCTTTTGGTAGGAAATAAAGAAATACGTGTTACAACGTTTTTTGAAAAATCACCCATAAAAGGGGCAAAGTGAGGTTAAACTTATGGGGTATTCTTTAGATGCAATCTCAAGCTTCAGGCACAACTCCTGAGAGGCTGGACAATCGCTACAGGTGCCTCAGTGCAGAAGACAACTCCTTGGTGTGTGTACTTCTGCTCCCGAATATAACCTCCACGCAGGCGGAGCCTCGAGCAACAGCTAGTATATATATAATTACATCCCAGCTACATAGTTCTATTATTTGTTATGGTTATGTATAGAAGAATTAAAAATATTGAGATTATATTATAGTGGTCAACAGATAGATGACACAAATGATTCTATTTAATCTTTTAGTAAAATCCAAAAATACCGCTACTGGAAATTACAAACGTTAATTGGTACAGTTATGGAGGAGCATTATTCCAGGTTTGGTCATGACACCGTTCTGATAGAGTAGTTTCCTGTGTTTAATTTTGTACATTATTCGATATGCAACTGAATATAATACGCAAAAGAAACTCTTTTGCGAAAACAGAATAAAAATTGCTGGAAAAATGAGGTCACAATATTTATTTAAAATATTGACATGTGCAAATACACAAAGGTATGAGCAAAAATGGTTTAGTGTTGTGAACATATCGCTATCTCCCTCGCACAACGACACAGTAATGGCGATTCTGAGAACCGTGACGTCACGGGACATATCATGCATGATTTTGTCATTTGACAATCACCCCTTTCAGCAGATTTGAATGGCGTCGAATTTACTTATATTTGTTCGAATTCATAAAATTCTTTCGATAATAGGTTTTTGGTAATGTAACTTGTTGATTAAATAAAAAAAAATCAAAACTTCTCTATTGTAACTTTACTTTTCGTAGTATTTGGTGTTTGGGAATTGGTTGTATCGTGGGTGCCAGGCACGGTGCTGTTCTGTTCCGCTATCTGCAGTGTTTTCGCGCTTCGCTGGCTTCAATGAAAAGCGGCCGTTGCAATCTCTAGCCACGCTCTAACACTTCGCTTTAGAATAACGACATTTGTTTGTTTTTTCCAATTCTATTACTAAATCGTATGGGAACATATTTATGTAATTTCGAATGGGAGTAAAGGCTTTTTCGACTTTTCAATGGCACGACGAGCGTACATGCAAATTGGTTTATTGGAAAATCTATCCATCCCTATGTAAATGATTTTTAATTACCTCTTTTGAAGCATTAAATTAGGTATCCTGCGAACCACATAGTATATTTTTTTAATTATATTTTTTTTTAGTATACTTCAAAGCCGAAAGTAGATTGTTGAGAATCAGTAGCATAATCTATTAGAATAATTATTCACGTGTTATATTGGTATCCCAAAAACATATAAAAATTTTCGTCAACCTGGTTGTTACTTACCTTGTTTATTACTTAATAAAAATGCGGCGCGTGTCGGTCGTTCACCTATACCTACATAATACGTTGGCGGGAAGCAAACAGCAGCGCGCGGCGCGCGTATGCCCATGCATCGTTCAAGAAACAGGATAAATTGATTTTGCATGTCACCGCGTCAGTTTTCCTTATTATTATTATGTCATATATCATATATTTATCTGATCTTTTATACCAAAATCTAATTAGGGTGCTTCGGCTTTATGGTATACAAAAACTAATCTTGTATATAAATTATTATTTTAACATATATTTCATTTTTTCATAGACTTACAATTAAATATAAAAGTTGTTCCTAAAAGCTGAAAGCAATAACCAGCAAATAACTCTTCTTTAAAACAATCACGGAAACGATAGCAAAACGGTCTGTGTACTTTGTTTATTGCCTGTTGTTGAAGAAATATTGGCACAATTAAGTGGAATAGACTAATTGCGGCCTCTGGGCGGGCTCGACTCCCCTTCGTTTCGTATCCATCTCACGGAATTAGATTCCGCCATGAGCGCTCATCGTTGACTTACGATTCTATCCAGCACTTATTCGGATAGAGCGCGCTTGATGGAATAAATTTAAAGAGACTGTAGCGTCGCGAAAAAATGTTGATTCATTTTAGAACGTCTATTTTCTAACGGTTTAAATTGGAGCTTTGCTTTAAAACAAAACAGTGATTTTTGCAGAATAGTTTAATTGTTAGTTTAAAATGTGATAAGTAGATTTCATTTTCATCTGAATGGCGAGACAAAAAGGTCACTCGCAAAGCATGCTTGCCCATAAGCATTCACAGCATCATCCAGAACTTTGAATTATAAACTGCAGAACTAAACTGCATTCATCCCTATGACATATAAAAAGTGATGTCTTAAATAACTGCCTCGGTACGCAGCGGTACAATTGCTGTGCTGAGGTCTCGGGTTGGTTATCGGGGGCGGGTAAAAATTTGGTTTTTCTATCACAAAATAAATCAGCCTGGAGTCTGGAATTGTGCCCGGTATGGCGATAGGCTCGCCCCTTATGGGAAACTCAAAAAAACAAAAACAAACCAAACAAACCCCCTCCCACACCATGGGACAGTAAAAAGCTTAGCGAAATTTACTGGTTACACTTCTGCCTACTCCTTTAGGGATTACAGGTGTGAGTGCGTATGTATGTCTCAAATGCTCATTAGCATATGTCTTTAATATCCTTCAGTTGGACAACAACAGTATTTAGGTTCTACACAGTATTCAGTTTTCCGTTGCTGCTTGACGGCAGAAATATAGATAGAGGTGGTACACGTGCAGACGGCCTCTAACATAAGATAAACCATCTATCTAGTAACCGAATGATCATATGTTAATAACAACCTTATCATAAGAAATAAAAAAAATATATACAAAAATACCAATATATCTTAGTCTCAGAAAATTTGTAATTGTCCACTTACATCCCGCTACTGTCACCGAACTTTTATCTTCAAACAACTTAAAATACTACATTACGTCTATTAACTACTAACTTAAAATTTTATTTGTAATACTGTATTTTCTCTGTAATTTTTGTAATATTTTTGAGAAAATAAATGTCTTTAAGCATAAAAAATGATGTAAGAACCTAATTCGGTTAAAATTGTATTAGTAACTCGCTATATGTTTTCGTGGTGGACTGAGGCCTAACCCCTCTCATTAGTAGAGGAGGCCCGTGCCCAGCAGTGGGACAATGTTTAATACAGGGCTAGTATTATTATTATTATATGTTTTCGCGGTTTGTGTAAAAGTTGATTGTTCACGGTTGCATTTCTGTATGAGCTGCATACCGTTTTGTACTTAGCAGCAGCTATACAACAACATATAAATGGAAAGTTGAGTAGATGAGCTTCAACTTGAGTTCTACTACAAAATAAAAACATACATAACCACCCTACAAGGTTACGAAAAGATGAACCGGCTGAGTTTCTTGGTGCTTCTTCTCAGACCAGTGGGCATTTCCGAAGCACCGGTAGATAAACTTAATGACCTGTAAAAAGTGCCCCTAGTGGCCTAATTTATTAAATAAACGATTTGATTTGATTTGACTTGGTAAGATTTTATTTACATACATGCATGTTTGATTTCACCGTAAGTTCTTAACAACAACGTATGGCGAAATATCAATTTTGTTTTGTGCAAATATTTTTTGTTCTTTTGTGTGTCTCAAGTAGAAGTGACGTCACTGCCACATGTCTCCATTCAATATTTGACGATCATATCAAACCCTCGGTGATTCCGTCAAGGGGTTTGGCGAAGCGAACAATAATGCCGGTTTCCACTTAATGCTCCGATGGATCGGGAAACGTTTTGCGACAAAAATCATGGGTAAAAATGTTAAATGGAAATGCTGTCGATTTACATATTTTGGTGGTAAGTATAATTTTGCCGCATTCATCCGATAACGTAACGTTCAGTTTCTTTTTTCTTCTAATTCATTTTATTTATTGGGAATATTACTCAAACGAACGTATGACTTCAAGATAGCGCTAAAAATAAATTTTAAATAAAGTGGTTTGTATCGATTTGTACGATTTTGAGTAGATAAAATCTCTTTTGCCTTTACCTGTTTTACCTATCTCAATCCCCGCACTGAGACAATGTTTGAGAGTTCGACAGATATTTGTTCCAAGTCTAGGTGTTGTGAGACCGTAGTCCGTCGTAGTTCTTAACACCCACGATACAGGTTTTACCTAGTGTGGGGTCGGAACAATGTGTGTGACTATTGGGTGTATTTATTTTATTTACTAGGAACTTAAGAATTAATTAGGAGCACAAATTATCATCTCGAACAACTTATAGATTGTGACTTTTCGAATTGAAAAACTCAATCGGTCATCATTTTAGGTTTGGGATTTGAACCACTGTGGTTTCCCAGCCTAATTACACTGCAACTAGCGTAATGAAGAGACCGACTATTCTATTCACAACAATTAATATCCAAAACTAATATATGATAATAGTACAATAGTACATACATACAATCTATCCCCCGCTACTCAACACAATCATGCCGGCCTGCTTCTTCACACTACGCCATGGGCAAGAAGGTGAAGAGGCGGTCGAGCGTCTAGTGTCAGAGTACTCAGAAGGCTGCAAAACGGCCAAACATCGTACCCCAACTCTAGACCCCCGACAAACATCGGATGTACACTGGCTGATCCCGGAACGCGACACACTTGCGTGTGACACTATGGCGGGTTTTCCACCCCGTGTACGGTGGTCGCTATCCGGGCGGATATGAATATCCTACCACCAGCAAAATAACTATTCAACATAGAAATCTAAACATTCATGTGTATCATCACATAATAGATCATTGTTCACTATTATTTGTAAATCAACATACTATATTTGGTCGTAGTGATATTGATATTATTCTATCGTCACTTATCTATAACACTCATATCATTATTTTCTTCCGTCTCTGTTTATATTTTTCGTTACAAGCTCAGTATTCGGAGAACTTACTTGAAGCGTATTTCATCTTAATTAATTTCTCATTTTGTTGAATATGCAAGACCTTTGTACAAAATTTACGCCTACGCTTAAAGTTATCGTGCTGAATCCGAAAATAAATTGTGTCCTATTTTATATTTATAGTCAATTCAGACATCATTATCTTTCATAATAATCTGTTCTTACATAATTGTATTAATAAACACTTGCGAGTAGACACCTATATACTATATATATGCATACTACATCATCTACTTATTCACATTGTAACTCAATGACAACAATTAATAATCAAATTACACGCGTAGGTGGTTATTTCTTTTGGTAAAAAATGTCATACGGATTGTCAGTTGTCTCAGTTGTTTTATAAAGTGTAGAAAAATCACACGACAGACACGCGCAACATTTTTCCAAACGCCTATCCAACATTAATATGGCGCTGTCCTAAGTTGAATGGAAATATCGGACGTAGGCATTAAATACAACACACTGTTTTCGAACCGCATGTTGCGACGTTCAGTAGGCACTGCCCGGTCTTAGTTTTTATATAAGTAGTATCGTAGGTTCATAGATGCGGTAGCAGTGTTTTTTTCTTTTATTTAACATCACCTTCAGTAGGACTCGGGACAAACCCTTACATTAGAGAAAAACTGTGTCCAGCAGTGGTACGGTGTTGGTTACAGGGCTGGTGTTATTATAATTTACATCAGTAATTTTGCTATAATGTAATGAATATTACTTTTCTATTTACCTCTACGTGAAAACCGTTCATTTAGTTTATATTATGTTGTAAACAGAATACTGCATAAAACCAAAGCAAACCAATACCAACCTACAAATGAAAACCAACTTACGATACATACATAAATATACAACACGCTTGTAATCCCCGAAGGGGTAGGCAGAGGGTGCACCCACTTCTCGCTGAATTTATTACGGTCCCATACTGTGATTGGGGGCGAGCCTATCGCCTCCTACCAACTTACCAATTAAACTATATACATTTTTTTAAAGTTCTGAAACCGATCATCACAATATAACATAAAATGAGTTATAAATAAAGTGACTAAAAATTAATATTCCTTTAAAAGCCACACAATAGCCACACATTCAATGAAGTTGATAAAAGAGACGTTGTATGGCCACTTTGATCTTTCCAATGTATCCCGTGGTTGAAGTTCTTTTGATGTAGATAACTAAAGTGCCTAAGGTGCTCGTGCACCATGGCCAGTCAGCTATAGCTTGCTCTACGCCCCTGCTATTTTACAGTGTGGAAAAGAATACACTAAACCTTTTTCAACTAAAAGAAGGAAAAATGTTTTAATAAGAAAGAAAATAAATTTTATTTGGTCAACACTTTTACTCACATACAACTAATATATTATACTACGTGTAACGGGAATAACGCACATACTTAGACACCCCAATATTATTACAATCATAATTCATGTATTGAAATCAGACTGCGATGAATATAAATATTGTTTTTTATGAAATTAGTTGTGCTAATTTTCGACATAAAGTTCGTAATTTTAATTATTAGATTTTTTAAAGTGTTCGTTTATTATTGCATTTAGAAAAGACTTTATCGCATCGAGTTATGTCTCAGTTTCGTTTGTCTTGAACGTTAAATTAAAGGGTGACTATTATTTACCTGAGTGTTAATTAATTTTGGAAAAAAAATCGTCTATTAAAAAATTGATGATATCGATTCAGTCGCTTATTATGAATGAACTACTTTCACAGTGTGCATTTATCATGTTACATGTTGTATATAACACATAGAGGAGTAATACAGCTAAGAAACAAAAAACAATTATAAACCCTAACTCCACTCCTCAATTTGGAACACCTGTGTCTAAAGTGTGATGATGAGTACGTGTGAAAAAGGCCATAGGCTCAGCATTTGCCAGGTAGTAAAATACTGTCTGGCGCTGATATTCTGCCTAGGCCTTTCCTAATAAATGGAAGTCTGAAATCTTTTTAATAACTACACCAGCTTTTACAACATACTTCCATTTATTTAGCACAATAGCCATAGGAGCAGGAGTGATCTGTATTGAAACTATTTACCACAAAAGAAGGTTTGCGCTCTGCATTAAAAGGTCACTCTCCTGTTTTGGTTTTATGGCACATAAAGTTCTAAATATAACTCGTGTAACTAATTACTAATTATATGAAATTGATTTTGAGTAATTTCAAAAAAACTTTATTACTTTTTAATATTATAATGTGGTTTATAAAAAAAACTAAAATAAAACAAATTTTGCGGATTTTATCGCGGTTTATTTTTACTTTTTAGCCTAATTTATTTCAATGTGTAATATTCGCGTTAAAAACCACTATGTTTATAAGTGGTATATTCAAAGGCCCATATCTCTGAAACCTATTCCAAACTCCTGCTCTATTCCGCAACCATCTACATTATTCTGGGCATATGCATGGGCTGCCAACAGTTGACCCGCTTGTTACTATACCTTCAGAAGTCATTAAAAAAAAACATAAAATAACTACATGCAAAATGTGAACTGTACGTCTTGGGTGAGCTGATAAGTCTTTGTTTTAAGCACACTAAAGCGGAGATACGGTTGACTTATTGTGTGAGATGAATGAGAGTGTCAACCTGCGGCTCTTTGAAGGAATATTTATAATAAGGCTCCCAATAAATGTAGCATTTTCATTTTTGTGCTATTATATTTTAAAAAAATATTATCGTTCCGTATGTATTTCAAAATGTCTTTTAAATTACTGATAACAAATACTGTAGTGCTACTTTGTCACAAATTTCATTTCCGTCCAAGTAAAGATGTAATACGTATTTAATTACGGCTCGAGAAAAATTTTAACTTTTGGCTCGACCTTCAAGGAGCTTTGCCACCCCTAGATTATAGATTATGGTTTATTGTGATAATAGTTTTGTCATATCTAATTTTCATTGCAAGTATTTACAAAAAAATTAAAAGTGCCTTGGATGAACAGTACAACTCCCACTCTACATTTTACATTATGTACTTATAAACAAGTAGCTTAATAGATTTTCGTTAAAATATTTATTCCGTTTTACAAAGGAAGGCATCTTGTCTAATGTAAACATAATTACTTGGTAATTTATGGCTCCCACGGGGAACTCAATAAACTGCGGTGCCGGAAACTAGATAATGTTAAACTAAGGTGATTTTCAACCATTGACAACGGTTCGAAATACAATGTCAATGTAATGAAGATTCGGGAAACAACTTCTATAGCAAAGTTTAAATGTAAGGTGTATTATTATGACTACTATACAATTATAATTTTACGAAAGCAGTGATAGCCTAGTTGGTGGTGGTACGGTCTGTTCAGACGAAAGTCGTAAGTTCGAAACCAACACAAATGGCATACATCACTGACTTACTAAAGTTATGTGTTTATTCATTATTATATGGAATTATTATTCATTATTATATGGAATTATTATTCATTATTATATGGAATTATTATTCATTATTATATGGAATTATTATTCATTATTATATGGAATTATTATTCATTATTATATGGAATTATTATTCATTATTATATGGAATTATTATTCATTATTATATGGAATTATTATTCATTATTATATGGAATTATTATTCATTATTATATGGAATTATTATTCATTATTATATGGAATTATTATTCATTATTATATCAATAATATTATTATATCAATAATATTATTATATCAATAATATTATTATATCAATAATATTATTATATCAATAATATTATTATATCAATAATATTATTATATCAATAATATTATTATATCAATAATATTATTATATCAATAATATTATTATATCAATAATATTATTATATCAATAATATTATTATATCAATAATATTATTATATCAATAATATTATTATATCAATAATATTATTATATCAATAATATTATTATATCAATAATATTATTATATCAATAATATTATTATATCAATAATATTATTATATCAATAATATTATTATATCAATAATATTATTATATCAATAATATTATTATATCAATAATATTATTATATCAATAATATTATTATATCAATAATATTATTATATCAATAATATTATTATATCAATAATATTATTATATCAATAATATTATTATATCAATAATATTATTATATCAATAATATTATTATATCAATAATATTATTATATCAATAATATTATTATATCAATAATATTATTATATCAATAATATTATTATATCAATAATATTATTATATCAATAATATTATTATATCAATAATATTATTATATCAATAATATTATTATATCAATAATATTATTATATCAATAATATTATTATATCAATAATATTATTATATCAATAATATTATTATATCAATAATATTATTATATCAATAATATTATTATATTAATTAAGTCTGTCTGTCTGTCTGTCTGTCTGTCTGTCTGTCTGTCTGTCTGTCTGTCTGTCTGTCTGTCTGTCTGTCTGTCTGTCTGTCTGTCTGTCTGTCTGTCTGTCTGTCTGTCTGTCTGTCTGTCTGTCTGTCTGTCTGTCTGTCTGTCTGTCTGTCTGTCTGTCTGTCTGTCTGTCTGTCTGTCTGTCTGTCTGTCTGTCTGTCTGTCTGTCTGTCTGTCTGTCTGTCTGTCTGTCTGTCTGTCTGTCTGTCTGTCTGTCTGTCTGTCTGTCTGTCTGTCTGTCTGTCTGTCTGTCTGTCTGTCTGTCTGTCTGTCTGTCTGTCTGTCTGTCTGTCTGTCTGTCTGTCTGTCTGTCTGTCTGTCTGTCTGTCTGTCTGTCTGTCTGTCTGTCTGTCTGTCTGTCTGTCTGTCTGTCTGTCTGTCTGTCTGTCTGTCTGTCTGTCTGTCTGTCTGTCTGTCTGTCTGTCTGTCTGTCTGTCTGTCTGTCTGTCTGTCTGTCTGTCTGTCTGTCTGTCTGTCTGTCTGTCTGTCTGTCTGTCTGTCTGTCTGTCTGTCTGTCTGTCTGTCTGTCTGTCTGTCTGTCTGTCTGTCTGTCTGTCTGTCTGTCTGTCTGTCTGTCTGTCTGTCTGTCTGTCTGTCTGTCTGTCTGTCTGTCTGTCTGTCTGTCTGTCTGTCTGTCTGTCTGTCTGTCTGTCTGTCTGTCTGTCTGTCTGTCTGTCTGTCTGTCTGTCTGTCTGTCTGTCTGTCTGTCTGTCTGTCTGTCTGTCTGTCTGTCTGTCTGTCTGTCTGTCTGTCTGTCTGTCTGTCTGTCTGTCTGTCTGTCTGTCTGTCTGTCTGTCTGTCTGTCTGTCTGTCTGTCTGTCTGTCTGTCTGTCTGTCTGTCTGTCTGTCTGTCTGTCTGTCTGTCTGTCTGTCTGTCTGTCTGTCTGTCTGTCTGTCTGTCTGTCTGTCTGTCTGTCTGTCTGTCTGTCTGTCTGTCTGTCTGTCTGTCTGTCTGTCTGTCTGTCTGTCTGTCTGTCTGTCTGTCTGTCTGTCTGTCTGTCTGTCTGTCTGTCTGTCTGTCTGTCTGTCTGTCTGTCTGTCTGTCTGTCTGTCTGTCTGTCTGTCTGTCTGTCTGTCTGTCTGTCTGTCTGTCTGTCTGTCTGTCTGTCTGTCTGTCTGTCTGTCTGTCTGTCTGTCTGTCTGTCTGTCTGTCTGTCTGTCTGTCTGTCTGTCTGTCTGTCTGTCTGTCTGTCTGTCTGTCTGTCTGTCTGTCTGTCTGTCTGTCTGTCTGTCTGTCTGTCTGTCTGTCTGTCTGTCTGTCTGTCTGTCTGTCTGTCTGTCTGTCTGTCTGTCTGTCTGTCTGTCTGTCTGTCTGTCTGTCTGTCTGTCTGTCTGTCTGTCTGTCTGTCTGTCTGTCTGTCTGTCTGTCTGTCTGTCTGTCTGTCTGTCTGTCTGTCTGTCTGTCTGTCTGTCTGTCTGTCTGTCTGTCTGTCTGTCTGTCTGTCTGTCTGTCTGTCTGTCTGTCTGTCTGTCTGTCTGTCTGTCTGTCTGTCTGTCTGTCTGTCTGTCTGTCTGTCTGTCTGTCTGTCTGTCTGTCTGTCTGTCTGTCTGTCTGTCTGTCTGTCTGTCTGTCTGTCTGTCTGTCTGTCTGTCTGTCTGTCTGTCTGTCTGTCTGTCTGTCTGTCTGTCTGTCTGTCTGTCTGTCTGTCTGTCTGTCTGTCTGTCTGTCTGTCTGTCTGTCTGTCTGTCTGTCTGTCTGTCTGTCTGTCTGTCTGTCTGTCTGTCTGTCTGTCTGTCTGTCTGTCTGTCTGTCTGTCTGTCTGTCTGTCTGTCTGTCTGTCTGTCTGTCTGTCTGTCTGTCTGTCTGTCTGTCTGTCTGTCTGTCTGTCCCAACCAATTCTCGCTTTAGTTGAGGGTACATAAATAAAACCAGAAGCGACTCACCAAATTCCAAACACATCAATGCACACTAGACATATGTAGGTAGGTACGCAAACAACATGCTGTCACAAGAATCACTTGCCGTCGCTAGAGCGCCGTAACAGCGCGACGGGAAACCATCAATCGGCACATGGAATTTCAACACAAATATTATTAACACAAAAATCATTGACGCTTCATATTTTCCTGTTTTTTTTTGTTACGACAATTTTTAACAAAGACTAACATTAGATACTTATTACAATTCGTCAACATAGCATCAAAAAGATTTGAACACTCCTAACCTTCAAATGTACAGTAGATTAGCATTTAGCACTTATCACCATCATTATTCTTTTTGATAATCAAATTCTAATCATGGATAGCTTTTTTTTACAACCCAACAAAACGCATAAAACTTGTAAAACTACTTAATGTTTTACAAACTCTCAAACAACAAAAATAACATAACCAAACTGTAGGTATTACATCACCTGATTTACGCTAGTGGGCGTTGTCCTTGACCCAACTTCTGATGTCGCAGCACAACACAACACAGCAGTCATGCATCATGTCATGTATGTCAGGTTAGGTCAGGTGTAGGTACATCAGGCCGAGGCTGGGAGAGGTATTATGCAACCTCTCAGATCGTCAGGAACAATCAGGATGCACAATCGCATTACGGTTTCGTAGAAATAACACAAGTTGAACCATTAATAGTTTATTAAACTACTGCCAGTTCGGAATACTAAGCGTGGGAAGAACTGGTAAGAAACCCACTTATCTATTACATAGGCTGATACATAACACAATTGATTAATATTACGTCGGCCAGCAGTACCTGGGCAGTGGCTATGTATAGCCAAAGCCCAGCATAATAATTAATTCGTTTACACAAATTAATTATCCAATGAGTCAAGGATAAGCTAGCAGCGGGATACCACAAGTGCACCGAGCCAAGTTAAAACCAAGACTGCCCGAACTGCGGTCGTTCCGCCTGTTTTATACAGGTGTCAAAACAAGTCCCGCAGTGGGAAGAGTGGGAGAATCGAATGACGCGCGCTGTCGTGATTGGTGCACGTGTTGTTTACTACGACGGTGCCGTCGCCGTCATATATTTATAACATGTATTTTTATTCGAAATTACTAAGCAAAGATATCCACACCAGCCTTACATTCACTAAACTAAAACAAATCACCCAAAGTAGCACTCTAAGTGCTAGTTTTTTGGTTCTGCCAAAAATCAGAACAAACTATGGGAAAAAGACGCTTACGTTTGCGGGAGCACAGCTTTATAATAAAATACCTTTCAAAAAAAAGGTACACCCATTTAATACACAGCTAGCTAAATATCTTATAGTATTAATTTATATGCAACAATGCATATACAAATAAATTTTCTTTAATATTACTACCAGAATATAATTAGTTTAATTATGGATAATTAACTTAACACGATCCCTAAGACTATCCGATACCTTAAGCGCGGACCGCTCACCCGTAGTCACCCAAGAGATCTTGAGAAGACCAAACGTAAGCCATCAACAATGTTATGAACCATTGACAAAGACACAAACACTCATTTTTACCACAATTAATTGCACAGTTTAGCGTAACTATTAATATAAAATTAATTTATTACCGGGTAGAAATTAAAACCAGAACTAATAGTCACCACCAATACCAACATTAAAATTAAAAATTTGAATGGTTATACTTGACTAACTTGATTATCGATTTGAAATTTCTGAAATTGAAATTTGAATTCTGAAACTTTTATAAAAACTAGACCCGTAAAACAATTCATAAATCAATATTGTAGTAACCATTAAATTACTGAATTATTCATTCAATGCAGTTTTTTCATAACACGTTAAAACCTAGGTTTGAGGGACCCACCTTTGATTATAGTTTTTTATTTAACACTAGTTATAAGAGTAAATGTTTTTCAACCCTCATACAAGCTAGAATTGAACCACATCAAATTCAAGGTTCATTAAATCATCACACGCGTCAACTGTTACGTATTTTCACATACATACACACTCACAATTGTAATCCCTGAAGGTGTAGGCAGAGGTGTAACCAGTACACCCATAATTCGCGCAGCTTATTATCATGTGTGATAGGGGTGAGCCTATACCATACCGGGCACAATTCCATGCTCACGGCCGATAATCCCAATATCTCTTTACCAAACCCCGGGATCGAACCAGAGACCCCGCAGGGCAGTCGTACCGCGTACATTACAACTACGCCACAGAGGACCGTGGACGTCCAATTATAATATCACTGCGTAATTAGCAGTTAAGCAAAATCTGAGTGCAAGACGTGAGTAACAGCCTAGAGCCGTTACAGCTGCGTAGGGATATTTCCTCGCTTAGCGTGGTATACCGTCTGTATCATGGCGAATGCTCTGAAGAATTGTTTGATCTTATCCCATCCTCTCCCTTTCATACCAGAACCACGCGTACTGGATTGCGGGGCCACAGCTTTGTGGTGTCTACTACCCCGGCCCGAACCAAGAGGTTCGCAAACTCGTATTTTTGCCGCACCATCAAGCTGTGGAACAGTTTGCCAGTGTTCCCTCCTTCCTATGATCCTGGGTCCTTTAGGCGTAGTGTGTAGAAGCCACACAGCAGGCAGGCATTATTGTGTTGAGTAGCGAGGGATAAATTGTCTCTCACTACTTGATACTATAACTGGACGGCACTACACTTACCATCAGACTTTGCCAAGCCAAAAAACTCGATGAAATTTCCATCGGTTGTAACAGTACAAATTAAAATAAAGAAATAATCAATAAGGTTGGAAACAAACCATACTATAACTTAATAGTCGTTAATTACAATCAGTTTTAAATCCAAAAACAAAAATCAATGAGGTAGGAAACAAATACTCATATTTCCAACTTAATAAATCGTAAGTTTAGCAGAACGATCAAAATTAAAAATCGGCCTTTAAATTTAAAAACTGAAAGCGACTCACCAAATTTCACATAAATCCACGGGTAGATCCCACTTCTTATGTCCAGGTAAAAGGTCATGAAGTCACAGGTCACCATATGAAGAGGCTGGAAGAGGGCTTATACATCCCTCTCCGATCTCCAGATATAGACAGGATGCACATGGTATGATAGATTCGTAGAAATAACACGAGTTGAACACTTCACAGTTTATTAAGCTACTGCCAGTTCGAAATACAATAATCCACGGAAAAAAGAACTGGCAAGAAAAACCATGGTTTACAATTACACTTTGCACTGAGACACACATGGCGTTGAATCATCACTTTAATTGTAGGCAACGATCAGTTAAACAGCACTTGGGCATTACGACCTTTCGAGATAGGATATTGACTCGTCTAATAATTATTCCTGAATGCTCCGCGAAATGACGAGGCACTCTTTTATATTGTGATTTTCGTTGTACCCCACTACGAATGAGATCATCCAATAAACAACTCCCACCTTCAAAATAGTAAAACAACTGACGGTACCCACAATTTACAAAATATAAAATTATTTGTAAGGTCAATTCAGTCTCCGTATTCATTATACTCCGACATATACCTTTTCTCCCAAAAATAACTTCCATGCGCCCTAGTGAGAAATAAAGATCTTTAACCACAATAATTTTAATTACCATCTTAAGTCTTATTTATGTTAGAGCACTATTTGTAACATAAGGCCAATAAAAGAGATTAAGAAGGAGAACAAAGAAGAAGTTTTTTTTTAAGAAGTTTAATAAAATAGGAATGTAATTTTTTTTGTATTTTCTTATAGCAAGAAGGCGTATGCGATCCGTGTATACACACAATTTCAGAATTTCGAGAGCTCCCAGTCTTCTGCCTATTTATTGCAGCGCATAATGTCCCGTCCCTATGTGAGAATTTATTAAATTTATCACTCGCGGAATTCAATCTTTCTGCGAAATAAATATTACTTATCTCATATTCGTATCTCTTAAAAACAATAAAATTAGCCGGCTGGTATTTATAAGCCTCGTGAAAACAATCTCCGCACATTCTGCTCCAGACTGTCTACACTATAGCGCGAGAAGCTGCCTTACCTCACTTATATAAAAATGGGCTTCAAGTTATACTTCGAATTTTTTGATGTGTCTGTTTCTGACGAGCGCCCTAACGAACCCAGTTCCAAAAAAATCAGTGTTCCGCAGTAAAATATGTCCAGATGACTATCAGATATTTTATCATGGCAAGTGCGTAAAGTAAGTACATTTTATGGCATAGAAGTGGTAGAGCTGAAATGGGCCGGCTCGCCCGGGGTAGTACCACTGTCTCACAGAAAACCAACGTAAAGTGACACGGCACTTTTATTCTGGCACGGCAAAGGAGGGACTAGTTATGCGTGTACTTGTATAGTTCTAAGTTATTACAGCTATAGTCATTACAGATCAAAACTTTTTTTTTATCCTGGCACGGCAAAGTGACAGCACTGCACCTGATGGTGCCGTCCAAATAGAGTATAGAGTAGCGAGAGACAATCTATCCCCTGCTACTCCACACAATCATGTTGGCCTGCTTCTTCACACTACGCCATGGGCAAGAAGGTGAAGAAGCGGTCGAGGGTCTAGTGTCAGAGTACTCAGAAAGCCGCAAAATAGCCAAACATCGTACCCTAACTCTAGACCCCCGACAAAAACCGGATGTACACTGGCTGATCCCGGAACGCGACACACTTGCGTGTGCCACTATGGCGGGTTTAACACCATGTGTACGGTGGTCGCTATCCGGGCGAATATGAATATCCTACCACCAGCAAAATTATGGTACAGCACCTTAAAAATTTACATCTCTACTAGCGGACCGTGCAGACGTCGTCCTGCCCGTAAAAACAGCGCCACACCAACTGAAGCGCCATCTGCCGGGCTGATTTTGGAATCTAAACCATCCAGGGCGCCACCCAAACGCATACAAAAAATTCATTCATATCGGTCCAGCCGTTTAGGAGGGGTTCAGTGACATACACACGTACAGTAGAATTATATATATAAAGAAGATAAGCCACTTGTAATGATTAGGGAACCGGATCAATGTCTTCACAATAATAGTTTTATTTATTCTATTCTCTCGCAACTCGCATCGTAAGGCCAGACGAAATATTAGTGTGGTCCAACGGATGGTCTGGACAATGGACTCTTACATTTTGCAACTATACTAATTGTAGATATCAGCATGTTGTTTTTAATCCATAAGTGCCCTGGTTTAAGTGAATGTGGTGTTTATGCATCGATATTGATTCAAGGCGACTTTAAAATCATTTTTAACCGACTTCAAAAAAAAGGAGGTTCACAATTCGTCGGAATCTTTTTTTTATGTATGTTCCCCGATTACTCGAAGACCCCTGGACCGATTCACGAAATTATTTTTTTGTTAAAAGGGTAGTTCCCAGGTGGTCCCATTGGTCCCACTAAGTCAGGATCTGATGATGGGATCTCAGAAAAATCGAGGGTAACCCTCAAATTTTATAGGGATGCATAATTTGTTTTTTATTGAAGTCTGTGTACTTTTTATGAATTAAAAAACTTTTATTATATCACAATATTTGGCTACACTCTTATAAACATGCGCTCTTGTGCAAATCTGGTGTTGGCGGATGGGGGAAGTCTATAAACTCTACAACTCGCTAATCGTCTCCTACAAGAATGCATGAATATGTTGGTCGTCAATTATTTGCAGGAGTTCCTCGCGATTTTTCATTCTCTTTTGATAACCACTACTTAATGCTCATCAATTTTTTTTGTAAAAACTATTTAAATGTCAGGACATACTATGCTGGAAAATCTTACGTAAATAAAAAAGACAGTAGGTATTAGAAAATATTACATTACCTATATACAAAATTAATTTTTCACTGTTAGTAAAGTTATAGTGCTTATTATGTAACTGTGAGTTTCCTTTTCAAGAAATTATAATATTATGTCTATGTCTCATAAAATTTTAAATTTTATCTTAACATGAAACACGCACACCTGAGATTTCATGAACTGGGTAAAATAATGTTAGTTGGTAGCCCCATAGAGTTCACCTGTCCCTTTCGGGTGTACGCCTATGCCTCATCTATATATATACTAAATCTATGTTTTGAACACTTTACATGACAACTGAGACAACTGACAACCGGTATGACATTTTTTACCAAAAGAAATAACCGCCTAAGCATGTAAAATTGAATACCTTCGAACATAGTGATTATAGGCCCACTTACTAATTACAATAATAAAAAATATCGTATTATCAACACTGTTGTATAACCCATACCATAAGTCACTATAATGAAAACTCCTACACAGCTTTTACTTTTTAAGAGGAGGCAAAATTATACCATTCTGGGTCGTGGACACTCCAATTTAAGTTACGGCTCTACTTATCATACTTCTGAGTTAAAAAACCGGCCGTCGTCTCTCCCTTTAGTACTTACTTTTTGAGTAATTTATTTTTACATGGTAAAGTTTTCAGGTAATGGATAGGGTGAGCAGTTTGCTTGAAGGTGGCCGAGATCCGGGAAGTACCCAAACTGAACAGATGGTCGCTAGGATCATAGAATGCTTCTTATTGTCGCTTCGAGATTACATAAGGCTTAGCATCATTTAAGCTAAATCCCTTAAATAAATATTTTGTGTTTATATTTATGACATTGTTAAAGTTAGGCTTTGCTCTTCCGCGTGATCATTTTAGTATCTGCTACTACTTTTCCAGTCTCTGTTGACCTTATACCTATTTACTCCTATTAGGAGTGGATCAATTCTAAATCCTTTTTTTTCGGACGTCCTCTCTATAAAAAATACTTATTAAATTTAGGCTTTCCGTTTAATACACACTTCCTGAGATTTCATGTGTAGTGTTTTTTTGGTTATATGCATAGAAGATTTCAGTTATATATTATACAAGTATTATTAGAAAATAGTTTGCTTAGAAACAGAATTATGTCATTTTACCATGGACGGGACAAATAAATCATGTGATTTATTTGTCCCGTCCATGGTAACCAATAGTAGAGCATTTCAGTGCAGCGTCCGGGAGGCGTGCACTGTATGATATAGTTTGCGAGATTTATTCCTTCAATCTCCGCCACTTTGCCCGAAGCAGCACACTTACTCACTCTAATGGGGTAATAACTACTCTAGAACGTGGCAATTTGTACTACGTTTTTTGCTTAAAAACTTTTTCCCTGAGTGCGCTTTGAGTCCGGAATGTTGGATTACAGAGGACATACGCCGTGATAAATATTCTACACAAACCTTCTCGCCCTGAAAAATATTGAAATGCAAATTGTTAGATTATCTAATAGTGGTAGAGCCACGCTGTAGGCATATTTGTCTACAGCATGAATGGACCGGCTCGACCGGGGTGGAACCACTGTCTCACAGAAAACCAACATAAAGTGACAGTTTACTGTCGCGTTTCGTATGGTAAGTGAGATATCCGGAGGCCCAGATTCCCCATTCCCTTCCCTAATCCCTATTCCTGTCCTTTAAGACCGACAGCGCATACATGATACTTTCGGTATTGTGGATGTTCGTTGGCGGTGGAGATCACTTAACATCAGGTGACCCACTGGCTCGTTTGTCGGACTATGCTATAAAAAAAAAACATTTATCATATTTAATTTTTTATTGTCTATATTGGCAAAAGATAGTGAATACTCAATACATAATAGACTAATAAGAAAGGTTATTTTAATAATATTTTTATTATTTTAATATTCATTCAAATTCACTATGCTTGTGTATGGAATATTACATTCGCATTATTCATCTTCAACGTAAATACAATGAACAGATTGCTCGCACTGTAGCAGCACAACAGATACGCTAAGAATAATATTGGTTAATTCCAATTTTAATCATTGCCTCTTAAGCGAATTACAAATTCAGCGTGGAAATAATCTGTTGTTAGTGGAGAATGTGAAATTTATAAATACATTAACACGGAATGTTGAGAGAAATATTGTAGTATGAACGTAGACTAGAGTTGCCAACCGTCCTGTTTTCCCAGGATATGTCCTGGTTTTTTGAGTATCCTGGGACGTCCTGAGTTCCTAAGCAGTGTCTTGGGTTTTTAAAGCGCCCTGATAAGGTCCTGTATTTTAAAACTAGCATACCACTTTAGCTATCCTTTTTTTTTTTTTTTTTTTTTTTTGTCGCGGGGAAAGCGTTTTATTACTGCCGCCCGCTCCGGAGGGAAGCGGATTAAGAATAAAACGGGTATGCTGGACTAGTCGGTCTTACGACCCAGCATCCCCCTCGCACGGATGATGGCTATCCGCGCTGCCACTGGGCCGAGTCCCTAACCCCTATGTACACCCCACCCGACACTACCAGCTAAAACCCCGCGGTGGCCTTCTTCGGCGCTTGCGGAGCGATTCCGGGGTATTCTAAGGAGTGCTAGAATTGCAGCCGGAATCGCCCCTGCGCGGTGCTGCGTAGCAGCCCATCTCCATGGAGGACTAAGGAGCCCCCGCGCACCGAACAACGACAGCGAACGAGGCCTTACCACATGCGCTGCCGTCCATCTCGGGGTCGCACGATGCCCCTCATTTGGGAGTGCATCGATACAGGCTGACAGCCCTCCGCTGCGCGCCCGCGACCCCCGATGGCCCCAATTAGTCGCCTCGTACGACAGGCAGGGGTTACCGTGGTGAAATTCTCAAAACGCCCCCATTCCACAGGGCACACCACTTTAGCTATCCTTACTTTCTTGGGGGTCTTGGCTCGCAAGTGTTTACGCTATTTTAAAACAAAGATGCGTTCTGTTTTTCAATTGAATTGTCCTGGTTTTTCTAACTTCAAAAACTAAAAATCCTAGTATTTGAATTCCGGGGTTGGTAACCCTAACGTAAACAATAAAGCGGTGCAGTTGGCACGGCCCCGGTGCGCGCTACGCGGCAATGTGACGACGAGAATTATTTGCGTGTAAATTCTTCGTGTGTCAGTGTGGTTAACAAAATATTAGAAACTTAATATATGTTAATTATCGCTTGCTTTAACGGTGAAGGAAAATATCGTGAGGATACTGCATACCTGAGAATTCTCATAAGAATTTCGAAGGTATGTGAAGTTTACCAACCCGTATTAGGCCAGCGTGGTGGACTAAGGCCTAACCCCTCTCATTAGTAGAGGAGGCCCGTGCCCAGCAGTGGGACACTGTCTTATAAAGGGCTAGTATTATTATAATATATGAAGCTTATTGATGCCTGCAAAATATGTTCAGGAATCTGGTCTTTTGATTTTGAATCATGAAGGTTTCATGAAGTAACTTTAGCTAATAATTTGTTGTTCTTAAAAGTTATGGGACCTAGTTCGATAGATAAGTAGGTAGTAATTAAAGGATTCGCGTAAATATAAGAAACCATTAAGTAGGTAGTAATTATTGGTCAAAGAATATTTCAGTAATTTCCTGTACTTTATATAAACTACATTCAGCCATCCTGTCTTGTCTCAAAATGTAGTCAAACATTTTGTAATACATTTGTAGTAATTATTTAATGATAGGTAGTAAGTTGTTTGGTATAATAGTAGGTGATAGTCTTAGTAAGTCGCAGCAAAAATATACTAATGATTTTTTTTTAACTGGAATAAGGGTATTTAATATTATAACTGGCCGGCCATCTTGACGATAAACGATTTTCACAAAACATTATTGGTTCGTCAAAGATAGTAACTAAAAACAAAAAAATATTCAGATCCTTCAGGTTCTGTATTTTTAGTTAGATTACATGAAACATGCGGGGTAAACATTATTCGGGTCGGCATTATTCTGACGATTCTAGAGAGACACTACGGTATCCGGCGATCTACATTATATTTACGTAGGTACCAAAATATATTATAACATATTCAGGATTGCAAAGTTTACTAAAATCGCAAATCAGTAACCAGTTTACCAAACAGAAAGAAAGCAAAATTGAAGAGAAAAAATATAGACAAAATTTATAGTCAAAAACCCAGATTGAGTAAAGAGTATTATCGTTTTGTTTGAAACGAATCCGCTAGCTATTTGCTGAAAAATGCACGTTTTAATACGGCGTCAACAGAATCTGGTTTGTTAATAAGTGTGAAGTGGAGGACGTCCAATTTTCACTCGGCACTGTGAATGTTTGTACATTCAATTTCAATTTGAGAAATGAGTATTCAGAATTTATTTTTCGTCAAAAAGCAGCTTTCACTTCCATAATTAATTCATAAACATATACCACGACAAACAGGTTTATTATAAGATTTACATAAGAAAAGGCTTTCATATTTTTGGCTAAATAAATTGTATAACGTTTGATTTTAAATTTAATACAATCATCATTTACCTGCCCGTATCCCACACTAAGTGGGGTCGGCACAAACGGTTTGAACCCTCCACGCAGCCCTATCATGCGTCAAATCTGCATCCACCCCTTTCATGCGCATGTCCTCATTCACGCAATCCATCCATCTCTTTTTTGGTCTCCCTCGACTCTTTATTCCATCCAAATTCATATTGACAACCAGTCTTGTCACATTCACTTGCCAATTTAATACAATGATATATTTAAAAAACAACTTTACCATATCTAATATTTGGTTAGAGATATTTTTAAGTTTTTTAAGTCATCTCCAATATTCATAAATCCATACTAATACTATAAATTCGAAAAAAACTCTGTTTGTATGTTTGCTTGTTACCTTTTCACGACTAAACGGCTGACCGGATTGTGATGAAATTTGGCAAGAAGATAGAAAGAAGAAAATATCTCGGAGAAGGACATAGGCTATCTTTTTTCTCAAAAGGGGTGAATCAGGAGTTCAAAATTTGTATGGGAAATCAATAATTCCTCGACTTAGGGATCTGAAAAATCATATTAAGGCTTTTGGTAAGAAATAAAGAAATACGTGTTCAACGATTTTGAAAAATCATCCCTTGAGCAAAGTGAGGTTAAACTTATGAGGTATTCTTTAGATGTAATCTCAAGATTCAGGCACAGCACCTGACAGCCAGGACAATCGCTACAGGTGCGTCAGTGCAGAAGACAACTCCTTGGATTGTATACTTCTGCTCCCGAAAATAACCTACACGCGGGCGGAGCCGCGAGCAACAGCTAGTGATATAATAAAAGTAAGAACGCCTTATTTCGTTGTAGGTAAATGACATCATTACAGTTTTATTATATTTAGGTATCATTTGTAGGAAAATAATGTTTTTATAGAGATTGAATAATCCCTGTTGGGTAATTGAATATGATCAATCATTGTTAGCTGAGGTTCGGGCATTCGCAACACGGATCTGATATCGATGAAAATTTGTTTTGTTTTTGACGAAAGTAGTCTCTTTATCATATTATTGTAACCGAATTTCAAAATCCAATTTATTATTACAAAAAACATTGTATGTTTGAATGAATAAATATTTTTATTTAAAATAACTGCCTCAGTGGCGAAATTGTGATTACGTGGTATTATGTCGTACGTGGTACGACTGGCGGTGTTAAGGTCTCGGGTTCGATCCTCGGGAAAAAATTATGATATGTTTTTCTTTCACGAAAGACTTCAGTACCAGCCCGGAGTCTAGAATTATGCCCGGTATGTCAATAGGATCGACCCTCATAGGACGGTAAAAATCTCGGCAAAATATGGGTGTATTGATTACACTTCTGCCTACCCCTTCGATGATTACAGGCGTGAGTGCGTATGTAAAAATGATTGGTAAAAAAAAATGAAAATAGACACGACAGATTTCGATAGCCTCTGTGGCGCAGTTGGCGAGTAGCCGGCTGTGAAACGAGAGGCCGTGGGTTCGATTCCCACACCGGGAAAAATGTTTGTGTGACACAGACAGACAGATATTAGTGACCAGGGTCTGGGTGTTGTGAGACCGAAAGTCTCACATAGCCCCTGATACCCACAACACAAGACTCGTATCTTAAGTGTGGGGTCAGGGCTTTGTGTGGGTGTTATAATAAAATAATAATAATAGTAAAAGAATTCCAAAAATAGATATTACAATTAAAACTCTGAAATAGAATAGCATTTATTTTATGTATATGCGATTCAAAATGAAAAAGCGACGCGATAAACTTTTCACGCGTGTGATATGGGCCAGGTGCGAACTCTCAGATTAAAATATTTCTGACAAACAAAAGGGACATCCCGTTTATGAATATCAACAAAGTTATATTAACTTCAGCTTTGAGGGTCATTTCGAATTTACAATTCCCTTTCCTCAGTGTCAGCATTCAGCACTTTATTATACATGAATGTTATGAATTGACAGTTACAGCAAAATAATTCATTTGCTATTATAATGGTTGAAGCTGGTAATGTGTATACCAAACTACCTAAAATTACTGATTTAAATTTATTTAAAAGTATTTTCATAATCATAATCATTAAATTATTAGTTTAAGTACCACCACAAGTTTTATAAAACAATGTATTTATTTATTTGTTATATTGTTGCACCGTCGCCTCTCAGCAAATTATTTATAGATTTGCAATACAATTACTAAAGTTAGGTTCACATTTTAAAGACCGTTTTAGTGTGATAGTGCTTTTACCCACAGTCACCTTAAACTCAATAGACACTACAAGACATACTTGTCGATTTTGATCAATATAATTCGTATTTTCTGAAATCCCTTCTGAGCACAACAAATTATTAGCGATATTAAAAACGTTCCGCGGACACATTAGCCTTTATTACCCCTGTTTACGACAGAACGGTACGACAGCCGACGCCTTCCGAATGGGCTGAATTAATGGCGGTCGCCGAATTATTGTTCCGACACTAAATTATCCATTGCTATATCACCGTTTACGCGCACAAAGGCCTCGGATACGGGCTTTTTCAAAATTTATACGATGGTCATCTACCGTCGTATTTCTAAGTTTCGTAGAGTCTGCAGATTCGCGGAGACATTAAAAATATTTATATCCGGAACCTGTCGATATCACAAGGACTGATTTAATATTTATCTCAAGGGATAGGAAAAGTTTGAGATTTGATCCATCGGAATTCTCACTCTTATGAAAGGCAACCGAAAACTGATTACCGCGTTGTTTTTTAAAGATAATGAATGGGTTTATTCCCGGTCTATTACTACCTGGTCGATTCCTGCCTTAGACATAACTGCTTACAGGGTGGCTCTGGCTTTTTAAAAACTTGTTTTATAGTAATCATTTTAGTAGTACAGAGGATTAGTAACCTCGGAAGAAAATGGCAAGAAAAAGCTTTTTAGAATGGTACGCATAAGCGCTTCCAAATCTTCATTCTTTAGAAACCCAATTTCATTGTTCCTTATTTTCATAAATCTCCTTTACATAAAAAAGAAATACTCGGCAACAGCTGTCAAATTATGTGCGAACACGACTGAGCCTTCAGTGATATACATTTAAAAAGATAAATCACGCGGCGCTCATTGGCTTAATAAGATGGAATCTTTGAAGGTGTATTCATGTGTGTGATAGATCGAAGGTATTTGACAAGGGTGCGACCCTTGCAGGCCACCTAGCGTTCCATCTTCTCGACAAAAGCATACAGGGATGGCAAGTTTAAAAGCCACTGCCCGGATCATGGTTCTTGTGTATGTCTGGAATGTTCGGTATTCCCTTAACCGCGTCGGGATTCGCTCTACTATTATACAATACACCTATGTAAGTGAGTATTCATTGATAATTCATTGATTCAGACAGCCTCCGTGGCGCAGTTGGCGAGTAGCCGGCTGTGAAACGAGAGGCCGTGGGTTCGATTCCCACACCGGGACAAATGTTTGTGTGAGAGACAGATATTTGTGTCCGGGGTCTGGGTGTTGTGAGACCGAAAGTCTCTCGTAGTCCCTGATACCCACAACACAAGACTCGTATCTTAGTGTGGGGTCGGGGCTATGTGTGTGACTGTTGGGTGTTATTTATTTATTCATTATTTATTTATAATTACAGCATTTTTTAGTAACCATTAATAAATTTGTCTTATTAGCCTTGTAGATGTGTGATGACTGAGTGATGTGAGTGTATATGTATATATAGTAGTATATATAGTATATGTATGTATTATATGTCTGATATTAAAGATGAAACTGAACCTTTACTATTAGACTTATAAGAAGTGTAACTTAAGTTAGAAATTACACCTGTAATAAGTTTAATAGCGTTTATTTATGTCGAGATAATATTGGAATTATTTCATGTTGTTATTATGTCGTGTTCTCCATATTCTTGTATGCCTCTGAAACGTGGACCTTGAAGGCGGCGGACCGCAAAAGAATTGACGCTTTTGAAATGTGGTGCTGGCGGAAAATGCTTGGAAT
This sequence comes from Laothoe populi, assembly GCA_905220505.1. Taxonomy (NCBI): domain Eukaryota; kingdom Metazoa; phylum Arthropoda; class Insecta; order Lepidoptera; family Sphingidae; genus Laothoe; species Laothoe populi. The sequence goes on from HG992150.1 coordinate 13,307,763, forward strand.
ACCCTGGACAGCACACCGGACTAACGTGTCGATACTCAAGGAACTCAACATCACTACAAGACTTTCAACAACCTGTCTACGCAGAGTTCTTGAGTTCTTCGGCCACATTGCCAGGAAGACTGATAACAATCTGGAAAAACTCATCGTCACTGGCAAAGTGGAGGGCAAAAGAGAGAGAGGTCGCAACCCAACACGTTGGTCCGACCAAATCCTTTCCATGACAGTCCATGATGCTATTCAAGTTGCCAGAACTCGTGACAGATGGAAGAACATCATTGTAGGAAAAGATATTCATGGAGGAGGTCACGACCCTCAGCAATGAGGAAAGCGATGCAAGGAGGAGGAATATTGGAATATTTGATATGTTTGTTTCCGAATGTTAAAACTAGAAAACTTTTTAATGGCATTTAAATAGCTTAACAAATTAAACTGTCATGACGGATAGACACGCCGGCGGCGCGTAACACTAGCAACACTCGCCGTTCTTGCATGCAATTTTTAACTTTAATGCTATGGAAATAAAAGCTTGTTGCTTTATTCCCGACTTTTTTTTTTAATATCCTTCCTGACTGGAGGGGTTAACCAAATAGTGCCCGGGCTACAGCTGTCTAAGTATCGGCAACAATTGTGGTCAAAGAGCATTATAATACTACTGAAAATTGTGGTAAAGCGTCTGAAATGGATAAGTAGAGTACCTATTTAGTACCACAGACTGTCATCATGATCAGGCACAAATAATTAACGTACAATCCTACTTCCTACTAATATTATAAATGCGAAAGTTTAGATGGATGGATGGATGTTTATTACTCCATCACGCTACAACGGCTGGACGGATCTGGTTGAAATTTGGCACAGAGATAGAATATAGCCTGGAATAGCACATAGGCTTGTTTTTATCCCGGAAAAATGTGCAGTTCCCGTGGGATAGTTAAGTTTTTCACAGAGCAAGGGATCGACATGATTTTTTGCATAGTGGTAGTTTAGGGATCAGAAAATGACATTTGCCACTTTTTATCACGCATCCTATGGTATAGCAAAATATAGAAAGGTGTAATAGCTTAATATGCCTCCATGGATTGTATACCTTTCCTTCCGAAAATAACCTCCACGCGGGCGGAGCCGCGAGCAACATCTAGTATTATACATTCTTAACAAGTAAAAACAGAAATATTTATGCTTATATTCCATATAAAATACCGGTGCCCAATAAATAGTATTGATATTCATATAAAAACAAAATACAATTAATTTGGTACACGAACGCTGCGGCACAACGTTTACTTATCAAATTGACTATTTTCCAACGAACAAACAAGCGGTGAATTTTATTTATCATTTTTGATGAGCATTTTGTATACCGCATTTTGTTCCTATATTAAGTTATTAATAGTTATCTTGGATCGATTTTTGTATGGAGTATTCTTATATGATTTTATTTAATAAGTAGTCATAAGTGTACTCTCGTGACGACAATTTTCTTCCCTCTTGTGGGTCGTAATATGATGTGGGATAGTCTATACCTTTCTCAATAATAATAATAATACTAGCCCTGTATTAAACCCACTGCTGGGCACGGGCCTCCTCTACTAACGAGATAGGTTAGGCCTTAGTCCACCACGCTGGCCTAATGCGGGTTGGCAGACTTCTCATACCTTCGAAAAATTCTCAGATATGCAGGTTTCCTCACGATGTTTTCCTTCACCGTTAAAGCAAGCGATAATTAACATTTTAATACACACATAACTTTAGAAAAGTCAGAGGTGTATGCCACTTGGGTTTCGAACCTACGACTTTCGTCTTGGCAGTCCGTTAGGCATTAAGTAGACTATAAAATGAAAAATATTTATCTATTTTGACTGGTAGTGCCAGAGACTAGTATGTTCAAACCAAGTATTCTCTGCAGCTCTTTAATATTAGTATAGATTTTTCAGTATTTTGCCTGGCATGCTTATGACAAGTCACTTATCGTGGTAATGAAAATGCCCTAATCATCACGAAATTTATAATAGTATACCTTCTTTTATCTCTGCACCACCTTAGGTTGACGGACAGAGAATGCCTCCAGCATGAAGTCAGTCTATACTTAAATGTATAAAGTGTTAAATAAATAAATATATACATTTAGTGTATTTTTCTTTACTACTAATGGAGAGGCCATTTTAGAATATTCTGGTGATGTCCATATTGAGTCACCAAGGCTGAATAAGCGCTTCAGTTTAAAAATAAAGTATAGACATTAAAAGGAGAGACCATTTAAAAAAACATTATTGCAATTTGCAACCACTGCGCAGAAAATTTAATTAAACCATTAGATTGGTCGTTTAGATAATGGCGGGCATCGTCGACAATCCAGCTTCGCTAAGATTATGATATTGTTGCTTACCCCTTTCCAAAGTGTCAGTTATTATAAAACGACCCTGTCAATCCAATTTAAACAATGATCACAATTCGCAGGTAAGTTAAGATTAATATTTTAGCCCCAATTTAATAATTGTAACGAACTTTTATATTAATTGAGAATTGATTTATGGGTTTCAAAAATACATTTCTATGATGTTCTTTTTTTTTAATGTCTGAATAGGCAGACGAGCACACGGGTCACCTGATGGTAAGTAGTCACCGCCGCCCATAGACTTCTGCAATGCCAGGGCACAGCAGAGCCGCTGCCTACCGTTTAAGGACTACTCTTCTTAAGCCTCGTCTAAAGAAGGACATGTCATAGCGCTCAGGGAACACCGCCGCCGGGAGTTCATTCCAGAGCTTGCACGTACTTGTCTTTTAAATTTCAGCATACAAAATATTTTAGTAAATTTTAACGGATAGATTGGGTTAAAGTTAAATAATGCTTAATTTGGAAGAGACAATGCAATAATAATTTATTCTCGGTAAAACCTTGTTCTGTTACTATTGCTTTTATTTTTATGGAAAGCCAAAGCTGGTGGTTTTGTTTGTTCAAAACTTTGTGTTCAAAAACATTCTCAATGACCGGGCTAAGAGGGAAAATGATTGTGGATAAAATGAAAATAATGTAAACAGACTTTATTTCAATTTGTTTGGACGTAGTTGCCACTGTCGGAAAGCCTAAAGATTATCTGCATTACACTCCCCTGTAAAGTGCTTATAGATAATCTGTATAAATTGGATCTCAAGCCAAAGAAATATATATACACAAGTTCACAACGACCTATATATACACGTATAATATATTTTTATAAACTGGTGTAAGTACAAGTTTCTGATATTATAATCCTCAAAGTAATTAATTTAAAACTTGTGTAAAAAAAAAATATAAAATATATTGGCTTAAATTATATTAAAAATGAAATGGTCTATAAACAGTAAGTAAATGTTTATTTAAATTTAAGTCAAGAGAGAAAAACGAAAATATAGAACACATAGAATAATATATCTTAGCTTAAATTCTAATAAATTGGAAACTATTTTTTCCGATCATTACAAACATTGAATTTGCCGTATTGTGAAGACTAAAATTACGTAGTCATTTAGTAATAATAACTACATTATAATAATAATAATACTACTAGCCCTGTATTAGACATTGTCCCACTGCTGGGCACGGGCCTCCTCTACTAATGAGAGGGGTTAGGCCTTAGTCCACCACGCTGGCCTAATGCGGGTTGGCAGGCTTCTCATACCTTCGAAAACTCTCAGAAATGCAGGTTTCCTCACGATGTTTTCCTTCACCGTTAAAGCAAGCGATAATTAACATTTTAATACACACATAACTTTAGAAAAATCAGAGGTGTATGCCACTTGGGTTTCGAACCTACGACTTTCGTCTTGACAGTCCGTACCGCAACCAACTAGGCTATCGCTGCACATTATATTAATAAATAAATAAATAACACCCAACAGGCACACACATAGCCCCGATCCGACACTAAGATACGAGTCTTGTGTCGTGGGTATCAGGGACTACGAGAGACTATCGGTCTCACAAGGCTCAAACCCCCCACACAAATATCTGTTTGTCACACAAACATATGTCCCGGTGTGGGAATCGAACCCACGGCCTCTCGTTTCACAGCTGGCTACTCGCCTACTGCGCCACGGAGGCTGTCAACATAACATAAACTTATAATATTTTTCTTGTAATTTTGACACGTATAATATGTATATAGCAGTATAGTGCAAACATTTTATTGTAACAAAAGCGTAAATCTTTTTTGCTCATTTCATTGCATCGCATACAATATTTAATTAAATTTCATGATTCCTTCCCTCAGGCTAAATTAGAATTGCGTATTGTGAACTGTTACCCACGTCCCCATATTTTCACCATAGTTTGTACCGTAATGTGCTTTGTTTGTTAACCACGACTGCCCCGGGCGGCAAGTTGGGCCGAACGCAAACCACCCTTTGCTGAAAGCCTGTCAGACACAAACTGAGCCTTTCATAGATCCATCCCTAATTTACCTACTACGGCAACCATCGTATCCTTTAACAGTCAATTACACAATAGTCAAAGCATTACAAACCTGCCAAACAATAAAGTTGAAAAGGGTTAAGCAATGATGTGAGTAGTAGTTTGTTATTTATGTCTATCATTATAGGCCCCATTTATTACTTATTACTAATAAATAGGTCCTTGATTATATAAATATCTCATCTGAAATCTGATTATATCAAATAATAATTCATTCATAGTAAGGTTGCTTTACTTACATACAATTTCATTAATATGTTTGTGTGTTTATTCCATAAAACCGTAGATAGGTTAACATGTAGGTTATGCTACGCTTTCTGGCAGGCTTTACGCTTCTGAGAGTAATGTTAGGGTAAACATACATATACACTCACGCCTGTAATCTCCGAAGGGGAAGGCAGAGGTGTAACCAGTACACCCACTTTTCGCCGAATTTCAGTCCCATAATGTGATAGGGGGCGAGCCTATCGCCATACCGGGCACAGGTTCTAGACTCCGGGCTAATACTGAGAATTTCTAGATAGAAAAACCCAATATCACTTTACCCGACCCGGGGATCCAACCCGAGACCTCAGCACAGCAGTCGTAACGCATGCGCAATTACAACTGCGCCACCGAGTCAGCCAGTCAGTCAGTGATGTTAGGGGTTTTTTTTTAGTGCCTCGATAGGCAGACGAGCAGACGGGCCTGATGGTAAGTAGTCACCCGCCCATAGACTTCTGCAATGCCAGAGCACAGCAGAGCCGCTGCCTACCGTAGGGTTTTTTTCGTATGTAAGGAGCGTGGTCGTAAAACGACTATGTTGCTCCATAAGTCCGCCACTTGTATCTACACTACAAGGTATTACCTTAGATCCGACAAATCATTCAAATACAATTAAAAAATATATATTCCTTATCTTCCATATTGTTATTTTGGTATAAGTTTCTGCCTATGGTTCGTCTGATTGGATTCTTGTATTATTACCTACCTAGTGTAAATTTTTGTACTTTACACAGTTGAGAATGTGGTGACCTAAAACACAGGCTTTGCTTATATCAGGTACCAGTCTCTATAATACCTACCTATAATTTCTCTAGATAGAACTTTAATGCGATGATAACAATACAGCCCTGTATTATTTGTACTTAAATTCGCTGTTTATGCTTTATTTTTGGTAATTCAATGCTCAATGGTAATTCAAAGGTAATATTTGTGATGTGTATGAGTCATTGGGTGGGGGTGTGTCTGTGTGTGAGTGTGTATGTGTGAGTGTGTGTTTGTGTGTGTTTGTGTGTGAATGTGTGTTGGTAAATTTGTGGGATTTATGTTAGATAAGTAAGAAGGTCTTCGGTTTTTTGGTAATCAAGTTGTTGAAGGCAGTTGGTGAACTTTATACATTGCCCTGCTGCTGGGCATGCATCTCCTCTTTGATGAGGAAGGTTAGTCCTTCACACTAGTTTGATGCGGGTTGGTAGACTTTACATAGCATAGAAAATCCTATGAGGAATTCCCTGGTACGCAGATTTCCTCAAAATGTTTTCGATGATTGATGTGATAATGAGTAAATTGAATAAATTATTGTTATTATAATTATTTATCTAAGTCAGAACAACTAGAAACAAGTCCTCTTATAATTATCCGGATGGATAGATTTTATTTAAAAGTTCTTTGCTACGATTTAAATTGCCTCGAAATTATGACCGCATATCACCCGCACATTGTACGCACGTCAGAAAAATATTTTTAATTGCCTGCCCTTGTTATTTTTAATTCGTACTTCATGCACACACGCTCTTCACGTTGTGGTGGTCTGGTAAATTTAAATTACTTTTTCTGATGGCGAGACGTGTCAATGGCAGTCCAGCGATGAATTAAATCATCTGAATTAATGACATTTTATATAAAAATAATGCGTACATTTAAGGGAGTGTAAAAAATTTAATTACATATAAACAATTACAAAATAATTGATATTCACAAATCAATTTTAATAGGAAGCGATCAAAGCCTTCAATAAAAAATCTCAACGTTGGCGTTTTTTCCTCTCGCTCGTTACAATTCATTCGTACCTTTATGGACGGCCATTACTTGAATGAAGTGGTACATATTTTATGTATTTTTGAAATTAAAATTTCTCTTTCGCTTGACATCCACTTTGTCTTCGCAAAGCAACTTTACTATTAATGTTTTAACGTTTCAAAGCTGGATCGTGCGATTAAAAATGTATGAGAATGGAGATTAGTGACGAACGAAGATAACACTGCAGGCTGTGTTATGTGCTTGAACTTTTGATTGGTTGAGACGTGACAAGTGTCATGGCGAAAGCGGCTAATGGGGCTAATGTACAATGTGACAATGTGACGTGCGACGCGAAGAATGTTGCATGATGCGGATAGCCCAATGACGAAAAAACCTAATACAAGACCTGGTTGTAACTAAGGAAAAAACGTGTATACTAATGACAACTGAGGATGTTAAATGGTGTCTAAAAATAAATAAATCAAAGATATAACATTTTTCATGAAATATATTAAAATACCTGTTACAAAAAGTAAATTAACGATGCATTTCACAATAAATGACTAATTTAATTCAAATGAACACCAAATTTGTGCTAGTTTATAAGAAATATATATAGTACGAACCGGTGCAATGTTAAGTTTGGACGATTCCTACTTCTTTTGACGCCGCAACCAATAATATTACAATTAGGCATGTTTTCACAAACACAGTTCACGTATTTTTAAAGTAATATAACTATGTTACTGTTATAAATTAATATTATTACCAAAATATTATTACAATAAAATGTGTTGACAGTTGCTATGTGTTACTATGTAAACAATCGCGCACAAAAAATGGATGATAACCTGCCGCAACGAAGTATTTTCAAAGAAGGATACAGTAAATGTTGTCAGTACGGTATAAAGTGAAATCTAGCTATCCTTTTTTACGCACATAAATTTATATTTACTTGCTAGAGATGTCACTATATTTATGTATATAATATCGAATTTTTATATATTTGTATAACCTAATGATTCTTTAGCTAAACACTTCAAGTCCTTGTATAGGTTTATTTCGTCATCGGGCTAACCTAACTGAACTATAGCAACGACGCTTTGACGTCAACAACAATTTGTCATGTCAATGATGGTTGTCGCGCAGACCATGTGCGTTGGTCGTTGGTGCGCATATTTTAACCAAAAACCATTTGATTGGTTTTTGAATCCAGGTGAGATGTAATCATATTTTAATGCTTTATGAATATACTGATGTTATATGGACAGTGTCAAATAATTCCACGCATGTATCCTCGAAGGGCCTAAGGTGCCACCACCAGACCCACAGCTCCATGAGTTTATTTTCTGTCCCATGATGTGATAGGTAGTGAAATAATAGTTATTAAACAAGGCTTTATAAACCACTAGATGTTGCCCGTGGGTCCACCCGCGTGGAGTTTATTTTTGGAAGAAAAGGTAGGTATACAATCCATGGAGGCATCTTAAGCTATTACACCTTTCTATATTTTGCTATCCCATAGAAAGTGTGCATTATTCCGGGATAAAAAGTGGCCTATGTCGTTTTCTAATCCCTAAACTGCCACAAAAATCATGTCGATCCGTTCGAATTTGACGAACTTTCATACAACCGTTTTTTCCTTATTTTACCCGCTTAAGTGTGAATTTTCGATACTTCTTTCTTAGTAGCTTACAATATAAAGAGCATCAACCAAAATTTCAAGTTTGTAGCGCTAGCGGTTTCGGCTCAGTCAGTCAAGCAGGGCAAGTAAATATACGAGTATATGTATAGATTACTTAGGCGAAGGTTAATTGGAAAACTGTAAAGTCTTAATGAATAACTTGCTAATTGTATAACCAGCACAGGAAATCATGGGCTGAATACCTACTGAACTTCCGTAAATTTTATTTACGTTGAACATTATAATGATTAAGGGCCTTATTTTGTTAATCGAGAAGAATTACAGGTTTTACAGATTTAGAAATAACAAAGCTTTTCTGGCTTAAATATAACATTTTATTAATTCTATAGTCCGAACGTGTAGGCAGTATTGCATTTTTTGTTTCATAGTTGAATCGTGCTTGTCGTCATATCGGACACATAATCCATCTTCTTGAATTCAGAAACAGATTTTTCAATATGAATGTCGAACCAAAATATTCATGAGTCATACTTCACTGCCTACGTTACCTCAGCTCAATAAAGTAACAAAGAAAGAAACGAAAACCTCGTGAAATGTTTTTTTTCAACACTGCACATACATACTGAATTTAATTCTTTTTTGTTTTATATCCAAATTTCAGACATAGGAATAAGAAACGAGCGAAGTCACCACAAAGCATTTTAAAATCTTATCCAAGTGGAAAGTGTGAACAAAAGTCGGCCGGAAGAGTATCGAAATGGGTGTTTGACTAAGGCTTTAAACATAGCTAAGCTTCTCTTACAGATGCGCATGAAGTGCGGCTTTGGTGTGCTCGTAAATCTGCTTTAAGTAATAGAAATTTGGTGTCGTCATTTTGAACAGAGGGCAACTCTTGTTGAATTTTTTTTCGTATTGAATGTGTATAATACATAAATACGTATGCACTCACGCCTGTAATCCCCGAAGGGGTAGGCAGAGGTGTAACCAGTACACCCACTTTTCGCCAGGGCGAGCCTATCGCCATACCGGGTACATATTCCAAACTCTGGGCTAATACTGAGAATTTCTACAAAGAAAAACCCAATATCACTTTACCCGATCCAAGGATCGAACCCGAGATCTCAGCACAGCAGTCGTGACGCATGCGCAATTACAAATGCGCCACCGAGACAGTCTGTGGCGGCACCAATTTATTATATATTATATTCCGAAGCACCAGTAGACCTTAACATTATTATGACATGTAAAAAGTGCCCATAGTGGCCTAATTTACAAAATAAATGATTTGATTTGATTTGATTTGATATATGTATCATAATAAATTGGTAAATATGATAAATGTGGTAAAAGTAAATACTTTGAAACTACTCTAATATTACTCGTACCTGTACGACTCTTCAAGTGAATATTTACCAAATTAGGCTTTTTTTTTTTTTTTTAGTGCCTGGATAGGCAGACGAGCAGACGGGCCACCTGATGGTAAGTAGTCACCGCCGCCCATAGACTTCTGCAATGCCAGAGCACAGCAGAGCCGCTGCCTACCGTTTAAGGACTACTCTTCTTAAGCCTCGTTTAAAGAAGGACATGTCATAGCGCTCAGGGAACACCGCTGCAGGGAGTTCATTCCAGAGCTTGCACGTACGTGCTAAGAATGAACGCTGAAAACGAACCGTGCTAGACGGAATCGTTTCCAGGTGGTAGGGATGAACTCTGTTGCGGTGTCGGGTGGTGCGATGATAAAATGGTGATGTAGGCACCATTTTAAACAGTTCCTCAGAGCACTCCCCGTGGAACAACCGATAAAACAAGCAGAGAGACCCGAAGTCTCTCCGCAGTCCCAACGGTTCCAGGCTATCCGTGATATCAGGATCCCCGACAATTCGAACGGCCCGCCTCTGTAAAGAGTCAAGTGGGTCTAGCAAGTATTTCGGGGTCCCTGCCCAGAGATGAGAACAGTACTCCACGTGGGGCCGGACTTGCGCTTTATAAAGCGCCAATCTATGGCCCGACGTGAAATACCGCCTCGCTCTGTTCAGGATCCCCAATTTTTTGCTGGCCAATTTGGCTTTGTCCTCCACTTGACTCCTAAACTGGACCGTGTTCGATATATTTACGCCGAGGATCCCAATACCCTCGGAAACCCGCAGAGTGACTCCTTGAAACTGTGGCGCCATGACAAATGGGTCCTTCTTAGCGGTGAACGCGCAAACTTGTGTCTTCGTGGGGTTGAAGTGAACTAGGTTCCTTTCACCCCATTGAGAGGCCCGCCCTAGAGAGCTCTCGATTTCCGACACAAGTTCTAACCGTCTTTCTTCCAAAGTGCTCCGAGGGATACCCTGCTGGCCGGTGTATCGCACGTCGATAGTACTATCATCTGCATAACAATGCATGCTATCAATAGACAGCATGTCATTGATACGCAGAATGAATAGTGTCGGCGACAACACCGAGCCTTGTGGAACGCCAGCATTAATGGACAAAGCGTCGGAGCAGTAGCCGTCTACGACGACTTTAATGCTCCGACCATCCAAAAAACTAGCGATCCAGTTGCAGAGTCCCTCGGGGATTCCATATGATGGTAGCTTCGATAGAAGGCCCCCATGCCATACCCGATCAAACGCCTTCGCGATGTCTAGACCGACGGCCATAGCCTCACCCTTGCTCTCTATAGCCTCCGCCCAGCGATGTGTGAGGTAAACAAGAAGATCACCAGCCGAGCGACCGTGACGGAAACCGTACTGACGATCGCTAATCAGCTGGTGCTCCTCCAGATACCCCATAAGCTGGGCGTTAATTATTCTCTCCATGACTTTAGAGAGCAAGGATGTGATGGCTATCGGTCTATAACTCGAAGGGTCCGACCGGTCACCTTTTTTAGGGATCGGATGAACATGGGCAACCTTCCACGAAGCGGGAACCCTTTTGGAATTGTACGAAAGACGATAAAGGCGCGTGAGAATGGGGGTCAACTCAGGGGCGCACGTCTTAAGAACCACTGCAGGGATGCAGTCCGGCCCACTCGACTTTCGGATGTTAAGGAGCCTAAGCTCCCGCCTGACCGCACGCTGATTGATGCGGATTTCAGGCAGGGAGTACTCGCACCGGGGAAGTTTTGGTGGAGTGGCTCCTCCGTCATCCAAAGTCGAGTCCGAGGCAAAGGATTGGGCCAAGATATCGGCCTTTTCCTTTGCACTATAGGCCAAACTGTCATCAGTCTTACGCAGTGGCGGGAGACGGCTTATTGTACAACACTGATTAAGTCAATTTAATAAAATTGATTGTAATCCTGGATAACAGATGAAATTACAAGTGTAATCTTGTATGTTATTAAATAACTACATTTTGCTCGCAGCTCCGCCCCCGTGTAGGTAATTTTTAAGCTATTACACCTTTATATACTTATTTTTTTCTTGCAATTAAAATAACCTATATTAATCAGTGATAATGTAGCATTCGAATGGTGAAAGAATTTTTAAAATCGGTACAGTACTTTTTGAGCCAATTCATTATAAATATACATACAAATCTTTCCTCTTTATAATATAAGTACAGATTACATTATTTTATTGTATGAAATAATCATTATAATATTTTCAGTTTTAATATATTATAAGAAAAAAATCAAAGTTCTATGTAAAGGTTTTGTACCTTTAACGGCACATAAACGATGATCGCCACTGTATTGGTCAATTTAATGATCACAGTTACGCACCTCAGTGCCCATCGTTAACAGTTCCATGTCAAGATGTACCAAATACCAATTAGACACAAGTGCGCATGGACAGCATAACGCCCTATGCTGAACTGCCAATAGTGGTATACGTCCGTACAGTAGACAGTCCCAGAACGGACTGTAGTCTGGAGCGCTCGAGAGCCGTCTTTTAAAGCAACTCTTTACCCCACTCAGTTAGTAATTATAGCCAATCTACCCACGGATATTTATGAAATACCCTCGACATGTCTAATAAATAAGTCCTACCCTCACAATCTACCTACACATATTTACAAAATACTTAACAACTAATTTATCTCTAACTATATTATTTATAGTTTATTGAATATTGAAGTTCGTTTCAAGAGATTTCAATGAAATAAAATGTAATGGAAAAGTGTGTTCGGACCATTAATTTTTTACGATTTAATCGTGTAGATAACGTCGCCGAAAAAACTGAGCGAGTGGTCATCAATCAGCCTCCAGCCGGGTGGAGCGCGCTCCACTGTGTTTTTACACGGACCATCCACTCTCCTGAACCTATTATATTGTGTTTGTTGCCAAACAAAGATGATTTTTGACATGGAGTTTTTTAGGACACCTATGTAGTAGGACTTTGTTAAGAGAAGAAAGAAAATAGACAGTTCTTTTGTACGAACATATGTGTCTAAGTTAAGTAAAAATATGGAAAATAACTCAATACGTGATATATATACACTCACGCATGTAATATCCGAAGAAGTAGGCAGAGCTTTAACCAGTAAACCCACATTTAGCCGAATTTATTACGGTCCCATAATGTGATAGGGGGCGAGCCTATCGCCATACCGAGCAAATTCTAGACTCCGGGGTAATACTAAGTATTTCTAAATAGAAAAACCCAATATCACTTTACCCGATCCGGGGATCGAACCCGAGACCTCAGCACAGCGGTCGTAATGCATGCGCAATTACAAATGCGCCACCGAGGCAGCCAATACTATGTTCAATATATTTTTAACAGCCTATGTTGCGCAGCGGGGGAGTTTATGAAACACGAGGCCGCCGCGCGGGTTCGATTCCCGCACACAGTGAGACACTATTTACTAATGACTAATCCTACTAATAATACAAGTGCGAATGTTTGGATGGATGGATGTTCGTTACTCAATCACGCTACAACGGCTGGACGGATCTGGTTAGGCTATTTTTCATCCCGGAAAATGAACAGTTCCCGTGGGATAGTTTAATTTTTCACAGAGCAAAAGATCGAGATGATTTTTTGCATAGTGACAGTTTAGGTATCAGCAAATGATATAGGCTATTTTTTATCCCGGGAAATGCATAGAAAAGCGTAATATCTTAAGACGCTTCCATGGATTTAAACCTTTCCTTTCAAAAATAACATACACACGGGCAGAGCCACGGGCAACATCTAGTATATTATATGAGTTTAAATACAAATGAACAATACGAATTTCACTGAAGGTTTATTTAGGTTAAGTTTTTGAGAACAAAAGACTGTTATGCTGCTTTACTAATAATAATACTAGCCCTGTATTAAACATTGTCCCACTGCTGGGCACGGGCCTCCTCTACTAATGAGAGGGGTTAGGCCTTAGTCCACCACGCTGGCCTAATGCGGGTTGGCAGACTTCTCATACCTTCGAAAAATTCTCAGGTATGCAGGTTTCCTCACGATGTTTTCCTTCACCGTTAAAGCAAGCGATAATTAACATTTTAATACACACATAACTTTAGAAAAGTCAGAGGTGTATGCCACTTGGGTTTCGAACCTACGACTTTCGTCTTGGCAGTCCGTACCGCAACCAACTAGGCTATCGCTGCTATTACTAATATATATACTAATATATCAGCAATAATACAAATAACTGCTATGAAAAGATGAAAACCACGCCAGCATTTATCAATTGTACGACGCTTGACCATTGTTTGAAAGATCTCAAAAATGCTCATTGTTCTATAAATTGTACAAAAATCGATCTTATGATTTGAAAGAAGGTCTTTTAGGCGGAAACCCTTAAACGAAAAGGTGTAATTTTTAACGTATATATGTGATTTACGTCCGCTCAGCGGGTTCGGAGTTCGGGGTAGGCCTTGCCTTGTCTCAATGGATGGGGCGGGTTATATCTTTTATATTCACATAGATTTTGATTTCGGTGTTGCAGAAAAGTTTGGATTATTTTAATTTACGAATGGCCTATGACGTCGGTCTTTTTTGTATTCGTAATGTCTAACTAGTGATAGTAGGTACGGGATAGCACGCTTATGTATATAACATTAAAGTATATGTAGGTATCCATACTTATATCTAAGTATGTATACCTACATATACTTTAATATATATGTATATTTTATAACTTTTTTGCCCCCCATCTAATTTTATATTGAAAATGTTTAAATGTTGTGTGATTTTTTTGGTTTGTTTTATTTTCTCTAATATCAGCTAGCTGACGTCCGTATGTCACTTAAGGTGACCACTGAAAACCAGCGCTGTGTTGTACTGCTGTGGTCACCTACGTGTCACAGCCGCGACGTGCAAGTGCCATCAGTTTTAGTATTCATTATAATAAAAAGTGTAAATTATTGTCTGTTTTGTGGTATGTGCGTGTGAGCGGTGCAAATAAATCGTATTTCCTTCTTGTCTAACTTGTCAGCTAGGATCGTGATGTAGTAAAATTGATTAGACTAAATATCAAGCTGTGGAACAGTTTGCCAGCTACCGTGTTCCCTCCTTCCTATGATCCTGGGTCCTTTAGGCGTAGTGTGAAGAAGCTAAACAGCAGGCCGGCATGATTGTGTTGAGTAGCGAGGGATAGACTGTCTCTTGCTACTTGATACTCTATCTGGACGGCACTGCGCTTACCATTAGGTGCAGTGAGGTCACTTTGCCGTGCCACGATAAAAAAAAAATTTTTTTGCTCATACCAATATTTAAAATAAATATTGCGACCTCAATTCTCAAGCAATTTCAATTCTGTTGTCGAAAAAAGGGTTTCTTTGCGTATTATATTCAGTTGCATATCGAATAATGTACAAAATTAAACACAGGAAACTACCCTATTTATGTATCGCATACAACATATTTTGTTTTAAATTTTATGTGCGTTATATGTAAATATATAATTATATAATAATCATAAAGTATTATTTATTCATACAGAATATAAACGTGAAACAGAAGGATGACGGTGGACGTTAAATTTCGTTATTTATAAATAATAAATAAATAACACCCACAGTCATTAACATTGTCCTGACCTTATACTTACAAGATATAATAGACTAGCTGTTGCTCGCGGCTCCGCCCGCTTGGAGGTCATGTTTGGGAGAAAAAGTATACAATATAAAATACAATTTTTCGTGCGTTTAACTTAAAAAAATGACGGATTTTCATACAAACTTTCATCCCCTATTTTACCCCTTAGAGGCGGAATTTCTAAAAATCCTGACACATATTTTTTATTTTTAACTAAAAGGCCAAATACTAATTTTCATGAAATTAACTTCAAAAATGACGGATTTTTATACAAACTTTCATCCCCCATTTTACCCCCTTAGTATAATAATACCACCCGTATTTTCAAAAACCCTTCCTTAGTGGTTGCCTACGTCATAAAAGGTAACTATTGTCAAAATTTCAAGTCTCTAACCCCAGCCGTTTTGGCTTTGCGTTGATCGATCAGTCAGTCAGTCAGCTTCTTCTTTTATATATACAGATAGAAATTTACAAGATAGATAGGTACAAGTCTTGTGTCGTGGGTCTCAGGAACTACGAAGGCAGGTTTAACAACATCAAGACCCAAACCAATTATTTATAATCGGAGATCGAAGATCGAAAGATCGAATCTGCGGCCTCTCGTTTCCGCTGGCCACTCACCCCCTACGTCATGTAGGCTCTCTGTCAATAATATCGCTATTTTAAGCAGTGCATTGTTAAATTGTGATCGTACTTATAAGGATCCCATTAGTAAAATACTTTTTGCCGAAGTGGAATGCAAAATTAATCTAGTAGAAGTGTATTTGAATGCGTTTCAAAGAGTTATATGTCATGTCAGTTAAGAGAACATAACGTGATATTCACGGGCCAGTATATTTGGCAAATCTCTCAGTAAGTGAGCTCATGTTGCGCCATACGAACAGGATTAGCCTAAGCTCTGAGAACTGTTTTTCTCTCCACGATTCATTCGAGAGAAGTGTGCCGGAAATAAATAAAGCGAAACTCGGATCCAAGACACGAATAAAGCCTTTGTAGAAGAGAAATAATTTGCTAGGGATAGCCCTAAGCTTAGATAATAATATGAAAGTGTTGGACCTCGGAATTTTTTAGCAACACACGTTTGGTGATAACTCCGAGGGAACTTTTAGCGTTTACGTTCACTTAAGAAAATTTTGAATTACATACTAAAAGAAGAGGTGCTCACAAAAGCAAAGTTTTCAAAGGAAAAACGACTTTCGGAATGTAAAGGAATATAATTTTGTTTTCGTTGAATATTTTCGTTGTTAAAGCTAAGATAAGTCATCAAATTATGCGAACGCTAGGTTGTTTACAAATTGTTTTTGAAACGAGTCACGTTTCCATTTAGACGTAGGCAAAAAATTGAACAATTTAAATAATGTTACTTTCTTACATTTTAGGATCTGTGCCTCTCATCAGCTTATAAATATTGCCTTTTCGAACGGAGTTTACATTTTGCGAAAATATATCTGCCCACAGTTTTCTGCTTTCATTCTTTTCTAATTGTGACTTACAATAATATTTTTATAATTAGAATTGTTATGCTCCTCCTTTTTTGAAGTCGGTTAAAAAAAATACGATATAGGTGGTGGTAGAATATCATATCCGCCCGGATAGCAACCAACGTACACAGGGAGTAAAACCGGGACCAGCCAGTGTACATCCGGTTTTTGTCGAGGGTCTAGAGTACGGGGTCTGGGGTACGCTGTTTGCCCGTGTCGCGGCTTTCTGACACTAGACCCTCGTCCGCTTCTACACCTTCTTGCCCATGTTGTGTGAAGAACCATGTCGGCATGATTGTGTTGAGTAGCGGGGGATAAATTGTCTCTTGCTACTCGATACTCTAATTGGACGGCACTGCACTTACCATCAGATGCAGTGTGGTCACTTTGCCGTGCCAGGATATATAAAAAAAAACAAAGTACACAAAACTGATGTAAATCTATTGAATGACTCTTCCCTAAGGTATGTTTTGAAGGGATATACTGTTTTACTGATATTTATATTATAGTTTAATTTTATGTTTATTATGTATTCACCTAGCAACATAACACAAAATTAAATATTTAAATGAATCAATAAAAATTACAAAATCATGTCAATATTAAATCTAGCCTGAGAGGGTCACCTGTTAGTTATTTGGTCCAAAGAATAACAAAGTTCTTTTCATTTTCTAAGAAATTTGACATAAATACATAATTATTTAAAACAAAACAGTTTCGATTGCGAGTTTAATTTTCTTAGCCAATATAAATTTATGTGCGTAAAAAAGATTTTTCTTAGATTTTTGTTATTTTTTCTAAGGAAAGTCTATTTTGTCATTTTGGTTATTGTATTTAATAATTTTATCAATGTATTTACCTTTTTGTATATTACGATGGCTTATGCTGTGGTTGCTCATAACCAGAGTTGCAATTACTTTGTTTGCAAAATAGTAAGAAATTATTGTAAACTTCGTTTGCAATTCCATAACAAACAAATTATTGTAATCTAATATAGAAAGACAACAAGCACCCTTAGTTCTTGACCTTCTGTAGCCTTTGAGCCTTTTCTTTGAACATGAGAGTAAGGTTATCCAAAGGACTTATATTAATGAAGTCCATACATAGATCTAAGAAAGTAACAAGATACTCGGATTTCTTACAAATTTGCAGAAACCAGTCTTAACACTACAAAAGCCGAATATATTGTTTTATCCATACTTGAGTTAGTTATAATAATTTTTTGCAGGTCCAAGCAATAAGAAGTGGAGGGGGTGCGGATTCCCATCGGCTGTACAATGAAGTACTTGGGATTGATTCTGGACAGCCGGTGGGATTTCCGTGCCCATTTCAAGGAGTTGTCGCCGAAATTGGTGTGGGCGGCGGGCGCGCTCGGACGCCTGCTGCCGAACCTGGAGGGACCTAATAGCCCTTGCCGAAGTTTATACGCTGGAGTCGTGCGGTCAATGGCCCTGTACGGATGTCCCGTATGGGCCGAGTCCCTGAAAGCCCGCTGCGTCGCCTTGCTGCGCAAACCGTAGCGTTTGGTGGCGCAGCGAATAGTAAGGGGCTACCGCACGGTCTCCCACGAGGCAGCCTGCGTATTGGCCGGCACACACCCTTGGGAGTTGGACGCAAAACTCATTTCGTCAGCGTTCTCCTTGCGGGAGGAGGCGTCCAGCGGCCGTCAGGAGAGACTGGCCCCGAGGGAGATTGCGGCCCGGATTCGCAGAACCGCCGTGGAGGAGTGGCATACCAGGCTGGAAAGCCAAAGTGCGGGCTTGAGGACCGTCGCGGCAGTGCGTCCTGTCCTTTTTTTTTGTTGTCGCGGGGAAAGCGTTTTATTACTGCCGCCCGCTCCGGGGGGAAGTGGAATAAGAATAAAACGGTTATGCTGGACTAACCGGTCTTACGACCCAGCATCCCCCTCGCACGGATGATGGCTATCCGTGCTGCCGCTGGGCCGAGTCCCTACCCCCTATGTACACCCCACCCGACACTACCAGCTAAAACCCCGCGGTGGCCTTCTTCGGCGGTTACGGAGCGATCCCGGGGTATTCTAATGAGTGCTAGAATTGCTGCCGGAACCGCCCCTGCACGGTGCCTTGTACGGGCCCATCTCCATGTGGGGCTTAGGAGCCCCTGAGCACCGAACAACGACAGCTAACGAGGCCTTACCACCTGCGCTGCCGTACGATGCACAAAAATTGGAATGCATCGATATGGGCTAACAGCCCTCCGCTGCGCGCCCGCGACCCCCGATGGCCCCAATTAGTCGCCTCGTACGACAGGCAGGCGTTACCGTGGTGAAATTCTCAAACGCCCCCATTCCACAGGGCGGAGTGCGTGCTGTCCTAAAAAGATGGCTAGACAGGCGCCACGGTGCGCCTACGTTCCGGCTGACGCAGGTACTGACGGACCACGGGTGTTTCGGTTCGTTCCTGTGTCGGATCGGAAAGGTGTCTGCCGTGTGCCATTATTGTGGCAACTGCCGTGAGGATACGGCCCTAAATTTAAATAAATAAAATTCCACCTCTAACGGGTGAAATAGGGAAAGAAAGTTTGTATGAAACTCCATCATTTTTGAAGTTAAAGGCATAAAAATTGGTATTTGGCCTTTCAGTTAAAAATAAAAAATATATATTTCAGGATTTTTGGAAATTCCACCCCTAAGGAGGTAAAATAGGGGAAGAAAGTTTGTATGAAAAATCCGTTAGTTTTGGTTTTGTTTTAGACAGAGCACGGGATCCACATGATTTTTGCATAGTGTTAGTTGAGGGGCTACTTTTTATACCAGAAAATGCACGGTTCCTACGGGATAGCATAATACAGGAAGATGTAATAGCCTAAGAGGTCTCCATGGATTTTATACCTTTTCTTTCAAAAATAACCACCACGCGGGCGTAGTCGCGGGCAATATTGCATAAGCGCTTGGGGAGTGCATGAACACGTCCTATCGGATTAATCATAAAGAAATGATGGACACGATACAGGCTGTGCCTAGTGTGGACATCATAGTTAAATGTAACTATATTGTAAATTTGGACCAGTTAAATAAATTAGTCTTATTCTATGAGACTACTAAACTTATGATATAAACTTATATGCAGTCAGGCACCAGCTCAGCTTTGTTCTATAGTCGCAAAGCGCTGGTAATTTTACTGGTTTACTAATTACAATATTAAAAATATATTCCAAATATCTTTATACTTGAATAGTACATATACGTATATATTTTACTCTTTATAGCAATTAATTCAGTTGTGATAAGTGAAGCAATTTGTATTAGATACAAAAGTCAAAAATGACATCTTCAAAAATACGTAAAAAATGGATAGTGAAGAAGACAAAGGTATGCACTCGTTAGCATTGACCAGAAAAATGCAATTTAGAAGACAAAGAATAGATAACTGGCGTAATAAATTCGGTGAAAAATGTAACTGTATCTACATAATGGTTTCTTATATATACGCGAATATTATACATTCGAAAAAAAATAATTTTACGGATTGAAATAAAACTAATTTTTACAGATTCTATCGCTGTTTATTTAACTTTTTTTTTATCCCGATGTTTCGCGATAGAATTAATAGAATGTACATTCGCGTAAACATAAGAAACTATAATTTTACTTTTTATTTTCCCTTTTAGTCTGGATGGTAATAAAGCTTTACAGCCTTCATGGTCACGGAATCCGCCCCGTGTGTAGTTTTATTTCAATTAAAGTTTATCCTTAACTGAAACATTTTGTCATACAATATACAAGAGTTATGTATAACGTCAGTGCTCTGTTATAATTTTATACTACATATTCCACCATAGCACTGAAAATAACAGTCTGGATTTCTATACTGTTCTGTATAAGTTAAATCAGTTCAGCAGTGTTCATGCTCAATTAATTCTAATTTGTAAAAACAAATTTAACATTTTATTAGAAGCGATAAGCATGAAGAGAATAAGGCCCATTTCTCTCAATTCGTCCCTCTTTAGCTGAATGCTCCATTTAATTTGGAAACGTGTTATTCAATTTCATCACAAACTTTGTGTCAAGTCGGATAAAAGTGTTCTAAATTTAATTAGGACGATTACTTGTTATAACTATCGTTCCATCTCCATTGTTTTGCACAAAAGGAATGACTGGCAACTGCTTTTATACATAATAATAATAATAATACTAGCCCTGTATTAAACATTGTCCCACTGCTGGGCACGGGTCTCTTCTACTAATGAGAGGGGTTAGGCCTCAGTCCACTACGCTGGCCTAATGTGGGTTGGTAGACTTCACATACCTTTAAAATTCGTATAAAAATTCTCAGATATGCAGGTTTCCTCACGATGTTTTCCTTCACCGTTAAGCAAGCGATAATTAACATTTAATACACACATAACTTTAGAAAAGTCAGAGGTGTATGCCACTTGGGTTTCGAACATACGACTTTCGTCTTGGCAGTCCGTACGGCAACCAACTAGGCTATCACTGCTATTTTATACATAAATTGTGTTATTTATGCACGTGTTTCTGTGTGCGTGAGCTTGTAGTATTTCTTGTGTAAAACTTGATATACGACATACCTATTGGCAGGCACATATAGTTCTTGTGGTTTTTGAGCAAACACATCACACCATAGTGGAGCGAATCAGAAAAAAATATCTTAGTCCTGGGGGTAAAAGTTGTAGCTGATAATATGTCAATAATAACATTAACTCTCATTAACACAGGAGGCCCGTGCCCAGCAGTAGGACAATTTTGATATACAATTTTGTAGGACAATGGATGATAACCTGCTGCAACTAAGTATTTTCATAGAGGGATAAGTATAGTAAATGTCATCAGTATGGTTCAAGGTAAAATATAGAAATTGTTTTTTACGCACAAAAAATTATATTGGCTTGATAGACATGGGACAATGTTTATGTATAGAATATCGATTTATTCTATATTTGTATAAACTATAGCTGATGATTCTATAGCTAAACACTTCAAGTTCTTATTTGGTTTGATTACTTTCGTCAATGGGCCAATGCGACGAGCGTCACGTCTTTTACATTTTGCCAGAATTGATGAAGTATGGTAAGGTCAGTTTTTCTCTCTTAAAGGTAGTATTGCGATGTTTTTGATTTTGATTTTATAGCCTTTCTCAATAAACAGGCTATCAAGTGCAAAGATTTTTTAATAGCTTGTTCAAACAAGATAATTTCAGCATATTATATTGGTATAGATTGTTGAAACGTTTATAACTAAGCATTTTATGGCATTAATGTAAAACAAGAGCAAATGACTAATGAACTAAAATACGTACCACAAAATGGATCGTTACGATGAACATCGAACACCTAAAGCGAATTTAACCAAAACGCAATCAGCGGTTGAATTTATAGGTACTCTTTGTTTAAAATGGAACAAAAATTGATTTTATCTGTGAGCTCATTTCATATCCACATGCATTGGGTAAAACCGCCACTAAGCGAAAACTGATGGTTTATCATAGCGAATTTTGCTAGTAATATCATTTTCTATTACGTAACTAACGTTTTTCGTATATTCCATCCACAGCTATGCCACTATCTACAACCTAAATTAAAGATGTATATAGGTATAGTTTATTTGTTGTACTCACATATATTATGACTAGCTGGTGCTCGCGACTCCGCCCGCGTGTAGGTCATGTTTGGGAGAAAAAGTATACAATACAAAATACCAATTTTCCTGTCGGTCGGTCGGTCGGTCGGTATATATACAGATTAAAATAATTAACATTACAATTGTTTCTTAATTTGGACAACGACCTCAGGTTTTTTATTTTTCGCGACAACATGCTTCTACAGAGTGCTTGCTGCCTTCAATCAATGATATTTCAGATATGATAAATATCAGCTTTCATACGTAGGAGACGTATGCTTTAATTAATGTTATAATATCAAGCAAAATATGTATAGATTATTGCTATTGCATTGTGAGTGTGGTAAAATAGATATTATATGTGTGTCATGGTTGGTTCAAGGGGAGTCGGACATTTATCCCGCTCGTCCATTGCATGTAGATTGTAGTGGAGAATGAACGATGCGTCTACTCGGTGCGGGAAGCCAGGCTTCTGTTGATCTTCTGTTGTTCCGTGATGATATTCTGCTCAAATATCAGCTGTTTTAATATAAAATTGATAAAATTTAATATAAAAAGATGATATTTTCAGCTGCATATTAGCATAGTTGACTCGTATTGAGTGTACGGCAGTTTACCATCATATGGAAGATTTGGGCTAACGATATCACCGGATCGCGATTGGTGGAGCAGATTTTGCGTAAGCCTTTGCCCAACATAAGTATTCAGGCTACAATACAATATGTGTTAGGTTTGTAAGGCACACCAGCCATTTTATATACATTTAAGTCAATACAGACAGGCACATACAGCCGCATCAGGAACACATTAAGACGTGTAGAATAATTTGAAGTATGTAATTCATTTTCCAAAAAATATATTCACTAAAAATAAGAAAAATAAACCAGAGGATGGAAAAATATTTAAAATAAGAAGTACGCTGAATTAAACCAGGTGTACTGTGTTACGCCGTTTTTGAAGGCTAATCATTAACAGATGGGCGCGAGGACTTCAGAAGCATAAACCTTGGGTTTTCTGTATAATTTAATGTATTTTATCGATTATTTGAAGCTATTTTGTGGTTTAGATAATGAAAGAATTAAAGTCACCTCAGTTTTCACCTTGCCTCGACTTTCAGTAGACGATAATTATTTTTCACCTCTAGTAACTTCATTTTACATATACCTTCCCAGTCTAATGGTTGGGATGACTATATGGGACTCGCATCATGAAACTGTGCATATGTGCAAAGATCACATATCACACATCTATTAGGGTATTTACTATTATTAGAAATACCGAAGGTATAACTGAGGTATTTAGGAGACTAGTTGGGGGTAGTTAATAATGAGAACCAAAGTGGGAGTAGTAAATGTTTAATATAAAACAGAGTGCCTTCCGCGCTCCGGTGTTCAGTTCAGTTGTTTTGTAAAGTAGACGAGACGATAGCCAGTATATTCGTGGTTCGGTGTTGTAAGAGTTAATCGTAATCAGTTCAATGGCGTTGTTCAGTTTAAAAGGGTAATGCTGGTAGATTACATAATGGTTTCTTATGTTTACGCGAATATTATACATTGTAATAAAACAATACTAAGCTGGTAGATTAATTATAAACAGAAGCCTTAAGTGAATCCTGCCATGCGTGTGTGTTAATATTAAGCACTGAGATGTGTAATAGTGTCGTGTAAATCAATCAATAAATTATAAACATTGTATTTGTACCTTTTAAATATCCATCTTGCATAGTTTTGTTGATGTTCCTAACACATCACACCAATGTGTCTCTTATGACACGCGGTGGAACACTGTGGTGGAATTCTTTAAAACCAATCCACAGGGTGATTAGTGGGTGATCTATATTAAATCACAAAATACTTAGTAGTAATAATAGTTCTCTTACGGCAAACAAATAGAATAAGGTCGATAATTGCATGTAATGTTACATCAAATCAATAATATTATGAAGGTAAACTTAAATATGTCAGTTATAACAAAATTCAATTGATATTTTTAATTAAATGTTACATCTTTCGATTTTTAAAACGAAGTATGTTATTACTCAAAAACAGAGTTACGTAATTTTTTTTTGAGGGGCAAGGTAAGATATGCGAATATTTAACTTACTACTACTACTGGATTTAAGGTGGGGTAGCGTCTTAAGCCCTTTATTAATTGTGTTGGCCACATTTCAATACGGAAAAAGAGTTCAAACTTAAGTCATAACCAAAAACGTTTTTTTTTGTGTGGTATTATTTACGTAAAAAGGCAGCGTGGGGGCTTAGTCATTTTAATAGTTGTTTGTTTAGGTAACAAGGAAAACAGAGAGTACCTCGTATCACGAACAAAACAGACCTTTAATCGTTTACTCTTTGCATTTATCATCCAACCCTCGTATGCTAAACTCAATCTCGCCATTTTAGGGTTACTACACAAGAATGAGTGTCCAAATTTTATTTATTTATTTATTTATTTTTGATTTACCAACGTTTTGTATACATTAATACATTGACAAATAAAAACACAGAAAACAGGACAAATGTAACGAAACATTTACAGGTAAATACATCATGATCCAATACATATTAATAAAAGCATAAAAAAAACCTCTATGTATTATCCGTCTCACAATAACAACCTGGGAGTGCTTCTATTTAGATCCATTGGTTCTGGCGGTACCCGCCTAGGGGTTGCACTAAGAGATATAAAATAATACTGTAACAGGTTCGAGCCAGCAATGTTCCACAACTGAAAATTCATGAAATTATAAGTGTGACTACGTGTTTTATGATGTTTTTTCGTGTACTACATCTTACACCGGCATTATATCACAGTTAAATGTACTAGACATATTATATTATGCAGTTGTAACCTTTTTCATTTAGGGAGGGAGGCTTTCCGACAGGTAGGTCTGGAAATCTTTAGGCCTATGTTCAGCAGTAGATGTCCAAAGGCTGAGGAAGAAGAACCTGTTGTAACCTACATTATTTGATTAAATCATTTGTTATACGTAAATTTAAAAAAGAATACCTACAAACTTTTCTTAAAGCTTTCTGGAATTAAGTATTTTCGTCATGGCCGCTAATACTATCAGGTTATTTAGTTGCTCGTTTGCTTGCCTTTTGTTGTAAAATTCAGTTTAGAAAATAAATTCGAGTACACCTCGATATTATCAGTGCGTGACAACCCTAAAACATCCATAGCGTGATACTTATTAGGTACGTACTCATCCTTGTCTAACGAACCGTGTTTAAAGCCTCGTTAGCATCACTTGTCTACGACTGATGATCCTGGCATGTGAACTTCAAATATCACGAGATATATTTTCTCACAGTACAAGCATAATTTGTTATTAGCATTTGAATACCTGCTATTACGTTAAATTTAGATATTGTTTTTTTAGATTTAAAAACAGCAATAGTCTAGTGAGGTGATACGAATTGTCGACGCGAAAGTCGCAGGTTCCAAACCATTTAAATGGCATGCACTTTTGACTTTCCTTTCTGACTCTGGCATGTCCTCGAAAAGACGAAGAAAACATTGTGATTTATTTTATATGTGTATTAAGTCTACTACCAACATTAATTAGGTCAGCGCGGGGTGGTGGATTAAGACTAGTAAGTTAGGTAAAGTCTCATTAGTAGAGGAAGCCTGTGCCCAGCAGTGATACACTATTTACTAATGACTAATCCTACTAATATTATAAATGCGAATGTTTGGATGGATGTATGTTTGTTACTTAATCATGCTAGAACGGCTGGACGGATCTCGTTAAAATTTGGCACAGAGATAGATTATAGTCTAGAATAGCAATAGGCTTTTTATCCCGGAAGTTGCACGGTTCCCGTGGGATAGTTTTGTTTTTGTTTTACACGGAATTAGGGATCGAAATGATTTTTGGATTACAGTGTTAGTTGAGGAATCTTCGAATGAAATTAGCTTTATTTATCCTGGAAAATGCACGGTTTCTATGGGACAGCATAATATAGAAAGATGTCTTAAGGAAATAATAGCTTCAGGTCTCCATGAACTTAATTTTTTTTTTAAATAACTATCACGCTGGCGAAGCCGCGGGAAAAAGCTAGTATTATAATAAATGTTAAAAATCGCGTAAGTTGTCTTAAAATTGCATACAAAGGCTATGTGCTTTGTCACCAGATTCGCGTCGCGCAGGGACGCTCTACTGTCTCAGTCGCACACCTCAAAATCTTCCCACGGAATGATATTAATATTGTACTGCATAAGAAAATTTATGACGTTTGTCTGAAATATACTTGAGACGGTGAAATCCTATGGGATGTAGAATCAACGCTACCCGATGAGATTTTTACTGAGGCTGTGGGTAGGTTTGCAAAGAAGAATTGAATATTATATCCTTAAAAAATATAATAAATATATACATACAACAGTCACACATATAGTTCTGTAAAATCGTGGTTATCAGGAACTACGAGGGACTAGGGTCCCACAACACCCACCCAGACCTGAAACAAATATCTGTCTGTCATACAAACATTTGTATTGGTGCGGGAATCGAACCCACGGCCTCTCGTTTCACAGCCGGCTATTCGCATGCTGCACCACGGAGGTTCCATAATATTGAAAATATACCCTTTAAATTTCTGTATTAATTATAGGAAATAGCTTAAGAAAATGATGTTACAAATTAATGTAGTTTCATATAAAATGATTTGTGTTTCACGAAATACGAACGGAACGAAAAGACAATGAAGTTCATCTTAAGGTAATGACAAAGTTTCGCAATCACCTTCCAGTTTCCCTCTCTATTAGGAACAAAAACATTGAGCTCATTGAGGTTAACCATCTCGGAGCGAAAACAACGTAATTAAGTTTAGTGTTAGGGATTTTGTGAATGACAATAATTATTAGATTGGCACGTCGTTTGTCACCTTCGATAGTGCCATGCCCTTCGTCATTTGTGTGCTTTAAAACAGTCAGTTTCCTATTTTATTTTCTACTGTAAATGGTCATTTTTCGTAACGCGTTTTTTGTTGGTAGAAAAACGGATATGATTTTTTTTGAAACTTTATACCTTACAAACTGGAACAATTTTAGGACATAGAACTGTAGCAGTTCCTGAAGAGTTCATGTCTTCGCACGTTAGTGTATTGCATATTTTTTCATAGCCAATTTTTGGTGGCAGTCTGATGTAATATTACAAACCGATGACAAAAGAAAAAACATACAACATAAACATTTAAACATATACTCCATACATTGTCATAGATGTTTTAAGACATTGGACCTTTTATGTGGCATTTAAATAGATTTTTTTGGTAGAAGATTGATGAGGACTTACTGATTTTTTTATTTTTATCTAATTAATACTTGACATTGGCAAATCATCAGATAATGATGAAGCCATAATCTATAAAAAAAATATTACGTTATTCTGTATACATAAACACTATTGTGATTTTACCATAATATATATACCGCCTTTTAAAAATACACTTTAAAATATTCAATTCAATAATACACATTTCTACTTATTATCATGCCATATCTCAAAAAAAGTATAAAAAATACTGCAAAATTATAAGACATACATAGCAACAAACAGCAAACGTTACACCTTAGGGATTTCTTTTTATCAAGCTAAAATACAGCTATACAATCCGCGTTGGTTTCCACGAAGGCCTGCAGGATCCCGTGGCTGTCGTGACCGCAGTATAATACACCCGAGTACCCTCTAAGGAAATGCTTTTCCTTGGCAAGAATTCGTAATTTTTTCGGAGCCCGGAATGATTTCCCTATTGCATTCGTGGATGAGAGGGCAGCTAGAAAACTTCGTAAACCCAAAGCTAATTTACTCTTCCTTAGGGTTCTGTAGCCAAATTTTAGAAACGGCCCTGTAAATATTTCGACTTGTCCGGATGTATAACCGTACGTGATAATATGACCGCCATTTTAATCAGTCTATTGGCACCGTATAAATGGAATTTTGGAAGGTGGGTGTTTTCTATGAATCGTCTTATTAGAGAAAGTACAAACATTTGCACGTCAATAGTAGCACACACAGTCACATACATAGTCTTTATCACACACTAAGATAACGAATCTTGTGTCGTGGGTATCAAGAACTACCAGAGACAGTCTCACAACATCCAGAACCGAAACATATATCTCGGTGCGAAGATCGAACTCGCTGGCTCTCGTTTCACATATACTCATCCAATGCGCCAGAAAGCTGTCAATGTAATTAAAGTATTATAAACACGAATTATATATTTAGATGTCTCCAAAAATAAGTAAACAGTTTAAGAAATGTGTACATCTGAATCCCTAAAAAATTGACCTGAACTTGTAAACTAGCTTTTTAATAAAGGTAATAGAACTTAGACATTACTTTTAGCGACTACAACATCAGTTTATTATTATTTATTATATGAATATAAACCGATTTAAGCTGTTGTTAATTTAAAAAAAGTTTGTTACTATTAGATACTATAATATTAAATAAACAAGTTATTTTAAACCAACGCAACGTTCGTCTCGACTGCAGAACTTTTCGTCATACGTGTATCAACACACACTTGGCCGCTTTTTGTACATTAGAACCCTCAGAATCACGATTCATTCATGATTACATCTTAATAAACAGTACTCATTTACTTTTTATTATGTGAAACGGTACGTAAAAAAATGCTGGTTTTATTTGTCACAATTTTACGGCCAGATAGATAAATATTTTAGTGGCATGCATTTTAAGGTAACTGTAACCTACTTATAAAGTCTTAGGAATTATGAAATCCACAAATTTGAAATTAGACATCAATAGAATTTAACGAAAATCTTACTCATGATTTTTAATAAGTCATTAACGTGGGAGCCATGCGCAAAGGTGTCCTGATATAGATGTAATTTCTCCACAATTGATTCTATAACAATAGTACTGTATGTATTTATTGATTTCTTTACGGTAGGCAGTGGCTACGGTAGGCAGCGGCTTTGCTGTGCCCTGGTATTGCAGAAGTCTATGGGCGGCGGTGACTACTTACCATCAGGTGGCCCGTCTGCTCGTCTGCCTATCGAGGCACTAAAAAAAAAATCCGCTAAATCTGTTCATTTTGATACGGAAAGGATTATACTTTTCGCACTTACTTGACGCGTTTTCTCTATAATTTCTTCGGGCTTCCGAAGTTCTGTAGTTCTTGAGGTGCTCGTGGGTGGTGGAGCGTGAATGTGTATATATAGTTAGATAATAGAAAATATAGATAATATCACAATGATATTTTGGATGAATGTAATACTAATAACATTATTATACTTGGGTGACTTAACCCTTCTTTTTAATTTTTGGCGCGGCAACTTGACCACATTGCACTTGATGTTAATCGCAGTGTCGTCTAGATAGAGTATCAAGTAGCGAGAGACAGTCTACCCCTCGCTACTCAGCACAAGCTGTTTAGCTTCTTCTCACTACGCCTAAAGGACCCATATCATAGTATAATTAGCAATTGAGCATTTAACATAGAATAGGAGCGTAATACTGTTTCATGTTTATTTGTTTAATTAATTCTAACGAGCTCATGTTTCGTGGCTCTGCGTGGGTTATTATGTTAAGCCTTAGGCAACTCATATTTTTCTGGAACAATATGTTACAGCGGAATACTAGCTTCATGCGTATAGCAATTTGAAATAAATGATGCGTAACTAAAGAACAATAAATAGACATATGATGTAGTTTTTATTAAAGAAATGATTTTTTAGACGAAACCTGGGAAGAAATTAACATTGAAACAAAAAAAATTACCGCTCAACTTAATTTCTGCCAGGCGACTATTAAGTATGTAATTTTAATGTATAAATATTCGAGGCTAACAAGTACTTTCTCATCACACAATTTACTTTCTTCTACTCTAGTGAAAAGCAGAATATTTTTTTTGACAAATAACGCAATTCGTTTCCCAAGTTCGTGGCTATAAATTGTTATGTAAGCATGCTCGAGTGGATACCTGCATTACGTAGCTTCGCTACCTAGATTACAATGATGTATGGCACTACTAACTTTCATATGTACAGAACTTTCTGTACATATATATATGTTATATATGTAGCTTACTAAAGCTACCCTAAATACCCTTAGAATTTATAGCGCTAAAGAGTAGGTCCCCGTTTAGGATGATGTATAAACTAGTGATTATAATTTAATAATACATACATACGTACTCATGCATGTTATCCCCGAAGAGGTGGACATAGGTGTGACCATTATACTCACATTGACAGCCTCCGTGGCGCCGGAAATGAGAGGCCGTGTGTTCGATTCCCGCACCGAGACAAATATTTGAGTGACAGATATTTGTTTCAGATCTGGGTGTTGTGGGACCGTAGTCCCGCGTAGTTCTTGATACCCTCGATACAGGTTTTACATGAAGTGATAGGGGGCGAGCCTAACGCCATACCGGGTACCATCCCGGGCACTGACTTGGTGCCAATGGGACCACCTGGGAGGTATACCCTTTTAAACAAAAAAATAAATTCTCTAATCGGTCCAGGCGTCTTAGAGTAATCGGGGAACATTCATAAAAAAAAGATTCCGACGAATTGAGAACCTCCTCCTTTTGTTGAAATCGGTAAAAAAGCAAACAAGTCCCAATTTATTGTAATACGTGACCCTAATCGCGTGATGACGAAAACCGAAGGTCGAAAGGCGAGCAAACAAACCGGACTTGACAAATCCCAGCTAATAATCGGGCCTCGTTACCCTCGCACGCTCCGCTTTATCCGGCCCGCACTCACTTTTTGTCTACTACCCTGTTTTAATTTTATTTACTTAAACTTTGTTTGCATTTTGTTATAACTTTATTTCGTAACCCGTGTGAGCTTACGTTTAGTATATTTTGTGTTAACGTTAACGCTATTGTTTGTAGAATATAGTGACGTTAATTTACTGTGTAATGATGCTAGAAAAAGAACATTTTCTATTCAAAGTGAAGCTTCGCTAATGAAAACTCTAAATATTTTTGTAAATACAATACACAAATTGAAACACAATTTTAAAACTACTTAAAAACCCTGATATCTAAAATTATATTGTTGAGTCCAGTAGCTTCACTGACTACAATATCCTTGAAATAGGGTAGCTAACAAGATATTTATTACTATTTAATTAATAAGTTACATAAATCCGAATTTCAAAACGATTTAAGAATATTTTATAAATCCGATGAAAAATATTAGGATAGTTCCTTTTATTAGAAATACCGAAGGTATAACTGAGGTATTTAGGAGACTAGTTGGGGGTAGTTATTAATGACAACCAAAGTGGGAGTAGTAAATGTTTAATATAAAACAGAGTGCCTTCCGCGCTCCGGTGGTCAGTTCATTTCAGTTGTTTTGTGAAGTAGACTAGGTGATAGCCAGGATATTCGTGGTTCGTTCGCGGGGTAGTAAGTGTATAAATGTGTAAGCAGTTCAATGGCGTTGTTCAGTTTAAAAGGATAATGCTGGTAGAATAATTATAAAGAGAAGCCTTAAGTAAATCCTGACAGGTGTTTGTGTTAATATTAAGCACTGAGATGTGTAACAGTGCCGTGTAAATCAATTAATAAATTATAAACATTGTGTTTGTGCCTTTTAAATATCCAGCTTGCATAGTTTTGTTGATGTTCCTAACAAAAATAAGTAAATTAGAACCTAATTCTCTTTCTTGTCTGTAAAGCCTTTGTGATGGACCGATTTCACAATTGTACCAATTTCACGTAATAAAATGTAAAATTCCTGGACCAAGGCAGAATTATACAAAGTATAGACTCTATAAAGTGAAAACGGCAAAGTATCCTTTCAGAATTAGAATAAGTTAGAACGCATTCCAATCAAGTGAAAGGGAAGCTGTAAAATTCATGATTCATGACATCATTGCTCAAATTGCCATAACTGTGGAGTCGTGCGAGAGATAGTGAGGTTTTCCGACACGCATTCACTTTAGCTCATCTATAACAAAAATAATTAATGCAGCTTGGTTTTTTATTCTGTTTTGCCAAAAAAGTTATTTTTATATTACATAAATAAATACACCCAACAGTCACACATAGTTTTGACCCTACAGTAGGTAAAAACTGTTCCGTGGGTATCAAGAGCTACGAGGGACTACGGTCGACGCTAACCAACATCTGTATTTCACACAAACATTTGTATTGGTGCGAGAATCGAACCCACGACCTCTCTTTCCACAACCGGCTACTCAAACGCCACAGAGGCTGTCTATAGGATATGTTATTTATATCAAGTAACTATTAAATATATCAACTCTATCTTTACACATAAGATGGTACTTGTACTTACTCAGACGGACAATCCCATAGAAGTCATATGACTACTTTAAAAAAAAAATTGATGAAATTATATAAGAATCGATATCAATACTATGAACGTTACTAAAGTCTATTATGATTGCCTATGCCTAAAAAGATTATAATACGATAAAATTGACCCTTGCGATAGACACATATCAAGATAGAGCAGAACATGAACGGCACATGCCACCGGTATAGACCGGAGATTGTGGAAATCCTTTTCGGAGATCCCTTATCTCCAACACAAGACATTTACTAGCTTAAATAATTGTACATGAAAGAGAATGTATAAGCACACAGCTATAAGTAAAAATGTTTCACTAGTAGAGCCCATAGACTTGTTAAATCAGACAAGCTTACACATGTGCTGGGGCCTACCATATACAACCGACTGCCAATTCATATTTTGGAAGCACCTAGCAATTTAATATTTAAGTCTAAATTAAAGACGTGGCTATTTTATTGATTCACACATTCCATAATGTATTTTTAATGTGGTTTAGCAAGTTTGTTAATATTAGAGATCAAGCGAATCAGACAGTAGATCTGGTGGCTGATCCGTTAGATCTAATTATTTTAATTTATGTAATTCTTTCTGTACTAATGAGAGGGGTTATGCCTTAGTCTACCACGCTGGCATAATGCGGGTTGGTAGACTTCACATACCTTCGAAATTCGTATAAGAATTCTCAGATATGCAGGTTTCCTCACGATGTTTCCCTTCACCGTTGAAGCAAGCGATAATTAACATTTTAATACACACATTAGTACAGGAGGCCCGTCCCCAGCAGTGGGACAATGTTTAATACAGGGCTTATATTATGTAATTCTTAAAATTTATATTTAATTTGCTAATGTATTAATAAAACAGACGTGTAAATGTTCTTTACCAATAAATTGATTATAATTATGATTAGTTTATTTTGAAACAACAACCCTTGATCATTCTTTAAGATCTTCCAGTTTATTTGCCGAGGAAATATATTCTTTGATTTTGAAAGGCATCCGGGCATAGTTGAAAGGTTTGCTATCAGTGTGACACATTTCTGTTAGCTGCAGATCTTTTCAGTGGGTTTCCATAAGTTCGGGCCACGGCTCATTCAATACA
Source organism: Laothoe populi (assembly GCA_905220505.1). NCBI lineage: Eukaryota > Metazoa > Arthropoda > Insecta > Lepidoptera > Sphingidae > Laothoe > Laothoe populi. The sequence continues at coordinate 13,341,316 of HG992150.1, forward strand.
TAAACATGTGTGTTGACATCTGATTAATGGCTGTTTGGTTCTTTATTTCGTTTGACTCCGATTAGAAATGTGAAAGGAGAAATATAACCTATTCGACGCGAATATATTTTTCGTACTTCTACATAGGAAGTAAGTACACTATATAAAAAAATAAGTAGAAGTTTCTTAGGCAAAATAATTAAGAAAGTTGCGCAGAAAAATAGAAAATGTAAGAAAACTTAACGACCATATAAATTTTTCTTATGTAACATTAGCGCGTTTGACATAACTGCCAGTCGTTTGACAGTTCGCAAAATATAGAAAAATTTCATAGCTTAAGATGTCTATATACCTTTTCTTTCAAAAATAACTTCCACGCGGGCGGAATCGCGAGCAAAAGCTAGTTAAAATATAATTGTCTTCAATCGAGGTATGGTCATGTTGAATAAAACGGAAATATGTAACCTATCTTTGATTCTACGCAAACAATAATAATTTGTTTTGAGTATATTCAATAGCGAATTTAATAAAGCCAATCTGGAATATTAAATAACTCAGAAGTTAGTCAAGATATTCTTAAACTAAGCAGAACTCACTACTAGAAATATATTCTCCCTAACCATCAAATTCATCTACACCAAGTATATAAGGTAAAGTGCTCAGTGCGTTTGACGTTAAATAAGTGAGCGATGATAGAGTAACACTCGTCTGGACCAATGTTGCTTAGTCAGAGCAAAGTAAATCATAAACAAAACCCATACATATACATTTCACGCTTGTAATCCCCGAAGGGGTAGGCAGAGGTGTAACCAGTACACCCACTTTTCCCCCAATTTCGGTCCTATAAGAGATAGGTGGCAAGCACCGAACAAAATCCATCTTAAATGAAAATCGCTTATGCTTAAGGCAAACTCATTTTATGGCTAAGTGCATCTTGGATATGTGGGCGTGAATTATGGAATAGTCAGTTTTGTGCAGGGTATAAGTGTTTCAAAGATATACTATGTAGTCACATTAGCAGTAACCATGCACGATTTAAAAACGCAGTGTACATATTTTAAAATTTAAGAGTTTTATGAGTGGATACATTCGTTTCATTGTGTAATTTATAAACGTATCACAGGGAGGGCCGTTAAAACATTAAGGTAGTCCTATTACGAACACATTCCATCCCTTCTCGCCACCTCGTGATTAATGACCGGCCTCGCCCTTTAATCTTACAAACGACATCACACGCGATTTTATATTTGCATTTTTTAACCAATTTGTTTGATCCCGTGTGAAATTTCACGAACAGTATATGTCAACTTATACGTTTGAAATAATGGAAACTGACATTGCGGTTTTTTCGCAACGTGAACCATTTGTGTATAACATTGATCTCATTTGCGCTATAAAATTATGGGCTATAAAAGTGATTTATTTTTACTACGTGATTTGCCTTCGAAATTGTTTTAACGGGATCTGTCTATATAAACCATAGTATCAAAGTGGTTTGGCTTATATTTCGTGAAATATGTATCACTTTCCAGGACGTTTGTTTATACAAGAACGTGGCGTGTCATCATTCCCTTTATATTTAATGTATTTATTGCATCCATGAAATTATTATACATTGTCGCTATAAATTGCTCTTAGTCTGTAAGCCTTTTTAAAATAAATAAATTATATATACTTCTATTGTAAGGTAGTTGACAATTATAGATTCATACATACATACATACACACTCACGCCCGTATCCCATGGGGGTAGGCAGAGACTATTGAGTGCCACAAGCTACGATCCTGACACACTTCTTTCGCCTCTTCCACATTCATACATCTTCTCATACATTTACGACGGTTGGAGGTACTTCTGATTTGCCCTTTTAGGAGAAGATCGTTTATCTGATTCATAAACGTTCTCCTTGGGCGCCCTCTACCCACTCTTCCAGATTATAGAATTATAGATTCAGTCAGCAGTTTTAGTAGAGTTCTTATTAGGTATATTTAAATCACACATTCTTTATTCCCAGCCTCGTATAAGGTGTTAAAGTAAATAATATTATTTAACTTAGATACTGAGAGTGTTATTTGCCTAAAGTAATGTGAAAACGCATAACTCTATGTACAAATTGGATAATTCAGAGAACGTAAAAAAGCATAAATTTTCTCTTTGCTGTCGATCCCTTTCATACTTCCCTGATAACTATGTAAATTGAGTTTCCTTAATAAGCAATACAAATGTTTAGCTACGTAAGGAAGTTTTTATATAAGAAGGCAAGAAACGAGCAAGACGGTCACCTGAAGTGTGTGACCTCCACAATCCATGATTACAATATCAAAAGAATCATGAGCTTGTTGCTGACTTTAACAGAAAGGAATTGGGATTGGAGATGGGAAAGCGTCTATTTTTAACCGACTTCAAAAAAGGAGGAGGTTAACAATTCGTCGGAATCTTTTTTTTTATGTATGTTACCTGATAACTCGAAGACGCCTGGACCGATTCGAGAAATTCTTTTTTTTTTAAAAGGGTATACTTCCCAGGTGGTCCCATTGGCACCAAGTCAGGATCTGATGATGGGATCTCAGACAAATCAAGGGCAACCCTCAAATTTTATAGTGACGCATAATTTGTTTTGCTATTGAAGTCGGTGTATTTTTTATTAATAAAAACACTTTTACTTATATAACACAAAAAATGGTCTGTATTTTTTATTATTTATTTTTACACCCTAAAGTCACATATATACTCCTGACTCCACCATGATGTCAAACCTGTGTCGTAGGTGTCAAGAACTACGGCCCCACAACACCCAGACCAGAAACAAATATTTGTCTGTGACACCAACATTTGTTTCAGTGCGGGAATCGAACCCACGACCTCTGGTTTCACAGCCGGCTACTCTCCCGCTGTGCCACGATGGTTGTCAATCTGTAATATCAAAACATTAACGATCATAAATTGAACCACTTTGAATCAATTTCTAATACGTATACGTTCAACTAATACCGCGAATTTGATATCTTTGTATGGCAATTTGTAGAACGGAGTGCACTCCCGGAGGGTGCCGGCAGTCGCGTTCTGGCAACTGAAACTGAAGTTATTAAAACAAAACTGAACTAAGCTGATGAGGGGAATTTGTATTAGATTAATAAGCTAAATATAATGCAATTGTATCACTGAGTTATTGCTTTCAAGTTGAATAATTTTGAAATAAATTTGTTCAGCACGAATAACTTTATTTTTTATCCTGGCACGGCAAAGTATATGCATCATACTCCATCAGATGGTAAGCGCCGTGCCGTCCAATTAGAATATCGAGTAGCGAGGGATAGAATGTCATCAACACAATCATGCCGGCCTACTTCTTCACACTACTCCATAGGCAATAAGGTGAAGAAGCGGTCGTAGGTCTAGTGTCAGGGTACTCAGAAGACCGCAAAACGGCCAAACATCGTACCCCGACAAAAAACAGCTGTACACTGGCTGATCCCGGAACGCGATACACTTGAGTGTGCCACTAAGTTTTTTTACGGGTTTTGCACCCTGCATACGGTGGTCGCTATCCGGGTGGATATAATTATCCTACAACCAGCAAACTATTTATAATATCGTAAAGATGGTGAATTACAAGTATTACTTATTATTAGAGTATTTATTATTATTAGAAATACCGAAGGTATAATGGAGGTATTTAGGAGACTAGTTGGGGGTAGTTAATAATGACAACCAAAGTGGGAGTAGTAAATGTTTAATATAAAACAAAGTGCCTTCAGCGCTCCGTTGTTCAGTCCAGAAGACTAGTGGTGTAGCAGTGAGTTGGTGGCGAGAACATTCGTGGTTCGTTCGCGGGGCAGTAAGTAATTGTAAATGGTTCAATGGCGTTGTTCAGTTTAAAAGGGTAATGCTGGTAGATTAATTATAAAGAGAAGCCTTAAAGTGAATCCTGACATGCGTGTGTGTTAATATTAAGCACTGAGATGTGTAACAGTGTCGTTTAAATAATAAATAAATAACACCCAACAGTCACACACATAGCCGTGATCCCACACTAAGATACGAGCCTTGTGTCGTGGGTATCAGGGACTACGAGAGACTTTCGGTCTCACAACACCCAGACCCCGGACACAAATATCTGTCTGTCACACAAACATTTGTCCCGGTGTGGGAATCGAACCCACGGCCTCTCGCTTCACAGCCGGCTACTCGCCAACTGCGCTATTCAATTAATAAATTATATACACAGTCAGGTCATAAGTATTGTCACACAGTAAAAACTTTTATTTTAGAATGCTGGCCACAAAAAAGTTTATTGAATTCGAATTTCAAATTGTTCATGAAAATAAATATGTATACTTTTTAGAATTTTACTCATTTTTAAATATGGAGTGGACGCTTAAAGAAGACCGTGTTGCAGTAATTGCGTTGCATCGTTGCGGTTACGCGCCAATTCAAATTTTTGACATACTGAAAAATTTGAATATAACCAAAAGATTCGTTTATCGTACCATCAAACGATACAATGAAGACACTAGTGTAGATGACAGGTCAAGAAGTGGTCGCCCTCGGTCTGTTAGGACTCCAGCAGTGATAAAAGCTGTGAAGGCGCGAATTCAAAGAAATCCCAAACGTAAGCAGAAACTGTTGGCCCTTCAGATGGGGTTAAGCAGAACCACGGTGAAAAGGGTGTTACATGAAGACTTAGGGCTTCGGGCATATCGAAGAAAAACAGGACATCGTTTGAATGCTCGTCTAATGGACCTGAGACTGAAGAGATGCCGCGCTTTGTTGAAGCGGTACGCGGGAAAAAAATATCGGGAAATTCTTTTTTCAGATGAAAAATTTTTTACCGTAGAAGAGAGCTACAACAAACAAAATGATAAGGTGTACGCACACAGTAATGAAGAAGCGAGCAACCGTATTCCGCGTGTCCAACGAGGTCATTTTCCATCCTCGCTCATGGTATGGTTGGGAGTTTCTTATTGGGGCTTAACAGAGGTATCAAAATACAGTCCTGACGAACCTTGTGGAACCTGTTTCTCATACCATGTTCAATAACAGGCACTGGGTATTCCAACAAGATTCGGCGCCAGCTCATAGAGCGAAGAGCACACAAGACTGGCTGGCGGCGCTTGAAATCGACTTCATCCGGCACGAAGACTGGCCCTCCTCCAGTCCAGATTTGAATCCGTTAGATTACAAGATATGGCAACACTTGGAGGAAAAGGCGTGCTCAAAGCCTCATCCCAATTTGGAGTCACTCAAGACATCCTTGATTAAGGCAGCCGCCGATATTGACATGGACCTCGTTCGTGCTGCGATAGACAACTGGCCGCGCAGATTGAAGGCCTGTATTCAAAATCACGGAGGTCATTTTGAATAAACTTTAATGTCATAAGAATCTATGTTTTGTTAAGTTCATTTTGGTACATAAATGGTTACTTAATGGATAAACTTGTTTCAATTATTTTATATTAAACATGTGACAGAATTTATGACCTGACTAGGTATATTGTATTTGTGCCTCTTAAATATCCACCTTGCATAGTTTTGTTGATGTTCCTAACATTATGTGATCAATTTCTGTGTATCAACGAAGATTAACTAGTCAGGTCTGTAATACATTGCAAAGGCATAAAACAACAGTTTTAAGTTTGTTAAATAAGAACACGATTGTTCGCTAAATTACTCGGAATGAAAATCAGTGGGCAGCGAATTGTTCAGTGTAAAGCGCATACTTGTGCATCGCGTTTGAAATGTAGCGCGGGTCGGTTGAGAATTGTTGCCTATTGCTTTGGAAAGACGAAAGTTCTTTTTTGTTTTGGTTATTTTTGTTAACGTTAGTTAAGTAGATAGTTATTAGTAATATCATTTAATATTACAACACTAAGCATCTTTCAAAAATAACGAAGATGCCTTTGTTATTATCACGCATATTTATGGACTGGAATTTTGGTGTCTTCCTATTTTCGTTGGGCTGTGTTTATCGCGTATAGGAAAATCGCCTTCATACATAACGTTATCTGAGTTAAATGGTTACGTCTTTGTACCATAAATAGGCTTTATGCACTCGTCATAAACCTCTAAAGATACTGAAATATCCTTTCTTTTAATAGACCCGGGAGAAACTATTTTTAGATAAAAAACACGACACAGCGAGAAGTGTCAGTAATAGAAATGTGAAAAAATCGATCTCTCTTTTTGAAGTATTATTTATCAGCCACTTTTATTTTCAACAGTCTCAGTGGCATTGCGGGCGAGTAGCCGGTTTTGAAACGGGAGGCTGTGGGTTCGATTGCCGCACCGAGCCAAATGTTTGTGGACAGACGGATACCTATTTGTTTCGGGTCTGGGTGTTGTGGGACCGCAGTCCCTTGTAGTTGTTGATATCCACGTTACAGGTTTTACCTATTTTGGTCTTAGAACTATGTGTGTGATTGTTGTGTGTAATTATTATTATAAATAATCTGAGCCATATAAATAATACACTTATATGAAAAATACCCACACAACGCTGTCAAGAAGATTCCCTTACCCCGCCGCATATCTTTCTTGTCAGTCATTAGATCTTGGTATCAATGTAGTGCTAGAGTTATTTAGAATTCGTTCCACTTCTCTATTTCATTCGTATGAAAATATATTTATATCTTATTTTACGCATTGCAAGTAACCAACAACTTATGGGTGAAAGTATTTTAGTGTTTATGTGTGTTTTTTCTAATCTAAGCAATTAATCAGTTTTAATTTAGAGAATGAATTTCTGAATATCTTTTATACACATCAGTATGTGCAATAACTTTAATGATGCGTCCAATCGTAGGATAAACGCAATAAAAGTAATTATATGTGATTATATAAAATAAATTATAACCCATTTGTGTGTCGGTAACTTTAAGACGTTTTTTTTTTGTCTCAGGTATAACTTCACCATTCTCTTTCTGTGACATGAAATTATACAAATGTGAAAAAGTTAGATGTTTCAGTTGTGGACCCAGATAAATTACATGCAATGAATAACTGAGATATATTGTAGCAACTTTCTCCGCAAAGTAAATGAGAACGCTATACCTGACGGAATTTTATTTCGAAATATATCCCAAAGAAAGTATTTACCATAACGAGTTAGAAACTAATAATAATAATACTAGCCCGGTATTAAACATTGTCCCACTGCTGGGCACGGACCTCCTCTACTAATGAGAGGGGTTAGGCTTTAGTCCACCACGCTGGCTTAATGCGGGTTAGTAGACTTCACATACATTCGAAAACTCTTATGAGAATTCTCAGGTATGCAGGTTTCCTCACGATGTTTTCCTTCACCGTTAATGCGATACTTAACATTAAATACACACATACCTTTAGAAAAGTCAGAGGTGTATTGCCATTTGGGTTTCGAACATACGACTTTCGTCTTGACAGTCCGTACCGCAACCAACTAGACTATCGCTGTTTATAACAATATATTTTTAAAGATGATATTTAATAGCTCTAACAGCTATTTACTGTATCGGTTTGAAATTCTTTCTTCATTAATAATTCGCAAGTCCTATGAAAATAAACATTTAGCGGTTTGTAATTAAACTGGGTGAATTAACTGGTGTTGCCACACGGGTGTTGGCGGGTTTATGTTGTCGAACAAGATAAAAGATTTAATGGCGTCCTTAGCGGCTGTGTTGCAGACGGACCGGCATTGTTGTGAAACAATTTCCACACTTTAATCGCTTTCCTGAACAATTTTCCGGCCGGCTGTCCCGCGCACGCGGTTGCCTACTTATTGTTTTGTACTGAAAACAGCCTTTTTGTTCTCTTTGTATAACAATGAAGCTTTATGAATAACAGTTCGAATACAATCTCGTTTTCTATCGAGCGGATAATTAGCTTTTCATTCTTAAATAATTTTCAGTTGGGTATTCGATTTGTACAAACAAATTAATGTTTAGATCGACTGCGTTTTAACGATATTTCTGACTATGATTAAATTATGTATTTTTCTAATGAATTCCATTGACAGCTTTCTGAATTTAAAATGCATAACACAACAGAGACAGATTTATAGAATAATAACATCAGTCAGTTCGCAAATTCGTATTTTTGCCGCACCATCAAGCTGTGGAACAGTTTGCCAGCTACCGTGTTCCCTCCCTCCTATGATCCTGGGTCCTTTAGGCGTAACGTGAAGAAGCTAAACAGCAGGCCGGCATGATTGTGTTGAGTAGCGGGGGATAGACTGTCTCTCGCTACTTGATACTCTATCTGGACGGCACTGCACTTACCATCAGGTGCAGTGTGGTCGCTTTGCCGCGCCAGAATAAAAAAAAAAGTTAGGTGTGAAATATAGCATCGATTTTATTCGTTAACACCAAAATCCGTTCATGTCAACAACTGTCAGCAACAATGATAATAAATGAAATTATTGTTCAGATTAATTTGATTTTAATTGTAAAGTAGCAGCAAAAACCAAATAGCAGCGATAACCTAGTTGGTTGCGGTACTGTTGAGATGAAAGTCGTATATTCGAAACCAGCCCAATTGGCATATACTAACTTTTCTACAGGTCGTGTATACTTTATATTCATTGTTAACTACGAAGGGAAACATCTTGAGGAAAGCTGCATATATGAGAATTCTTATTCGAATTTCAAAGGTATGTGAAGTCTACCAACCCGCATTAGGTAGGTAATGTTAGGAACATCAACAAAACTATGCAACATGGATATTTAAAAGGCACATATGCAATATTTATAATTTAATAATTGATTTACACGACACTGTTACACATCTCAGTGCTTAATAATTACACACACGCATGTCAGGATTCACTTTAAGGCTTCACTTTATAATTAATCTACCAGCATTACCTTTAAGCTGAACTACGCGGCCATTGAACTGATTACGATTAACTCTTACAACACCGAACCACGAATATCCTGGCTATCACCTAGTCTACTTCACAAAACAACTGAACTGAACCCCGGAGCGCGGAAGGCACTCTGTTTTATATTAAACATTTACTCCCACTTTGGTTGTCATTATTAACTCCCCCAACTAGTCTCCTAAATACCTCGGTTATATCTTCGGTATTTCTAATAATAGTAAATACCCTTATAGTAAGCGTAGCAGACTTATGCCTAACCCCTCTCATTAGTAGAGAAGGCCCGTGCCCATCAGTGGGACAATATTTTAAACAGGGCTAGTATTATTGTTCCCAATGCAGAAGTAATTTTTAATCAAAACTGTTAAGCACTCGGGGCTTGTTGTGGTCTTGGCAACAATTATCATTGTTCACACCCGTTCATATTTTCCATTATTTATCCACTAACTACCACTCTTTGTGTGTGCTGCATTCATCACTTCTTTGTGATTTATAGATAATGAAAAACTGCAGCTGATTGTTTACTTATAAAGAAATTAATTTATATTTTTTATTCATTTTGATTTGTATAATTAATAAGTCAAAGGTATTATGATGTATAAAAACTCGTACATAAAGCAATTTAGAGCTACAATTGTTCATTTAGGCGAGTATTTGGTGGCCGAGAGCATTCCTCGGCAAATCCCTTTGATGGAAAATGTATGTTGCGGTTGGACGACCGTTACTGTACAATTAATTTCACCTAAATCCGCCGCTTGTGAATTATTCAACGTTAGCCTGTCGGCTCGAAACATGTGCGAAAGAACAAATAAAAAATATATTAACCAAAGAAATTCGACACAAGAAGCGTGCAAATGATGTTACAATGAAAAGAATAATGATTCGGTTACTATATACTTGTAATTAGTTGATAATTGTTTTAGACTACTTAATAATTAGATAGGAGGTACTGACTCAGTTTCACGCAAGTCAATAAACTACAGCAAAACCACTTTTTTGAACACTACTTTGAACCTACATATACACTCCCGCCTGTAATTCCTTAAGGGGTAGGCAGATGTGTAATCAGTACACCTACTTTTCGCCGAATTTCGGTCCCATAATGTGATAGGGGGCGAGTCTATCGCTATATGGGGCACAGGTTCTGAACTCCAGGCTAATACTGAGAATTTCTAGATAGAAAAACCCAATATGACTTTACCCGACCCGGGGATCGAACCCGAGACCTCAGAACAGCAGTCGTAACGCATGCGCAATTACAACTGCGCCACCGAGGCAGTCGAGGAACAACTTTGAATAATCAAGAAAATAAAAAAACATGCGATGCCGGATTTTAAAACAGTTTGTTTTTAAAACTACGAGTCCTAGTCACGTGTGACGACACACTTTGGTCAATAGAAGAATAACAAAAAGCTACACCGTAGTCAGTCAGTAAATTTAGTTTTGTGGATTATTCTACTCAGTATGAAGTGGAATTGAATTGGAAGTGGTAGAGCCACGCTGAAGACATATTTGTCTACAGCATGAATGGGCCGGCTCGACCGGGGAAGTACCACTGTCTCACAGAAAACCAACGTAAAGTGACAGTTTACTGTCGCGTTTCGTATGGTATGTGAGATATCCGGAGGCCCAGATTCCCCCTTCCCTACCCTGATCCCTATTCCTGTCCTTTAAGGCGGACAGCGCATACATGATACTTTCAGTATTGTGGATGTTCATGGGCGGTGGAGATCACTTAACATCAAGTGACCCACTGGCTCGTTTGTCGGACTATACTATAAAAAAAAAGTATCCATCTTCACTGCTATGATTTATAACAATGAAAACTAAATTATCGAAAAGCTTAAAACACGCTTTCCATATACCATGATTAATATCGTTAGTTGTAAAATTGTTTATAAGAATGTTATAAAAATAATTAGTTTTTGTTCGATATGTCATAAGCCATGAATTCTTAGTTTCTGAGTTTCAGCAATCAGCGCATTAAATTACGCAAACTGATTTTAAAGCATTAATCTCTAATTACCTGTTTCCTTAGTGATTGGAATAATATTTGATTAATCAACTCTAAAGTTTTCTTTATTATGATAAGCGTATTTATAGTACTTACTCTGAATGTGAATTATCATAAAATATGTAGGTATCTCACACGATCGATCTGTCACTTCCTAAATACGGCAACAATAATTTCAGCTACAGCTCCTTGGCGCAGTGGGCGAATGAAACAAGAAGCCGCTTGTTCGATTCCCGTAGTGAAACAAATGTTTATGTGATCCATAAATATCGGGGGTATTTTGGGTCTGAAAGTCTTTCGTAGTTCCTCCTACCCACGACACAAGATTGTATCTTACTTAGGGGTCACGTCTATGGGTATTATTGTTTTTTTATACTGGTGCCGGAAGAGTGGGTAGAGGACGCCCAAGGAGAACGTTTACGAATCAGATAAACGATCTTCTCCTAAAAGGGCAAATCAGAAGTACCTCCAACCGTCGTAGATGTACGAATGTGGAAGAGGCGAAAGAAGTGTACTTGCGTAGTTATGATCGCATGGACGTAGATAAGCTTGTAAGGGACGCGGCGAGGATAAATTGGGACCCTCTTTCAACCGTCTCATCGGTCGATAAAAAAATGAACATTTTTAATGCCAATGTCCTTACACTTTTCGATGTCCATGCTCCTATTAAAAAAGTCAAGCTGAAGCGTTCCCCTGCTCCGTGGATGACACGTGGTGTTCGGATGGCGATGAGGCGAAGGGACCGGGCTTTTCGTAAATACAGGAAAGACCGTTCAGATACAAACTGGTGTCTCTTCAAGACTGCAAGGAATCGGTGTAATCAGATGGTACGTAATGCTAAACGCCGTCATATTCTTAGTAATATTACCTCGTCCTCACCTGCTAGTATCTGGAAATTCCTCCGGACTCTAGGTATCGGCAAAGTGAGGACCTTGGACTTCCATGGTGTGACTTTGGATTTGGATGACATCAATCGTCATTTCTCTTCTTTTGTCTTAATTGATCCCCAAACCAAGCGTCGTACTGTGGATTTTATAGCTGGTCTCCCCAGACCTAAAATCGACCCCTTTCAGTTTTCTCCAGTTCCGCCTGGTGAGATTAAAAAGATTATCCTTTCCATTAAGTCCAATGCGACTGGCTGCGACAACGTCAGCCGCCGCATGATAATTCCTATCCTGGATCATCTTCTCCCAGCTATTTCTCACATAATTTATGTATCCCTTGACACAGGTATTTTTCCATCTCTATGGCGTAAAGCCTTTGTTATTCCTCTTCCCAAAATCCCAAATCCCTCGATCGCGAATCATTTCCGTCCTATATCAATTTTACCGTTCCTTTCTAAGGTGCTGGAGGCCTGTGCACACAAGCAGTTGTCTAGGTTCGTACACCTAAACAACTTGTTATGTCCTCTGCAGTCTGGCTTCAGACCTGGCCACAGCACCGTGTCCGCGCTCCTCAAAGTGACTGGCGATATTAGGCAGGGCATGGAAGAAACCAAGGTTACAGTTTTAGCCTTGGTTGATTTCTCGAATGCCTTCAATACCGTCAGTCACGACATCCTGCTTTCAATCCTCTCCCATCTTTTGATCTCTCCGGCGGCTCTGAAATGGTTCTCTTCTTATCTTCAGGGTCGCCAGCAGTCGGTGCGTCTCAATGATTCCTCGTCGAATTGGTGTGATGTCGACTCTGGAGTCCCTCAAGGCGGCATACTTTCTCCATTGTTATTTTCTATTTTTATTAATCTCATAATTCAAAACCTTCAGTGTGCGTATCATTTGTATGCCGATGACTTGCAAATACCTAGTCAGGTCATAAATTCTGTCACATGTTTAATATAAAATAATTGAAACAAGTTTATTCATTATGTAACCATTTATATACCAAAATGAACTTAACAAAACATAGATTCTTATGACACTAAAGTTTATTCAAAATGACCTCCGTGATTTTGAATACAGGCCTTCAATCTGCGCGGCCAGTTGTCTATCGCAGCACGAACGAGGTCCATGTCAATATCGGCGGCTGCCTTAATCAAGGATGTCTTGAGTGACTCCAAATTGGGATGAGGCTTTGAGCACGCCTTTTCCTCCAAGTGTTGCCATATCTTGTAATCTAACGGATTCAAATCTGGACTGGAGGAGGGCCAGTCTTCGTGCCGGATGAAGTCGATTTCACGCGCCGCCAGCCAGTTTTGTGTGCTCTTCGCTCTATGAGCTGGCGCCGAATCTTGTTGGAATACCCAGTGCCTGTTATTGAACATGGTATGAGAAACAGGTTCCACAAGGTTCGTCAGGACTGTATTTTGATACCTCTGTTAAGCCCCAATAAGAAACTCCCAACCATACCATGAGCGAGGATGGAAAATGACCTCGTTGGACACGCGGAATACGGTTGCTCGCTTCTTCACTACTGTGTGCGTACACCTTATCATTTTGTTTGTTGTAGCTCTCTTCTACGGTAAAAAAAATTTCATCTGAAAAAATAATTTCCCGATATTTTTTTCCCGCGTACCGCTTCAACAAAGCGCGGCATCTCTTCAGTCTCAGGTCCATTAGACGAGCATTCAAACGATGTCCTGTTTTTCTTCAATATGCCCGAAGCCCTAAGTCTTCATTTAACACCCTTTTCACCGTGGTTCTGCTTAACCCCATCTGAAGGGCCAACAGTTTCTGCTTACGTTTGGGATTTCTTTGAATTCGCGCCTTCACAGCTTTTATCACTGCTGGAGTCCTAACAGACCAAGGGCGACCACTTCTTGACCTGTCATCTACACTAGAGTCTTCATTGTATCGTTTGATGGTACGATAAACGAATCTTTTGGTTATATTCAAATTTTTCAGTATGTCAAAAATTTGAATTGGCGCGTAACCGCAACGATGCAACGCAATTACTGCAACATGGTCTTCTTTAAGCGTCCACTCCATATTTTAAAATGAGTAAAATTCTAAATAGTATACATTTTTATTTTCATGAACAATTTGAAATTCGAATTCAATAAACTTTTTTGTGGCCAGAATTCTAAAATAAAAGTTTTTACTGTGTGACAATACTTATGACCTGACTGTGTATATTCTCAGGCTGGAATCGATTGTGTGGCCACAGCTGTGGAAAGGGTGAACAGAGACCTAGCCTACATTAAGAGTTGGTCTTACAGTTTCGGTGTGTCTGTGAATCCCACGAAATGCCAAGCAATTATTCTAGGTAGTGCCAGGATGATTAGTAGATTGGACACTGCGGTCATTCCGCATATTACATTTGATGGCACGGTCATTCCTTGGTGCCCTAGTGTCAGGGACCTTGGGCTACACATCGATTCCACCCTGAGCTGGCGGTTCCAAGTAAATTCTATTAGTCAGAGAGTTACCGGTACTCTTCGTTCTCTTTATCGCCTGAAGAATTTCCTCCCAGCTAAAACCAAGACTATGCTTGTGCAAGCCTTAATCCTTCCGGTAATCGACTATGGTGATGTCTGCTATTTTGATCTGAATGCAGATCAACTCAACAAACTTGACCGACTTCTCAATAACTGCATTCGATTCATTTTTAATCTCCGTAAATATGACCATATTTCTTCTTATCGTTCCCAATTAAAATGGCTACCCATTCGCCAGCGACGATCAATGCGAGCTCTTACTACTCTCTATGCTTTACTAACTTCTCCTACACCTCCTTCTTATTTATCTTCTCACTTTATCTATCTTACTGATACACACGATAGAAACCTCCGTTCATCCAGCAACCTTCTTCTTAAGTGCCCTTCTCACCGCTCTGACTTCACTCACTCTTCTTTCGCCATTCAATCTATACTTCTCTGGAATTCACTCCCCCTCGAAATCAGGTCGTGCACCACCAAGTCGGCTTTCAAATGGAGAGTTCGGCAATTACTTCTGGACGGAGTTGCAGAATCACCTCGTTAATTCATAGTATATTATATTTATTTTATACTTACTTTATATTATGTATATATTTATGTATCTATATATGTTTATTTATGGATGTATATATATTTATTTATCAATATTATTATATTTATTATGTATGTATGTATGTAGTCTATTTAAGTATGTCCATCCTTATTTGATTTTAATGTTTTTTTTTTATTCGTTAGCTTTATGCACCTACCCTACTTATCTCTGCACTACCTTAAGGTTGACTGGTAGAGAATGCCTTTGGCATTAAGTCCACCTATATACGATGTATATGAAGTGTATAAATAAATAAAAGTGTGTCAGGATCGTAGCTTGTGGCACTCAATAGTCTCTGCCTACCCCCATGGGATGCGGGCGTGAGTGTATACGTATATGTATGTATGTATTTTATACTGGTGCTGCAAAGTCACCTCACTTCCCATGTCTTGTCCTTGATTGTGGCCTCCTTTATAAGCCCATAAGATTGGGCTATTGTG
Source organism: Laothoe populi (assembly GCA_905220505.1). NCBI lineage: Eukaryota > Metazoa > Arthropoda > Insecta > Lepidoptera > Sphingidae > Laothoe > Laothoe populi. Next base: position 13,356,569 of record HG992150.1, read on the forward strand.
CGTGCCGTAATAGTTAAAATTTTACCCGCCTAACTCCGATCCGCAGCGCCGGATCCCCCTGGTGTCTTTACAGACTCCTCGGTATAATCACCGTCCACGACCTCGCTATGTTGATATCACTCCGTTGTGTAGCTACGGCAATGCATTTCAGGATGATGTGGGTAGCTGTTTTGTAAACATCCCCCACACCGAGGGCTGTCGGTCATACCACGAACAAGTATATAAGATAACCTAACGATAAGCTCAGTGCCGTTCAGGTAATTAATCACACAATTACATAAGATAAACACGATGAGATTGTAGTAAATCTAAAATTGTGGTGTATTTACAATAATTAGCAGGAACCCGACTGTACTTTTCTACCCGTATACTGCGTTGGCATTAGTACCCAGATCACGACGGGAGCGAGTATTATCATTCCATTATAGGATCCAGCGCAATGGTGTAGATGGCTTAGCGTAATTACCACAGCGCGCGTGCTCTTGCCTGATTTATCGTATTTACTCTACTTATCTACTAGATGCTTAGAATCCCGTAAATCCTGCAGATGTTTATTGGTAATTAGTATTTCAACGGTGAAATCAATTACTGTGATAATTACATTAACTGAATTAACTGCCGCGCCTTGAAGACCTATAAGGCTATAACTTTCTTTCTGTCTGTTAAGAACAAAGGAAATGAAATCGTTCCGTGAAATGTTTACAACCCCTCCCAAACCACTTGGCATGAGGGTTTTGCGTAACGTTAATTTAAAATAAATTCGAAAAAATCACGATCATTAACAGAAGACTACCTGGCCCGGTAGATTGGCTCACTTAAAATCGGTACTTTAGTTGAAGTCCAACAGATTTTATTTTTTTCCGATACTCTACTTTGTGGTTCAGAGCGCTCGATTGCGTCAAGTTAATTTTGTTTTTAGCTTTGGAACGGGTTTGAAAGCAATGGGAGCACTGAAAAAAACACGCAATGGAACAATAGTGGTTTTTGTAGTAAGTAAATTGACTAAAAATAGGTACATATTTATAGAATAAGACCCTTAGTACATTTTTTTTCTTTAATATGGATTTAGAAGGTATTTTAGTTAAAATTGTGGTATAATTTTTTGATGCCGCACCTCTGCGTACCGTAATCTTATGATTTTAGGATTACTTCGGGTTTTGTTGAGCTTTATCTACGTGCCCAGACCGCGAGTCTTGTGATTTTATTTTTATCGCTTTTAGAATTTACTTTTCTTCTTTCTATTAATAATAAAAACCAGTAATAGCTGAAATACATTTCCAAGTCAATTTAAGTTTTTCATGAAATAATATGAATGCATGTTTAAAAGTTAATCCCAAGGAAATCGTGTTTTAAGAGAGAGTAATTACTATTACATAAGTTCAGCAGGAGATTATAACTTTTGTCCGCACACGATTAAGTTAAATGCCAGATAAACATTTATAAAACTGTTACGGAAGTTGTCACTTATTATGAACTATCTGTTACTCGCAGCTCCGCCCGCGTCGTTGAGGTCGTATTTGCGACAAAAATATACAATACAAAATATCAAATTTCATGCGTTTAACTTCAAAAATTACGGATTTTCATACAAACTTTCATCCCCTATTTTACCCTTTAGGAGTGGTATTTCCAAAAACCCTTCCTTAGTAGATGCCTACGTCATAAAAGATACCTACTCTCAAAATTTAAAGTCTCTAACCTCCGTTTAGGCTGTGCGGTGCTATGCCAGTCAGTCAGTCAGTTTCTTCTTTTATATATACCTTAGATTGGTTGCCTACTCTAAGATATATACAGATGAAGCGCTATCCGAACTTTTTACTACTAAATAATTACAGCTTTGGCATTTATGTTGTATTTTAAAGACACAAAACATTATTAATATATTTACTTGATAGAACTAGAAACACTACTGTGTTTCCGCATTTCACCTACAAAGACGCAACAAGTTTTTTGATCAAATCTATGTTCTTTGTTAGGGATATATATACTCGCATTTTTATAAATTGTATCACTTAGATGTAAACACTAATATTGATAATTCTAAGACCAGCCCTGTATTTAATATTGTCCCACTGCTGGGCACAGGCTTCTTCTACTAATGAGAGGGGTTAGGCCTTAGTTTACACGCTGTTGCATGTTGCTGCAAGTTTTGCTTAACCTTTAGCGATAATTAACATTGTTCATTATCGCTTGCACATAATTTATGAAAAGTTACAAGTGTATGCAATTTTTAGACTAGTTTCGAACCTATGACGTACGTCTCTACCACAGCCAACTAGGCTATTGCTGCTTTTTATATTCAATATTCTTTTATTTATTCGGTGTACTTGAATGAAATCAGAATTGCGTAGAATTTACTTTGACAGGAAATAATAAATAACATGGCAAATAATGTATGGAAATATTTACTTGGAAGTAGTCAACTAAGTACTTACTTAAAATACTGCTTGATCGTCTCTTATAGGTGTCATTTCGTCATGCAATTACATGCATTAAGAGACTTAAAAATTATATAAATGTAAGTGTACTGTAATGAAACATTAAACAAAATCTACAATATAACAATTCAACTATTGATTGAATAGAATTTACGGGCTGTCAAGACAAAAGTCGTATGCTCGAAACCCAAATGGCATACACCTCTAACTTTTCAAAGTTAGGTGTGTATTAAATGTTAATTATCGCTTGCTTTAACGGTGAAGGAAAACATCGTGAGGAAACCTGCATACTTGAGAATTCTCTTAAGAATTTCGAAGGTATATGAGGTCTACTAACCCGCATTAGGCTAGCGTGGTGGACTTAGGCCTAACCCCTCTCATTAGTAGAGGAGGCCCGTGGCCAGCAGTGGGACAATGTTTAATACAGGGCTACATATATTATTATAGCTAGTATCATATTATTATTATAACTATTGATTCGCAACTCCATCACCAAATAAATTCAAAACTTAATATTACAAGACGTAGCCTCAATACTTCAGCAATGTTTTCAAGGCCCGTACATTGAAGCCTTCAGAGAGTTGACAATACAGATTACACGTGTTCCCGAGTAAGATTAATGGAGGCGTGTCAAAAATATTTTTGACGCTAAAATTATTACTTGTTTTATGTCGCGTATCTTGAAAATACGGTCGTACATACTTGTCTGAGTTTGTTAGCTTGATGGGTTATGTACATCAAGTAGGCAGACATGTGATATTTAGTACTGTACATAAATGTGTGAATTTTTCGAAGCGGTCATTAATAAGTTAAGAAATAAACATAACATATGTGTAAGGGTACTTTAGATGTTTATGGAAATATTGGGGGTCACTAACGAAATATTTGTGGGTAGATTGGATACTCGGTGGGGAAGATTTGTTATAAAAAGGAAAGCATTAACGCTCGCGGGGGGCAGTCTATACGAAACTACCAAAAGTGTTGCTCGGTTTAATCAGTGTGCGTACAGTTTTCAGTTTAGTTTGAGTTTAATAGATGATGCCTAATATATGAATGAAATGAAAAAGCAAAGAAAGAGGGTCGTTCTAAAAAGTTTTTCGTTCATTAATTTATATTTAAAAATTACTTACTTTTGTTCTATCAATAGTAAGGCACGTGAAATAAGACGCATTATATCGTTCATAATATTGTTTTATAGAAAATAATTGAGTAGTGGAAAATACTTTATATATTTAAAAAATAATTATGAAGCACTGTTAAGGCGGTAATAGCAATTTCATATCAAACAGTCTTTGCATTACTTTCGGAACAGTATTTTATTGAACTGGACGAGAAAACTCTGTCCGTGGATATTTATAATTATACTTTTTATGTTACATTCATAGTCAAATATTATGACATCGTTAGCTGAGACTCTTACGCTGCTTCTTTTTTACGGCCATATTTTATGAAGTACATTTCCTATGATCCTGGGTCCTTCAGGCGTAGTGTGAAGAAGCTACACAGCAGGCCGGCATGATTGTGTTGAGTAGCGGGGGTTAGATTTTCTCTCGCTACTTAATAATATTACGTATTACAGATATCGACAGAGGCTTTTATATTAATTTATATTATATTTTTTGGACCATTTGTTATTCACAATTTCAGTAATGGAAACGTTATTAAGAGTAATTATGTGAAGGGTGACGGGTTTAGCTTGACTTTCGGCTCCAGAGATCCAATTTCTGAAACGAAATTTTATTAGTGCGGCGTAGTCCAAATTATTGGAGGGATTAAAGACTTACGTAACACTCAATAACAGACTACACTTCGGGCTTTTGTGGCGGATTCGAGAACACCAACATTTTCATTAAAAGTTTGATAGTTAATTTGATATCAAAATACTAACAATGTTCCACTTTAAACAATTCAAAATAGCTATTGATTTGAAAGTTGTCTATCCAAAAGTAAATCTTAGTATAATTATAACGACAGCCTCCGTGGCGCAGTACGCGAGTAGCCGGATTTGAAACGAGAGATCGTGGGCTCGATCCCCACATCAGGACAAATGTTTATGTGTCAGACAAATATTTGTGTCCGGAGTCTGGGTGTTGTGAGACCGAAATTCTCTTGTAGTCCCTGATACCCACGACACAAGGCTCGTATCTTAGTGTGGGATGGGGAATATGTATGACTGTTGGATGTTTTTAATTATATATTAACTTTATAATTAATAATACAATTCACAGGAAAACAATTGTATTCCCAATGTTTTTTTATGGATTTTATATTATTGCCTGGCAGTGAATCGTTTCCCTTATTGTAATGTATGTCGACTGTGCCTATGGTCAGAGATATGAAATTTGTATGAAAACAATATTAACGGAGTCCACCAATATTTCTATAAGTTTGTTTTTTAAGGTGTGATTTCGTTATTTTGATGTTTTGTTTAGTCTGATCCCCGTATTAGTTTTGTATGATGAGCATTTTGTATTTTTTATTTGAATAAACGTTGTATTTTAAAAGAGTATAATTTTATGACACTTAGGAAAATTATCAGTGATCATTTTAATTATTTAATCCTATATTAGTTTCCCTACCATCTACACATTGCCGTTTGCTTATGTCTACAGATAAACGCTGGCAGCGGTTACCGATGATGACATTGAAAAGTCATATAATCTTTTGTTTAAATCTAAATATTCTTTTGTTTATTTATATTTGTTGGAGCTTGAAACTTTAGACTGCACTCTCTTTCTCCTCTTCATATATCCATCCCATGGTTGTCTGTATATTTGTTGGTTGTCATATTGCCTAGAGCGATAAGACCGCCATTTGTACTTTAATATAGGTATAAGTGTGATCATTATTTATTAATAATTTTTAAGTGTACAATAAAAAGTAAATAAATAAATAATCCCATTAGGTTAAACCTGTACTATGGGTTTTAGGAATGAGGGACTATGGTCCTTACGTCACCTTGATGGATGGATCAAATATTTGTTAATGTGTTATTAAAAGGCTTATTGCGCCACGGAGGTTGTCTATATGTAATTAATTCAGTATTTTAAGAAATCTTTTAATTATAACGTGAATTGAAACTGATATTAAAAATACTTTTTGAATGTACTGACTTGTCATAACAGCTATATAATTGCCTACATGATCAATAAACGATTTCATTTCATTTCAATAAAAATTCTGAAACGCAAAATGTCACATAATATAAATATGGGATATTTTTTATTACGTATTACAAATAGAAAGAAAGAAAAAGATTTTATTACCAGAGCAAATACAAGGAAAATACAATATAAAACTTAAAACAAAAAACAAAACTGTTTGCTCCGTAAAAGGTCCCCTCATTCAGCGATATGCTGCAGTACAACCTGAGCAGTACTGCAGCGCTGATTTTCAATGAGGGGCCTCGTGTGACGTGCGGACGTCACACGACAAATGTTATTAATCAATCAAATACCTGTACTTTACACTTCCTAAATCATCTGCAAGAGATGTAAATTCGAAAGAAGATCCCCAATTATCGCCTCAAATCATTTGAGTAATAACATAATAATACCTTCCGAAAATTCTTTATACTCTACCCAATTTCAACGTAACAGAATTGTGCGTACAATACACATAAAAATACTGAGAGCGGCGTCATCGAAGCAACCTTATTCGAGTTTCCCTAAGCAAACGAACCAGTCGGTTTTTATTTCGATGGTAATGTGCGGCGAGTAATTCCGGGTCCTAGCTATAAGTCGGGATGGGATGTAACACAAATCGAAAAGAGAGAGAATTTATATTAATGCGGTTGGGTACGGAATAAAGCTTTTATAAGCGTCGTGAGGCACTGTAAACTAAACTCAAACAGCCATCAAAATAAAGAACATTAGTGAATTAACAAAAGATAAAGGTTTGTATTGTTTCATATTTAGGTATAAAAACATTTTTAATTAGTAGAATTTGTGTTAATTAGATGCTATATTAGAATCAGAATTATATTACATAGGACTTTTGTCATCAGCAATATTAATATATTAAGGTGCAATATTCATAGTATATAAAAACTATATGTTCTTTCTTAGACGTTAATCTCCAAAAACCCAGAACCGATTTCAATTTGTGAATGTATATAGTGCAACTTAAGCCGATAGGTGGCGCTATTACTGAAATCTGAAATTCTTTTTTTTTTATGAAAATTCGCTATACGTATAGGGTGGCCTGTGGCACGACAACGTCTTCCCGGGGCGGCCGTATCTTACATACAGTTAGTAACATTGATAAAATCACAATATATACATATACACTCACACCTGTTATCCCCGGAGGGGTAAGTAGAGGTGTAGCCAGTATATCCACTTTTCGACGAATTTATTACGGTCCCATAATGTGAGCTTATGGCCATACCGGTGATAATTCCGACTCCGAGTGGATACTGAGTATTTCAATAGAAATAATCTCATCTCATCAATATCACTTTACCCGACCTGGCGATCGAACCCGAGACCTCAGTACAGCAGTCTTAACGCATGCGCGATTACAACTACGCCAACGAGGCAGTAATATATCACAATGTCGTTTTATATTTACACGTGTCAAACCCAATGCGGCAGCAACCCTTTTTGTTGTTTTCAAAGGCAAAGAACTCTAGGGAGAATTATTATACGTTATGCGGATGTTGACTTTCCTTATATGTATTTGTATGGTAGTTCCCGCCAAAGTGGTTCGTTCCGGTGAGTGGCGTACCAGGGTCAGCCAGTGTTTCGGTGTATCCAGTTAACTCAGAGCTGCAAATTCTGCTGATCGTCGAGTTGCAATGTTATTTGATGATCGATATTATATTTCACAGCCTTCATGGATAGTGTGTGAGTAGACTAAAATTACAGGATATTGATTTAATACCTGCACCGATAAAAATGTTTGTGTGATCAACTGGGTCTAAGTGTTGTGAGACCGAAAGTTTATATTAGTTTCTGGTACCCACGACGCAAGACTCTTATCTAAGTGTGGGGTCAGGAGTGTAATATTGTTGGGTGTTTCTTATTTATTTGGACTGCACTATTTTCCAGGAATAGTCGTTGTATGATCTTTTTTTGTACATTCTGTGCCGTTTTACATTGTGTGAGCATAATGGAGCCATTTATTCCCTTTTACTCCAGGCCAAGTTGACGACGCACTTTGCCGTTAAAAATGTTATTGTAAAATGTTATGTAAGTAAACGAGTAATGACAGCCTCCCTGGCACAATGGACGAGACTGTGAAATGTGAGGTAGCAGGTTCGAGTGTTACAACACTCGGTACACCGAGACAAATTGTTTAATCCGAAAATGTTTGTTTCAGGTGTGTGTGTGTGCGTGGAACCCGAAAGTCTCTCGTTGTTATAGTAAGAAGTAATACACACGTCATAATACAGTTGTGTTTTATTGTGGGGTCAAGCTTATATGTGTGATTGTTGTGTGTTCTTTATTTATTCGATTTTCATTAGTGGACTACAAGAAAAAACAGTTGAAAGTAAACTTTTACCTTGTAATCTTTTCACGTGGTACTTAAATAATAAATGTGGCAATAATGCAAAATATGCATAAAGTAAAATACAATTTTATTACATCATATATCTATATTCTGGATCTTATTGGTTTAATTTGTCACTAACTACATCAATAATTAAATTAAAACTACATGTACAAAAATTGATTTTATATACACAAATATTCCATGCAATCACTAATCTTAATTTAATTGGTAGGTAGGTATATAACATAATCGCAATATTAATTATTTCAAGAATTTACAATACGATCAACATCTATGACGAAATTGTTCAATCAAGACATTCAAGAAAACATCGGAGCCTTAAATTGAACATTAATTAACATTGTTATTACGTAGTTAACTGCTATAATATTAAAATTAGATTGTAATTTGTTTACGAACTTGTCTAATGAATTTCGCAATATTCAAAATTGACTATCATCAATATAAAATTCCTAATAATACGATTCCATAAAAGTTGCGAATCGAAACGAGATTTAGATACCGTGATAACAAACGTTCGTATAAAATATTATTCTCATGAAAATGAGCTTCAATAGAGGGCTCATATGATGATATTTGAATCGATAACCCATCGGCATTAGCCAGTCGTCGCCCAGTGCCGACTGACTGCTGAGAGGCGCTCATGCACTCCACGCGGTACAAAATTGATACCGTCCTAAAATAATACCAATGTTTCCATATGATGGGAACTATTTTTTTTTATATTTACACACACACGTACTCGTAGACGGTAAACGCACTAACATTTGGCACATTGGGCGTTACACGCTTGCGTTCGGCCCGCTGCCGAACTACTACAGGTTTCTGAGCAAATATAGGTATGCATAAAGATATTATCTACAGAAATGTTTCGTAGCCTCACCCCTAATCTTCGATTATAATGTTGGCGAGTCCTTATTCTACATATTTACATCTCACAATCAGTCGTAAGTAGTTATTTTGGCAGACATTTTTAAACTATTTTTTACATTATGTTCCTTATTTTAATATAAAATATATAAAGCAAAAGAACCTCTTAAGTTGGCACTGTTACGAGTCCTAAATAAGCCGGACTAAAAGCTGCTAAAATTATCATGCAGTATATAAAGTCGTATTGTATACGAATCTAATCATGTGACTTGATAATGAAGTTATTTCACAACCTGTTACTGATGTTCAGTGATGACAAATGTGTACAAAATGAATGAGACGATCTATAGGAGTATTCACTAGTTTCGAGGTTACAAAGAAGATATTGTCAAGAATATGTCAAGTCTCTGTCAGCGAAGTTTCTAGAAGGGTCTAGAAGTTGCTATCGTAGTCGGAGCGGCGGCGCGGGTAGTGGGCGCGCGGGTACTCGCCCGTATATCCATACACCTGAGACCCGCCTCCCGTCTGCCCGTAGGTTTGTGAACCGCCATATCTATCAATAAGAATTATTAGTTTAAAATCGTAATATAATAGTCATATTAAGTTAATTTACTAAAATAAGTGAAGTACTTTTCACTATTAATCTGCCGAAATATTTGATTAAAATACAATTCTTACCCGTAGCCGTTTCCAACCGGTCCATAGATTTGTGAGCCCCGGCCAGAATCAGGAGTGTAGTGTTGCATGTATTTTTGAAGCTGCGGTGTCCACTCTGACCGCCAGGAGTCACCGGGGTTTGGATATGCCAGCTGCTCGATAAAGGCAGTTGACATACGCTTTAACAAAAGACAAATAATCACAACTTCGGGTGATATACTAAAAAGGGTCTTTAACTATATCGATGTTATGTGCCTAATTAAATTATAAGACATATTTTAAACAAAATATCTATTCAGTGTATTTAATTTTTTTTATACCACAATGGTGGCAAACATTCTTACGGCCTGTCTGATGGTAAGCGGTGACATGACTTGACACGTGTTTATTTCAATGAGTTCGTAAAATTGTTGGAACTGTCTATAAAAATACAAAAGAGAGAATACAAGATCTAATAGATCACAAAAAAATATTGAAATAATCAATATTTTACCTTTCCCGACGGAATGTAGGGAAGTTCTCGTTCCTTCAGCTGATGCATATCATCATAACCTCCCATGTGGCTTTTGTCTAATTCACGGAGCATGTCCTCACTCAACGGTATCGGAGCTTTCGCTTTAGCACTCTTCTGCCTGTTTACTAGCTACGATTCACAAATAATGGTAATTAGTTACGGTTGATTATCTTAATACAGCATTAATAAAGCGATACATACCACTGTAACACCGAATATAATTACAAAAAGAAGAGATGCTAATGCGATAACGATGACGGCTATACCCCATTGTGGTAAAAGTGATTCTTCTTCTGGGGCAACAGTAGTCGGCTCTTCCCGTTTGGCCAAAACTGTAATGTAAATACATGTAATAAGCAAATAATTTAAATTATCCTTAAAAGGCAATAAGACTTGAACTTACCGATAAATTCCGTATAAGCAGGATCCATAACGAATTTACCGATTTCTAATTTGCCAGCCGACTTATCTATAGTTTTGGTCATCTTTTCATTACTCTTTTTCATCCTTTCTTCATCCGGTTGATCACCGAGCATCATGTCTGGATCGAAGGCTAATTCTGAATCTTCGTTAGACGCTTCAGTTACTGTTTCCATAAATGAACCAGGCCTTGCACCATGAAGAGATTTATGGAACATCTTTTTAAGGTCCAGAGTATCAACTCTTTCGTCTACATTATTTAATTCAATAAAATAGTCTACGAGAACAGAACCTTGGCTGAAGCTATCTATGCGGATGTTTTTATACCACTTTTTGAGATAGTTAGATTTCGAGTAGACAGAATTAAGCTGCAATTAAGAAATGAATTATAAATAACAACTAATAAAATTATAAAGATGATGACTCGGAAGAGTTTGTAACATATACTATTCTTATACTAGTAAGTTATGATACAACACTCAAAATCAAAATCACACTATCTGAGTTACCTCTGCTTTCACCTCTTCAGCTAGCCTTTGCCATTCCACTGTGTGGTGGTCTAGCAATTCGGGTATCCAGTTTACTCCTAAAAGTAATTAAAATTTTATTATACATTCTAGTTCATACGAAAAAATATACAATAAATTACAATATGTTATTTATTAGCTTATAAAATATTGATAAATAAAATGACTTAATGAGAAGATTATACCTGAAACGATTTTTATAGTCGCTGCGATGTCGCACTCCTTACGGCATACTCCAGGAGTGGTCGGGGGAGGGGGAACGGGTGTCGTAGTAGTCGTAGTCGTGGTGCGTCGAGTCGTAGCTTCAGTAATATAGTCAGGTAGAGGACTAGTCGCAGTTGCGTTTCGTTGGGCTTCCAATAACTTTTCAATCGAGAAAGGTGTTGTAGATGGAGACGGCCACCCAGTAAATTCAGTAGACGCTCTGTGAAATTCAAAAATATTTAGTATAAATATCTATAAAATTAAGATATTAATAACATACGTAAATACTCTATTAATATTTGCACTATGGAATTTCATTTGATGTCATATATGCGATGTTAGGTTGGTCTTAATTTCATATGTTATTGTAAAATATAAATCAGTATCCAGGACATATTTTTCGTCGTGCTTTAAATGGATAATTTTGTACATACTTCTTTTTTCTTATTGGCTCTATCCTTTTGGACATTTTTGCCAAGCGAAACATTTTACGTTAAAAAGTTTGAACATTTTGTACATTATAGATATTTTTACTAATAATTTGTATAAGAGAAAAAATTTCTATTTACCTTGTAGGCCAACCCTTTTGTATTTTCGGAGTGAAAGGAGGTGGCCCTAGTGATTTTGGTGTCGTCGTTTTCCTATTTACTTTGCTGTCAGGCCTTGAAGGGAATACTAACTTGATTCTTCCAGTGGCTTTAGTAGTAGGACCAGATTCTTCTGTGTTTTCTGTTTGGTCTAATTTAAAATCAGGAGGCAATAAGCTGGAGATATCTGCGATTTTAATTTTGTCAAGGGGGTTCTCTTTACTTTCATTTTCAGTGCTGTTAAGTTTAAAACCTGGTGGTAATAGAGCCGTTATGTCGACAGGCACTGCGTTCGCCGGCAACTTTGCTTCAATTTTTGGCTTTTCTGTTGTAGTGATATTAAACCCTTTGGGTAAAAATGCTGCAATATCAATTTTTTGCGCTTTTTCCAATATAGGTTTTGCAATTTCTTTTATTTCAGGAGCTTCTGTTGCTGCTGGTCTATAGCCAGTTGGTAAAAATTTATTAATATCGTCTTTTTGTGTCTTCTTAAATAAGTCTTCTTGGGGTTTGTGTTCTTTAGGTCTGTATTCTTTGGGTAAAAGCGATTTGTCGTCAAGGATTATTACTTTATTTTTAGCACTTATACCTGAAGATCGTGCTTGTGTACTATTAATGATAGGAACTATGCGTGGGGTCGCTTTTGTTGTTGTGGTTATTATGGGAGTAGTCATTTTTGACGTGGTAGTTGTTGTAGTTGTGCTAGTACGTTTGTCTTTGAATGATAGTCTTGGTTTGTATCCTGCTGGCAAAAGACCCGATGGCAATTCATCCATTACAGTAACTAACTTTTTCTTTGGCTTAGGAGTAGTTGATGTCATTACACGTGGAGTGAATTTTTTGACCATGACTGGCAAAGGCTCGGGAGCTGATTTAACAGTTGTTGATGGTTGTTGCGTGCTCTTCAGAGTGAACAGTTTGGGAGGTGCCGGCGTAGTAGTTGTTGTGGTTGTAGTAGTTGTTGTCGTTGTGCTCGTTGATGATGTTGTTTGTTCTGATGTCGATTCAGTTATTAGTTCTATATTTTTATTTTCATTGTCTAATGCACCCGACAGAACACCAATTGATAACTCAGATTGAATGCTGTCTAATTTGTCATTAATATTTTCAGTGGACGAAGAACTAGTACTACCAGATTCGAGCCGTGGATCTTTAGTAACATTTTCTTCTTCATCTTCTTCTTTTTCATCGGTTAAAACTTGTTTCTTTTCTTCCTGTTCTACAGTAGGGAAAGGCAAAAATCGGGCACCTGACACGCTTCTGCTTGTTTGAACTGATGCAACAACAATCCAATTTTCTGTTGTTATTGGTATAGAGGAGTCATTCAACTCGCTATTGACTAATGGCGATAAGTGTTCTGATTCTGGTGTAATCTTTGGCGTGCTAGGAGCGTAGGTAGCGTCAGGAATTGAAATAGTTCCATTAACGACACTTTTGGTCGTAACTACGGAAACTACTTCTTGTCCCAAGATGGAAGGTGATTCAATGGAACTAATGTCTTCAGCTACAGGAATGTATGTATTTGGACTTGTCAATTCCTGTTTGCCTAGTGGATCCATTTGGTCAATGACAGTTGTATCTACAAATTGTTTGAAATTATCGTCTTTCACCATAGTACTTATAGGTTTCATTACTAAAACTTCAAAAGATTTACTGGTGTTAGTTTTCATTTCTTCAATTTTTTCAGATTCCTCGGTTGTATCATATTCGTCATAAATATCTGTCACGTGTTCCGTTGATTGTGGTTGCTGTGTAGTATGCTTTACTTCTGAACTATCAGCTTCATCATAGTAGTCGGCATACTCTCCCTCATCTTCAATATCTTCACTATCGTCATCTATATGAGTACTATTTGTAGTTGTAGTTGTAGTAGTAGTAGTGCTGGTTGTTGAAGGCTCAGTTGTAGACAGCATATGTGGTTTGTCCTTCGGTAAATTATCCATATTCATGAAACTAGCATCTGGTTTACTATCATCTGTATCATGCTCCTCAGAATAATTCGATTTAATAACTTGGACATCATATGAACCTTTTGTATTTTTCATTAATTCTCTAAATGAGCCAATGTCCCTAATGTCATCTTCTAACAATGGTTCTAAGTCTAATAGAGCCTTATATTCGGTGGAAGAAGTATGATATATGTTAGCATTAGGTTTAGCGGGTTCAGGATTGTTTCTGGTGTTTAGCGGAGAATTGCCAGTGTTCTTTTTGGTGTCTAGGCTTAGCGGATCAAAATGAGAAAATCTCGAAGGCTTGTTGTTCAGTCTTTGTGTGTTTGGCAGTCTCGTAGGATTGTAGGTGGTCACTTTGTGATGTTCGAATAAATCTTGATTTTCGTTTTCTATATCTTCATCACGAACAATATGCCCGCTTTGACCATTACTCTTCAAACTGTTACTGCCATCAAAAGGTATATTTTTAAATCTACTTTTTTGTAAGTAGTCAATATCAGGGTTGTTCAATGTTATTTGTCCTAAAAATGTCTCTGGTTTTGAAGGGTCATTCTGATAAGCAACAGAATGAATTGGAGACACATCAGGTCTTTTTGTAGACGCTGGGTGAAACTGAAAATTGTAGGGCAAAGCTGGTCTGAACCTCGTCTGTCTTTGTGGGGGAAATTCAGGTTGGTTTACGTAATACTGTGTGCCTGATTGGCTTCTACCAGTCGGTAACTGGAAAGGCGAGGGGTTTTGATTATAATTTGGGCTGGGAAGCCTGACGTGACCTTGATTGTAGAGAGGCTGTTGCACTGGTTGCGCAATTCTGTAGCTGTCTCCATTGTCAAAGAATGTCGTTGGTCGACTATTTGAAAACAAAGGCGGTTGAACTTGAGCAAAACTTCTTTCTACCAATGGGTAGTCAAATTCATTATCATCTGAAAAGAAAGAGACAACCTCAAATTAAACATATATTATATAAAAAAAATTACAATAGGTTTGTATAATAAAACTTTTACTATTACTTGATTAAAACTGACATCGAAAATAAGCGTCAAACACGAGTCAGCTGATCGACGTCGGCCATTTTTTTGCTATCGAACGTTTATCGTAGGTTTATAGAAGGGTCTTCGCTTCTATAACTTTATCAGAGATGAGGAGCGTTTTAGCTCTATTGAGCCATTATGAATAACGTTTTTTAACAAGCTCATATTAACGGCCTTATAAACCTCCGATAACTCATTATGAATAAGACCGTAAGACTGTTACTGATAAACGTTGTATGTACAATGTAAATTTATCATAGTTGTAAAAGCTTCTATAAATTTTGAGTCGGTGCTATCGCAGTTTTATGTACAATTGCCCGAATACTCAAGCAAGTCAAGTATTTAAGACCGTGTTAAACATTTGAGACCTCCTTATATTGTCATAATTGTATGGCGTCTTACAAAATAAGTAGGCGTTAGACGACCGTCCAGTAGAGTAGCGTTTGAGTATTTGGGCGACGTAGCCACATTCAGCTGCCGTTTTTGTTTTTCAAGAAGTGTGCCTACTTACATAAAAATTTCAGTGAATGTATTCTCAAGATGGGTGCATAATTGGCAATATATAGTGTTTAATCTCCCATCAAAATACCATGTTGGAAGATTTTCGTAAATCTCGACCTGTCAGTTATAGATTTCTGTGCTTTAGTAAAATTATACAACGTTAGTAAGGATCTAAGAATATCAAATGTGCAAGGAAATTAAGTTTCCCCATAAAGAATTGGAGAGCAATATATGATTTTATTTCCATGGAAATTTATCATGCTTCCGGGTACATATAGTCCCTATAGACTTTACAAATTGGCTAACTCTGACAGACGGTGGCTGCGACACACGGAATCTGTCCCCACGGAATAAGTATACGTGTAAGTACTATATATATGTTTCAAATTGATAACGCTCACTAAATCAATGTCAAAATTTCAAATTAGTCACATTTTCGGTACACGTTGATGAAATTTCTTTATCATTGTAGTTAGCTGGCATTAACAGAACATTTGTGACGCATGGAAAGTTACGAAATTTCTGCTGCTTCATGTAGCCATTCGTCATAGTCAGCACTGACCATGAGCGCTGCGCCATGTGGGGGAGTAATTATGACACTAGACTTCACAACATTATTTTTAAGGTCGGCGCATTGGCATTTTATTAACAATCTAATGTCAAAAATTCAGTTTTTAGAGGTTTTTTCATTATGTCTTTGTTTAGGAATTGTCTTCGATTTGATATTGTTATTTTAATATTCAAGTATATAAATTGAGGCTTACTAGAAATTATAACATGTCGTATAGCATATGAAATCTCGAAATCATGTGAGGAATGAAGCAGAGTTCCTGTTGAATTCTGATGTGTTCGCAGGGCACTGTCTGAATTTAAAAAAAATGTCTAACACAAATCATACAGTTGTTTGTTGAAGTGAAACTTCATTGGAATCGTTGTAATTTGAAACACATACATATATAGGATTAAGCCGGCGAGAGAAAGAGATAGAACACATCTCATACAAAATTATGTATCAGTCAACAATGTTATTGCGAACTTATGTGACTAAGAAAATATTGACATTACAACTGCCTGTAGAGATAATATGCGTACCTTTGAAATGCGTTGGCATAAATTACCTTCTCGTGTACGCAACCGCAACCGCGGAATGGTATTCTATAGATTTAGATAGTGTACAGAATAAGCGCAGACGAGGAGATGCTGATGTATCCGTCCGCTTTCTTAATTAAAAAATTGCATTATTTAAAATCCGTCAATCATAGTTTGACGCGACCATCCGAAGTCTGCCTTTGCTTCTCCCTTTATGTCCGAATTAGTGGTTCCTTTATGAACCATAAACTAGAATAACCCTCTCTCAACACAGATCGTGGTGTCTCTAGGAGGGAACGGGACCTAAATTTATTCGTAAGCGTTGTACTTAGATGATAGAACAACGATGTGTGTGCTCGTTTTTCTTTTTATATTTTAGCTCGCTGCTTCTTCTAGCACTTACATTTTATCACACGAAGTGTAATCCTTTTGTGGAACTAAAACTATTTCAGTTGTTTTGTAAATACAAAACAACTCGACACTTGTGCAGGAATACAATATCTAAATGGATTTTGTATGTTCGCGTTTCGCGCGAATTTTCGTTTCCAATAGAATTTAATGCAATTTATCCAATAAAAGAAAACCTTACGCCTCCTACGTTGGTTCTTAATATAAAACGACGTGCGACGTTACATTTCTTATTTGTAAATTGAATTTTTTTTTTTTTACTTGTACATATAAGAGGTTTATTTATTTATTTATTTTTTGTTTTTTTTACAGTTTGTTTGCATAACTTGAGAATTCTCGGTCCCATAAGATGTTTTATCGTAATATACACCTTTTAATTTGAAAATTTTTGAAATGTAATTTTTACTATACATATTATGATGGTTATTATTCCTAATCAGTTAAAATAATTTTATAATAACCTCACTATATACGTAACTTGAATTTTAATTTAGATATTATTATAGTATAAAGTGTAAGGCAATATCATCATAATTTTGCTATTATAAATACAGGTGAACTGACTATTTACAGTAAGTTGAGTAAGTATATCTAGTTTGTGACATGAACCGAAGTATGAGATCTAGGGCAAGCATAACTCGTTTTAGTATAAATTCGACGTTACCTGAGTAACATGTTATACGAATTTGAGGTAGAAGTAAATAATAGTAAGTGTTTTAATAAGGATTATAATATATTTTTACTTTGTTTCTCATCAATTGCTCTTGTGACGTTATAGCAGGTACTGAGAATGACACGCTTGGTTTCCAGACGCGCGCGTGGTCACCCTTAGAAAGATCATTAATAGTTTCAAATTCTCTTAAAAATCTAGCTTATAGCAGACTATCATTATTATGTCATGTGACATGGAAATTAGATTCGCAAATACCCTTAATATGATTGGATGAGTTGTAGATATTCACTAGTTTTGTAAATGATAAATTTTATAAAATGGAAAAATGACCTCATTAAAGTTGGGGTATTTGCGTTTTTAAACATCTTGCACAGTGTTGCAAGAGTGTGGTGGTCTTCCCAAAATGTATATTGCCCACATCAAGATTGTGGTTTGATACAGTTGGTTTTATAACTGTTTGATGAATTTACAATGTCTATTTCGATTTATGTGTTTGAGTTGGATACCTTTTTTATTCTACATTAGTGATACTTGTTATTAAGGTCCACCAAAATTACATATAATCAAAAGGTCATGAGTACATGGCCACATTACCAGTCATATACTGCACTGGCCTGTTAGCAGTTCAATACGCAGAGAGTTAATTTAAATTTTAATTTATGCTCACATGATACCGAGGAGGTTTCCCTTGGGTCAATTACAAATGCGTGTGCATATTGATTGTTTGAAATATACGACATGGCAGTAGTCTTATATGGTAAATAAATACACCCATCCAACAGCCACACATATAGTCCTGACCCCACACCAGGTGAAACCTGTATCGTGGGTATCAAGAACTACGAGGAACTACGCTCCCACAAGACCCAGACCCGAAACAAATATCTGTCACACAAACATTTTTCTCGGTTCACGAATCGAACCCACGGCCTCTCGTTTCATAACCGGCTACTCCACGCTTCGCCACAGAAGCTGTCACAGGGTAAGTAGATTAATATTCCTAATACGTATCATGGCCCCATCATAACTTCATATCATCATATACTTCAATAAAAAGCTTTCCCAATAACTAATTTACCTTATATGAAAGATATTTCTCGTCAGAGAGAAAACGATGCATCCTAATCACATTTTATGTCAGTTTCAGCAAATTATTACACTCTCGGTTTTGGCCTTCATATCTTTCGGAAGGATAATCTCGGGAAAATTACTTTCTTGCGGATCATATCCCTAATTAAGAATGGCGGCGGTCCTCATCAGGGTCTCCACTGAAGCATCGTTCAGCGTAATAGGAAATCGATAGATTGGCTCGCTCATAAACTACCACCTTACTTAATAGACTGTTTTTAAGCTCCAATATCTCGAGTCATATTTTCGATATCAACCTTCTCTTCGCTTCACATATATGAAAACAATTCAATGTCATAATAGTCTTACATTCGTCTTTTTTAAAGTCATAGAAACATACCCATACGTTTTTAGAGTCATAGAAACATACCCCATACATCCCAAAGCAATATCATATTGAATACGAAAGCGTTGGTTCGTGTATTATTTAGGCAACCATAACCATTTTTAGATTTTGTAAAAACATAAGTACTATGTCCCAATTTTTTGACTGGTTTTCACTGACCAATGAAATATGACATGTAACTAAGTCGACTAATATTTAGATAGTTGTTTTCCCACATTTTTACAGAAACCTAGGTGCAAATGATCTGAATATATGCGGCTTTTTACCTATAAAATTACCTTATGGTACCTAAGATATTTACCATGCGTCTCATATTGTTATGGAAATTTATTTTCCCATATTATTCAAGTTAAAAAGAAATATAGTATAGTAGATTAAGCCTGGTAAAAGCATATTCTGTCATCAATGTCATATGTTCGCGAAAATGTTTGCTTGGCCTTTATTAAAATGAGACATTTTGTATACATAATACGGGTCACAGAAACTGTGTTTTGACACAAGAGCAAACAGTGAGACCGTGTTGATGGAGGCTTCTCGCGTGTAACTAATACCCACACTTTAGTTCTTGACACAGAGGTTACATGTCAATAATTAAGCTACTAAATAAAAAAAGCTTTACCTGAAATTAATTGTTCAAGGTTGTTCGTAAAAAATCCATTCAAGAACGTACTATTTTTGTACAAATTGCTTGATTACATTTACAAAAGGCGTTGAATGAAGGTTATCGTCTTTATCAATCCTCTTTTTCTCAGATCTCGGAAAAAGTAATTGCTATTGATTACGGCTCAGCTGATTAAAGGAATCGGTCAGATCACAAGGACGTCTTAATATATTTTTCTGATTAAGTTTGTTGTGGAACACAAGTTAAATTTCCCCAGGGGTCGGCCGAGTTTTGTCGCTTTATCGGCCCGTGTCAATGTTTGAGGCTCGTTGTTGATTTTAGCTTCAGACTTAGTGTGTGGCAGGCACCCTTTCAATCACCACGGCTAACAATTGGGTCGGCATACTATTTGATATTTAGTACTAGCTTTTGCCTGCGGGTCCGCCCGCGTGGTAGTTATTTTTGAAAGAAATTGCATGTCCAGTCCAATTACACGTATATTATTAAATAAATTTTATATTTTGCGAGCTCTTAAACGACTGACAGTTATATCAAACGCGCTAAGGTTACATTCAGTTACATTAGAATAGTTAATATGGCCGTTAACTTTTCTTAAATTTTCTAATTTTCTGCGTAACTTTGTAATTTTTTTCTTATATAAGAACCTTCTCCTGACGATAACAAAGACAACTAAAAAAGAATTAGCGAAAACGGTCCAGACGTTCAAGCGTGATGCCGTGACCAAAGACAATAGAGATTCATTTTTATATACATACATATATAGAAGATGTTATTAATTTATGAGTACATAAACAATATTTCCTTTGGGTTCAATTTGCAATAGGTTCAAATTGTGTTTTTATAACCTACATATATTTGATAATTCCGGTTTAAGCGTACCATTAATATTTAAATTAAAATAAAAAGTTAGCGTTGAAATTTACCAAATTATGTAAAATATTTCCTGACAGCATCCAGTGGTATAGTGTAATGAGAGGCCATAGGTTCGATTCCTGCAGCGAGACTTATCTTCCGGGTCTATAATTATATCTTATTGTGGGATCAAGGCTGTGTGTGAATGTAAGGTGTGTTTTATTTACTTATCTCTTAACAGTAATGTTAACGTTGCCATTACAAATATTGATATTTCTTAGAATAATGACTTTATCATAATATTGGATACAGAGACAATGGAATATTTACGTTGTGCAGCTAAGCTCATTTCCCTTAATATAATACAGTAATTCAACCGAAAGTTTCTGGTCAAAGAGCAAGTTACGGCTTGTTGACGTATATTTATTCTGGCCCGTGTTAGCAAGTAAAACCCCTCAGGCCACAAGTCCGGTAATGAACTGGCGTACCTATGTGCCGACACAGAATATCAAATAATATTTACATACATGTATACATGTGGGACACAACCGAGTTTGTTGCCTTTCCGTAGTTTTGTAATGACGATATTTTTGTATGCAAATAAAAGCCATAAAAACAATACCGGTACCATTAAAACTGCAATATGGCTGCTTTTCCAACTTTGTTATGAAACTTTTTAAGTTATACGACGGCTTCTGTGGCGGGAGAGTAGCCGGCTGTAAACGAGAGGTAGCGGGTTGGATCCTCGCACCAAGAGAAATGTGTGATCCACAGATATTTGATTCGTGTTTGTCGTAGTTCTTGATACCAATGACTCGATACACGTATCTTAGATGTGACTGTTGGGTGTATCTATTATTGAAATTCACCGTAGATATTGCCTTGGTTCCTATAACTCCCCGCCAATTCACTATAATAATGATAATATACTATAGTATCACCCGACATTGACGTTAAAATATCTTTCATCTACATAATTCGATTTACAAGACAATACCATTAATTACAATCTCATAATAATAACTTGAATTCATACGACTTTGTGATAATAATGACGTCAATGTAAGTAAATAGACCTAATTACACGCAAAGTAACGTTCAAAACACAATAGAACCCTCAGAATTACAAATTATACTAGGGTATGGCTTTCGGCAAACATAAAGTCTTATTAAAATGAGTGAGCCTAAAAAAACAATGTTCATTAGTGAGTGCAAAAAGTGGTAATTAATATAAAGGGGGACATGACATAAATCGCGGGGTAGGTAATTAAGCAGACACATGGTTGAGCCCACCTGCACGTGATGTGAGTGAGAGGGGCTTAAAGCCTTAAAACCTCTTTATGATACACGAGTACTGCGGAACCCCGCTTTACTGTATACCTAAAATGGAAAAATTATGTAAGCGATCTTAATAAATCTGTTTCCCCAGGCTTATAACTTAATAAAGTTATGTTTACCAAAACACTAAAACAAGAAAATGTTGTTTTTGGTTTATTGAAAATTCTTAATTATTGTTTAATATTGCTCGTCTTTTTTTTTGCTCGTCTGATGTGGATTGTTCGTAAGTTAAAATATTTGCTTATAATTTTTATAACGTTTTTTTACAAATATTTAGCTTGTTTAATGCTACTTTGGATATTGCTTTAGGAATAAATAGTAACCGCTAAACGCAAAAGAGCATTACCTTTGTTGAGAAAGGGTCAAACTATTGGATTGTCAAAGTTATAGCCAAATAGAAAAATTAATAAAACTTTTAGGACGTTCTCATGAAAGCCTTCTGAATCTCCTTTATATGTGTACATATAACATGTAAATACGCGTGTACATTGCTCACATTTGTAGATGTAGGTGAATCATTTTTATTGCCGCGCCGTGTAAATTTTCTTGGAGCTAAGTTTGCACAGAGTAACTTAATTAATCGATAGGTAAGACATTACATTGTTTAGTTATAGAGAAATACCATTTAAAGATTTTCAAACAGAACCAACAAAACGAAATTATTATTAGAACTACATACGTATACACTCACGCCTGTAATCCCCGAAGGGGTAGACAGAGGTGTAACCAGTACACCCACTTTTCGCCGTATTTATTATGGTTCCATAATGTGATAGGGGGCGAGCCCATTGCGATAACGCACTCAATTCCGGTCTGATACTGAGTATTTCTAAATAGAAAAACCCAATATCACTTTACCCGACTTGGGGATCGAACCCGAGACCTCAGCACAGTAGTCGGAATGTATGCGCAATTACACTTGCGTCAGTCACCGATGCATTATTAGAACTATTTAATACTTTTCCCCCTACAATGATGACCGTATCTAATAATCACGTATGAAATTCGAGGTTATTATGATTTTGTTAGCGAACAGCGTAGACGCTTGGTTTGAGTAACGTAAATAAGCTAATGTGGCGAACAGAGACAGTAAAGAAGCATTTATAAAATGATAGAATTCGTTTATAAATAAAATACTTGTTTTCCAACTGACATTAGATATTTTTTATACATTATATTTCAATAAATTAAACAAAGGTATTCATAAAAATACACTTCAAACATTGAACTTTTAAAATATTCCAACGAGTTGTTAAGTTTGATGTTTTATAGATCTTTTAAATTGTTAAAATTTGTTTTGTAACATTAACTTAATATTCTTAAGTAAGTCTAATTTATTCCAAAGTAAGGCTGGAAAAAGCAAACAACACAGCAATGTTAAATACATATAGATTTTTTTAAAATATAACTCACTGAAACTCTGACTTTTCATAACCTTTTCATTTGTCTTTCAAACTGTACCGCAGAACAATTCGCAATTGGAAAAATCTACTCTTCAGAAAAGGTTTCTTTTTATCAACCTTATTCTCTTAAATAATAATATTTTATTTCGGGCTGAGTGATAATAATAATAAAATAACTGTTGATAATAATACATAATACTAGCCCTGTATTAAACATTGTCCCACTGCTGGGCACGGGCCTCCTCTACTAATGAGAGGGGTTAGGCCTTAGTCCACCACGCTGGCCTAATGCGGGTTGGCAGACTTCTCATACCTTCAAAAAACTCTCAGATATGCAGGTTTCCTCACGATGTTTTCCTTCACCGTTAAAGCAAGCGATAATTAACATTTTAATACACACATAACTTTAGAAAAGTCAGAGGTGTATGCCACTTGGGTTTCGAACCTACGACTTTCGTCTTGACAGTCCGTACCGCAACCAACTAGGCTATCGCTGCTATAACTGTTGATAATAATCATAAATTTTACATTATTATGTTTTCTAGGTTGCAAATTCTGAGATTTTGAATATTTTGCTTTTCCTCATTAATCACTTTTTGGAACTTAAAATAGTTTCTCCCAATATTTACATAAGCTTACGCCCATAACCTTCAAGAAGAAGGTAAAGGTGTATGTAGTGCACCTACCGTTCACCAACACTATGATCCTGGGTCCTTTAGGCGTAGTGTGAAGAAGCTAAACAGCAGGCCGGCATGATTTTGTTGTGTAGCGAGGGATAAACTGTCATGTTACTTGATACTCTATCTGGACGGCCCTGCGCTTACAATCAAGTGCAGTGTGGTCACTTTGCCACGCCATAATAAAAAAATGGTTATTTCTGGTTTTATATTTATGCAAATATTACACAATGAAATAAAAAAAACCTTTATATATTTTAAGGCAGTTTATATAACTTTTGTAGTCCAGATATTTCAAAATTTTACAGCCTTTATTTATAGTCACGCAATAAAATAAATAATGATAAAGTCCGTATAAATAGTTTTATTTCAAACCTTATTTCTGTTCCAATATGTAATAGTTGATGAACCTCAATATCGAGCACAAATTCCAAGCCCACAAGACGTCAAAACAAGTTAAATATCTCGTCAATTCGTAACTCTAATGTCAACACCCCACGGGTAAGACTTCGTCTTTCGGACGACTTCTAATGAAATTATTGTTTAATAATAAATTCGATTCGAGGCTACGTAAATGATTGAAATTATCAATTCTTCAATTTGAAAGGAAACATTATTAATTTAATATCTTTAAAATATTTTTATTGTACTGACGTTTATACATATTTTACTTTCAGAGATAACAAAGGTAGGCACATGTATAGAATGAGTACAATGTTTAAAATAAGTGTAAATACACATATATTGGCTGACTTATTAAGTATTCCTAGCTCTTGTGTTTAACAGGTGATAGATCTTTCCTATGCGAAAGCCTGTCTGAGTAAATAAAATCCTATCCTAAGTCTATTCCTACAACCGAGTAGCGGTGTTCTGGTTTAAAGGATTTTGAAGCCAATGAAATTGTTGGGTATTATTAATTCTAAGAAGCGATCATGATGTTGTATTTTTTTAGGCGTGGCATTTCTTAACTGGTGATCGACCTGCTAGTCTCATCATTTTGTATACAAAAACCCTTGGTAAATAAAATCAGTTACTAAAACCGATAAAATATACTACAATTTCGTATTTTTATATCGCGACACCCTAGAGGTTATAAGGCCAACGGCCTTAAAAATGTTGAGCGTTTTATCTCTATTGAGCCATTATGCCATTAGCCATTATGAATAACATTTTTTAACAAGCTCCTATTAACGGCCTTATAAAGCTCCGATGACTCATTATGAATAAGATCGTACATCTAGGGGAAAGTACAGTTGGTACCATATAATAATAATAATAACACCGAATAGTCACAGACATAGGTCCACACTAAGTTATGAGTCTTGTGGTGGGTATCAGGAACTACGAGAGCCTCTCGATCTCATATTAGTATTATACTAATGAGTACTCTACATGCATGATCCAAAAGATGTTTTAAATAAGAGAATTTATATTCACTCTGTATTGTAATGTGCTATAAACTGCATGTAAAATAAAGAATATCGATTCAGTCGGAAAACAGGAGGGCTGCCACATAGTAAGCGGTACCAACCTAAAGGCAGATTTCCGATGGTCGCATCAGAACTTGCGAGCTCATCAGTGGACGCAACGTTAGTGCTGCCGCGTTTGCTCATTAATACTGTACACTACATGAATTTGTATTTTATTTATAAGTAGCGTCACTAACGTACGACGTAGTAACACTTTCAATATGGAGTTGATAGATGGTGATGTCATTGACGCTCGATATTGGACGCAAGCATCGGAAGTCTCCTTTTAATAAATTCGGAAAAGGATCACGTTTTATAGAGCATTTATCTTTCCCCTCCTACCTACTATGCGGTATTGGATATTGGAAAATAGATTCTGCAAAAGCACCATACGGAGTTCATTCACGTATTTCGTTTATATTTTGTGGACGCGTCCCTGTCCCTCGCACGATCTTTGCTTCCTGTCATCCGTTCTACACACAACCAATTTAGCCTACGCTACCCCTCAATGTCTATGTTATAAAGATATTTTGAGAATGTTATAGAAAGATAAATAGAAAACTAAAATTTTCTAATACTATCTAAAAAGTTATATACAAAAAAAATTGTAGGCATAATAAATCGTTAATTACATAAAAAAAAACGTTATCCGTCTTTCTGCTGATCACTATAAGTTATCCGAAAAAGGATAAAAAGTGGTCGTAAAGGAGTTTTAAGAAGATTGACAAAGCTGCATGGTGTGGTACCTCTGCCTTCTCTTTTGTATAAAAAGAGAGACCTAAACAAAAAAGAATTTTAAGTGCAGTTTATCGAGATTGCCATATTTAGTTCGTAGTAGTGTTTTTAATACTATCAAGTGTCATGTAGTACTGTATAATATAATGTGCGTTTAACAAATTTGATATCGTAACACATACCTCATTAGTAGTATAGGGATTCGTCGGTTCCTGAGCACAAATCTAGGCCCGAGCTAGGTCGAGCTAGGGAGCTAGGGTCCCTAGACTTGCTCCAGAATCCAGGTACCCTACTACCCGCGAATAGGTTCCCGAACAGGTCTCAGCAGCCGCGAATTAAATTTATATCAACCGCGAATTAAATTTATACCAACCGCGAATTAAATTTATATCAACCGCGAATTTAATTTATATCAACCGCGAATTTAATTCATATCAACCGCGAATTTAATTAATATCAGCCGCGAATAAAATTGATATCACACGCGAATTTGATTTATATCAAAAGAGATTTTATACCTGTCTCGAATTTAATTTATATTTAAACATTTTACGTTTATTTTGCACGTTTGTCAGCCAGCTTGAGGAATGGTCTCATTTTTGTTTGTATGCAGGTATGAATCCCTTTTTCTATGAAGTTACGCTTGTCTTCGTACGGTAATAGTCATGTCTCAACGTGTCTGTATAATTTCTTAGTAGTAGTCTTAATATTACCTGCGTGTCAAAGCTTCATTGTTCATAAGGGAAAGCTATTAAAATTAGTGATGGTATGTATTCTTTGAATATAGGTAACAACAGACCACACGGTTCTTTATAAGTTTTAGGTAGCCATTGTCAATAAGAGAAATCGGGTAATTTATTAGGTACATCAATCAAATGTAATGACAAAGCAGTATTACCTATTGTTCAAAGCTTCATTGTTCATATGGGCAAGCGGTGTTAAAATTAATTACGGTACACGTATTGTTTGAATACCAACGGACCACATGGGGTTGTTAATGTCACCCTTAAGCAATGAGTTTTGGGAACCCATTGTCCATAAGAGAAATCGAATACCGGTCTATCGTATCAGTTTTTGCTTTTGCTACAGCAAAATGACCCTTAGCTGCCGTATAAAAGCGATGACAAAAATTATACTACACCGTATTCCACAGTGTGCTCTACACCACAAATGAACTCCGGTTGTTTGTATAGTGAATTTTTAAATAGTGACTCTGCTGCAAAATGAATGTAAGTACCTATGTATAATTCGATGTAATATAATATTAATTATGTTTTATTTACTGTTAATATTGTGTTTTGACCTCAGATTGTTTTAATCAATTGTTGATGATGTATATATTTTTATGTATCCCATATTCCTACACTCCTCTCTATGCCAATACTTATAATAGTTTACTTTTTGTTTCAGTTCGCTGATAATGCTTTCAAAAACTATTATTATGCAGATAACGACGATGATGATCAGCCCAGCGACGAAGAAGGCACCCTGGCATACAAAGTTAAAAAAGCAATAGCAAAGAGATCAAATTGCATCGACGACTTCTTCGAAAAACCTAAGAAGAAAAAGAAGGTGGCAAAAAAGTCGTCAAGTGTTGGTCGCTCTTCCAGTGGTGGAGTTTCATACATCACGTCAAATAAGGACGACATCGCCGATGCATCTCATCTTATAAAGATTGAGATATATGATGTCAAGAAGATAAAAAATATTGCTCCGATGGAACACTGGAAACATGCTGAGGTGCGTGTTAAATATTACGCAGAAGCTGACGAAGACAAAAACTTGCAGTCAGTGAGAGATATAATATTTAATATCACCAAGCACTTGGCTACAAAAGAGGACTGTGTGAAATATTTTATAGACACTGATAAATAAGATAGTGCGTAAGCTTATGTGTAAGTGAGTGTTTAAGGACATTGCGTTATTGTAGTATAAGTTATTATAACTCATTGTGCATGTTAATACTAATTTAGAATATTAATATTTTGTCATGATCATAATTTGGATTTTAATTAATTGTAAACATTTAGTGTTGTAAGTCAGTGTTTAAGGTCATTGTAGTATAAGTTATTATAACTCATTGTGCATGTTAATACTAATCTAGAAAATTAATATTTGGTCATGATCATAATTTGGATTGTAAATTAATTGTAAACATTTAAGAATTATTTGTAAGAATTTGTATATTATTTAATAGTAATAACTTACTTCATTGTAACATAACGGTGTAATGCATTGAGTGAGTTAGCACTATATAAACTTTTTAATTTTTCTCTAAGATATTTATTGTTAAGCATACTATTTTACCATGCATACATTACGGTGTGATGTCTACGACTCAGAGCTCGTCATGCTTCTTAATAACATTGAACCATTGGATCTGATGTCATCACAATTCGATGAAGGGCTCTACGAACTTTGTGAGGAAATAGACCAAAACCATTTTGAAATGTGAGTATTATAACATGTTTATACAAGTTTCTGTGAACCATGTAGAGGGGATACATTTTTAAGTATTTAAAACGTTAGAGTCATCTTTTCGAACTCATTCTGTACGTTTGTTCTCATTGTATTTTTTTTACCAAACATTAAAAATGTATCACGGTCTTGAGTTACAGAGTTTATGTTTGTCCCAAAGTGAGATTGCAAGTTTAAACAAAAATCTTATTTTACACAAGTTTCATCGTTTTATACGACTTTGGTTCATACAAAATTTATTACCCGAGTCAATGTTGAAAGATCCTGTTTTTATTCCGTATTATACACCATGTTCAGGACATAAAATGTTGAATTTGTCTCATTCCGATGAAGATGAAATTGATGGTGTTTTATCAATGCAAGCATATTGTTTGCAATGTAAAAATGTTAGTAATTATGGGAAAAAATGTACATTATTATTATTGTAGTTAGGTTCGATATTTTATTTATTTTGTGTTTTTCGATCAGACTTAATCAACATGGAAGTGGTGTACGAAAGAGATCAGCACCGACGATGTTAACTGAAGCGGAACCAGCGAAGAAGAGGATAAATACTTATCTTGAAGCTCCTTCATCATCAACATCGTTACCAACGCCGAATGCAAATGTAAGTACAGAAAATAATGATAAAATTCAATGTCCCGACTGTCACGTATTTGTATTGAAAAAATATATGACTAACCATTTAAAGAGTAATACTCATAAAAACAATTTACTACGGAATGATAATGAATTAAGGGATGTTCAAATAATTGATAGTGCTTTTGGTAATAGAATTCTTACATATAGAATCATGTCTAATAAAACATCGAACCATCAATTTGAAACGCCTGAATTATTTTTACAAAAAACTAAAGATGTAATATATAAATTACTTACACGTTCTATTCTAGAACACTCTGTTCTGAAAGTAAATTTTATTCTTAATGCAGATTTTACACAGGAAACCAAAAATTTATTTAACACTTTTGACTTTCAAATCTCCAATTATCTTATTTGTCAAGGTGATGATAAGGATATAATTTTTCCTTCTATAACAACCGAAATAACAAACAAAATGGCAAATTTTGAAAAAAAGGGTAGTGGATGGACTTTAGTTAAAATAAATCACTTAGATATGAATATAAACAAGTTTAACCCATTACGAGGATCATCATATATAGACTTACCGTTAGATATAAAATATAAGAAAGCTGTAATTAACGTTCAAAATAATGATCACGAGTGCTTTCGTTGGGCTGTATTGTCAGGATTGTATCCGGCTTCTCAAAGTTCTAATAGAGTGTCATCTTATATAAAACATAAAAATAGATTAAAATTTGATAAATTATCTTTTCCTTTCAAAATTAATGATATTCATAAATTTGAAAAACTAAACAATATAAGTATTAATGTTTTTGGTTTACATTATGATTCAATAAAAAAGTCAAATAAAGTTGTAGGTCCATTACACTTAACGAAACATAGAAAAACCACTCATTTAAACTTATTGTATATATCTCGCGGTGCCAACGGTCATTATTGTTATATTAAAAATCTTTCGAGGTTAGTATCTAAACAGTTATCAACATCCGAACATGCAGTTCATATTTGCGATGGATGTTTATTACATTTCACATCACGGGATAATTTACAGCGTCATCAAGCAAATGACTGTTTTAACGTTTGCATTAATTTACCATCGGAACATGATAACAAAAAGAATTGGTTTAATGAATTAATCCCATCAAATCAAATCTCATTCAATAATTATGAACGTAAACTGAAGGTCCCTTTTGTTGTATATGCTGATTTTGAAGCATTTTTAAATCCAATAGAAAGTTGTTCAAACAATCCCAATATATCATCCACAACGAACATTCAAAAACATGAGATGTATAGTTTTGGATATTATGTTAAGTGTTCGTACGATGACAACTTTTCGATATATCGATCGTATAATGGAAAAGATTGTGCAAACCAATTTATCAAATTTATCAAAACAGATTTAGAAAATATATGTAAAAAAAACACTTTTGTCAAATCTCCATTACCATTAACGTATGAAAATAAAATAAATATTTCTCAAAGTAAGTTGTGTTATATCTGTAAAAGTAACTTAAATGAAGATGTCACAATAATATACAATTGGCATACTGGTGTTTATGAAGGAGTCGCTCATTCACTTTGTTCAGAAAAATACAAAACACCTAATTTTGTACCAGTATTTTTTCACAATTTAAGTAATTATGATGCTCATTTTATAGTTCATGGTCTTAATTTTGACGAAGGTGATATAGAACTTATTCCTGAGAATAAAGAGAAATATATATCTTTTTCGAAGGTTCTGCATATTAATAACCGTGCAGTGAAACTTAGATTTCTTGATTCTTTAAAATTTATGTCTAGTAGTCTTGATAAATTAGCTCAAAACTTACTACCTAATCAATTCCACGAACTCAAATTAAACTATCCACGCGAAGATGACTTTAAGCGTTTAATAAGGAAAGGTGTTTATCCGTATGAATACATGACTTCATTTGATTCTTTAAAAATAACTTCCCTTCCTACTCGCGATGAATTCTACAGTTCTTTAAATGATAATCATATTTCAGAAAATGATTACCATCATGCTCAAGATGTATGGAATCACTTTGATTGTAAAAACATGGGTGATTATTCTGATCTTTATTTAAAAACCGACGTTTTATTATTAACAGATATATTTGAAAATTTTAGGAACGTTTGTCTTAAAACTTATGAATTGGATCCTGCTCATTATTATACAGCACCTGGATTGAGTTGGGATGCTATGTTAATTTATACTAAAATTAATTTAGAGCTCCTAACAGATATTGACAAAATTACTTTTATTGCGAACAATATTAGGGGAGGTATATCACAGTGTAGTAACAGACATGCAAAAGCAAATAACCTATTTATGACTGATTATGATTCTGATAAACCATCTTCCTTTCTCATGTATCTAGACGCAAATAACCTTTACGGTTGGGCTATGTCTCAATGTCTTCCAACAGGTAAATTTGAATGGGTAGATGTAAATACAGATTTTAACATCCCCGATGATGCCGAATATGGTTATATTTTAGAAGTAGATTTAGAATATCCAAAAATCTTACATAATTGTCATTCAGATTTTCCCTTTTGCCCTGAAAATATATGCCTAGGGAATACCAAAAATACAAAACTGATTCCAAATCTAAAAGATAAAAAGAACTATGTTATCCATTACAGAAATCTTAAACAATGTTTAAAAAATGGTTTGAAACTACTTAAAATACATAGAATTCTTAAATTTGAACAATCTGCATGGTTAAAATGTTACATAGATTTAAATACACGTATGCGTTCTTTGGCAACCTCAGATTTTGAAAAAGATTTTTACAAACTTATGAATAATTCAGTTTTCGGGAAAACAATGGAAAATGTTATAAAACGCGTAAACGTTAAATTAGTGAACCATTGGTTGAATCGTGGGAAAACTCAGGGAGCTCAATCTTTGATTGCAAAGCCTGAGTTTCACAGTCTATCCATTTTTTCAGAAAATTTAGTTGCAGTGCAATTAAAGAAAACAAGTGTCATATACAATAAACCAATTTATCTGGGGTTTTGTATATTGGATCTTTCAAAAACATTAATGTACACATTTCATTACGATTACATGAAAGAGAAATATCGAGATAATATTAAATTACTTTATACAGACACTGACAGTCTAATCTATCAAATATTTACAGAAAATTTCTATGCTGATATAAAAACTGATTTAGAAAACTATTTTGACACCTCTGACTATCCATCTAATAATGAATATGGTTTACCTTTAATAAATAAAAAACGGTTAGGGTTTTTTAAAGATGAAACTAACGGTAAAATTTTAAACGAGTTTGTAGGCCTGCGATCAAAAATGTATGCATTAGATGTGCAAAATAAATGTATATGTAAAGCAAAAGGCGTTAATAAATGCATCACAAAAAAGTTTTGTCTTAATGATTATAAATCATGTTTATATGAAAACAAAACTCAGTATAGTGAAATGCTAAGATTTAAATCCATTAAACACATAATGTATACTCAAAAAATAAACAAAATATCTCTATCACATAATGATACAAAACGGTACTTATTAGAAAATTCCACTGATACTCTTGCTTGGGGTCATTATAAGATAAAGGACATTTAATTTTTTTCATATTTTCTGTACAATGATAAGAATTATTTATTTATATTTTTGTGTATTATTAAATTAAATTAAAACACTGTAATTATAGCTGTTATCAGATTATTGTGTGCTTAATTGGACCTACGACTGAAGAGGTTGGTGTTGCTTTCTAGATCACTGGGTATTTGTGAAGCAACAGTAGAGTGGTAACTGGCGGTGTAAATTATAAAATCAAATACATATAATACATTTAATTTTAACGAAATGTTTTATTCATTCCAATACCTCTTCAGAGTTTACACGTATATTCAAAATGATTCATTTTATTCATCCTTTTACTGCCATAGTCGCAGGTCCAACTGGATGTGGAAAATCTAATTTTGTTACAAATTTCATTAAATATATTAAAGAAATATGTAATAAAAACTTCAGTCAAATAACTTGGTGTTTTGATGAAATGCAGCCTTTGTATAATCTACCAAACGTGAATTATTATCAAGGCATACCAGATTTGAATATGTTTGATGGAAATGAACCAAACCTCATTATTATTGATGACCTTATGAGGGAATCTGATGGTCGTGTTGTTGATATATTTACCAAAGGTAGTCATCATAGAAACTTAAGTGTGTTTTACATAACTCAAAATTTATTTCATCAAGGTAAAGGTCAAAGAGACATTTCTTTGAATTCAAGCTATATAATTTATTTCAAAAACCCTCGCGACAAAACTCAAATTCGTTATTTGGCACGACAAGTTTCACCGGAAAATAACAAATTTGTCGAAGATGCCTACAGAGATTCTACTAAGGAAGCACATGGATACCTGATGATAGATCTAAAACAAAATACCTGCGATATTTGTCGAATAAAAACAAAAATATTTCCATCCGATGGTTATTGCACAGTATACATCCCTAAAAAAGAGTTTAAATATATCAAGAATCAACAAATACCCGTCATTTACAAATGATGGATCGACACCTCAAGACGCATAAAGATTTATTAAACGCACTGTATAAACTCAAGCCGAAACATCAACAAGCTCTTTTAAAAGCCTGTAACGACAAAGAAATTAATTTTATTTGTGAGTGCATTCATAACGTTCTACAAGGAAATATAAAGCTTGAAGAAAAATCTAAGAATAAGCTACATAAATTTAAAAATATACTTCGTAAATTAGTGCGTAAAAGTACAAATAAAATAAGAAAGAATATAATAGTTCAAAAGGGTGGTGCTTTTTTACCGATTATATTGGGATCTATTTTAAGTGGTTTAATAAGTGGTCTTGTTTAAAATGGATCATGCAAAAAAAATGATATTAGTTGAACCAGGTTTAATAGATAAATTAAATCAAAGTAGAAATGAAAATCCTACCACTCGGTTGGATGCTGAAATGCAAAA
Source organism: Laothoe populi (assembly GCA_905220505.1). Classification (NCBI taxonomy): domain Eukaryota; kingdom Metazoa; phylum Arthropoda; class Insecta; order Lepidoptera; family Sphingidae; genus Laothoe; species Laothoe populi. Next base: position 13,390,571 of record HG992150.1, read on the forward strand.
CATTTTGAATAGTAATATGGAAGACCGAAAAAAATGTAAATTGTACTTACAAATTTTACAAAGGTATCTCCATTTCACGGAAGAAGATCGAAAACCGTTTGAGCTCCCTATAATAACTCAAAATAATGATTTTACTGAACCAATGGATAAAAGTGAAAATCTAAATATAAATAACGACATCAAAATTAAAGATCTAGTTGCCAGTCAGACATCACGTAACCAAGAGAAAAAGCAAGATAATTGTGTGGATGAAAAAAATCCTCTCTACACAAGAAATCAAATTCTAAGCTTGATACCTAAATCATACGTAAAAAGAGGTGAGTTGTTATTGGATTCGCTATCATTGAGTAAAAACAAATTTTTTTGGAACGATGATGGTACGGTAATTATAGACAACGAAGTAATTCCTGAAAGTAATATTATAGATTTAGTAAATGATACACTGCGGCCATTAAAAAGAAATGATCCAATTGGTTGGGAAAAATTTGCTAAAGCATTGAAGGATTTAAAAATACCATTAACCTATATCGGAAATCCCAAAAGACGTGAGTACATAGTGCAACTTCAAAAAGATATTGAAGATTCTTCACCAAAACACAAAGAGCTATATTATACTCCAAAAAGTGACGATAAGCATATAAGAAAAATAAAGAAAAAGATAGATTGGGAAAAATGGACCCCTTATTAGAAATAAATAGACTATATTATGATGTGTCACACCCAGCTGGATATAGCAGTATTGATAAATTATCACAAGCTATGAAAGGTAAAATGAATAAAGAAGATGTTAAAAAATGGTTGCAAGCCCAGGAAACGTACACGCTTCATAAACCAGTACATAGAAAGTTCCCACGAAACAAATATATCTTATCTAATATAAATGAACTATGGCAAGTTGATTTAAGTGATATGAGAACTTATTCTAAAGATAATAAAGGTTTTAATTATATTCTTTGTGTTATTGATGTCTTCAGCAAATATGCATATGCTAGATCATTGAAAAAGAAAAATTCTGAAACTATAAAAACTTGTTTCGAAAGTATATTTAAGGAAGCTAACATAACTCCAACACACATACAATCTGATAAAGGTACTGAATTTGTTTCAAAAGATGTACAAAGATACTTGAAATCTAAAAATATAAATTACTATACAACAAATAATCCAGATATTAAGGCAAGCATTGTAGAAAGGTTTCAAAGAACGCTAAAAATGAAAATGTGGCGTTATTTCACACATAAGAATACACATAAATATATTGATATTTTACATGATTTGATTTACTCTTACAATCACAGTTTTCACTCTAGTATTAAGATGTGTCCTTGTGATGTGAATTCCAGTAATATAATAACTGTGTGGACAAATTTGTATGATAAAGGAAGTACAAAAAAATCATTTAAAACTACGTTACCTAAGTTTTATATTGGTGATCATGTAAGAATAACCAAGTATAAACATATCTTTCAAAAAGGTTACGAATCTAATTGGAGTGATGAAATATTTGTAATATCCTCTATAATAGACCGATCTCCGTGGTCTGTATACACTATCAAAGATTTAGAAGGGGAAGAGGTAGTAGGAACATTTTATGAACGAGAGTTACAGAAGGTGATTTATGACCCCACCATAGAACATAAGATAGATAAAATAATTCGCTCTCGCTACACGGGCGACAGACAAGAACTGTTAGTTAAGTGGAAAGGTTATCCGAATAAATTTAATAGTTGGATTTCAGTTTCTAGTTTAAAACAAATATGAATAAAGACTTTTATTTAACTTTACTTAGCAATAGTTCAATGGAATATTTTCCTGACAACAAATCATCTATTTTTTCAACTAAATTACCGAAAGCCATCATACTCGAGGGGGAGTGGTGTGTGGGAATTGTTGAATTTCAATATCCATGCACTATGTTTACTGTTCAAGATCATGAGAATATTATGTACATAACGAAATTGATGAAGATGCCTAATGAAGTTAATCCTTCTACAGTGTACTATAAGCATTATATACCTGCCACAAACTATGATAATATCAACCATATTTTAACAGCATTGAATAGTATTCGAGAAAAAATTAAATTTACCTATGATAATATATCTAAGTTTGTATACGTTTCTGTGTTAGACGAATCGATAAAATCTGTAACATTATCACCCAAATTAAGTTTACAATTAGGATATGAACCAGGTAGAAACCTTGCTGAAAAAAATTTTGCAAAATGTCCAGCTAATTTGCATTTAGGATTACCATCTCAGTTATTCGTTTATTGTGATATAGTTGAACCTCAAATTGTTGGTGATGTAATGACTCCTCTTCTAAGAATCATACCATTGGATCCTTCAAAATACATATATGGGGCCAATAAAATGCATGTTTTTTCACCACCTCATTATTTATCTGTAATGCGTAGAGAATTTGATACCATTGAAATAGATATAAGGTCAAGCACTGGTCAAAAGATACCATTCCAATTTGGAACAGTGTGTGTTAAACTACATTTCAAAAAACTATAATGTATTCTCAACACAAGAACACATGCCCTTACGAACGCTATTATTCTCATCAAGCTGGGTCGGGTATAGGAGTGATTTATAAAGGAGCACCATATCAAAAGGGTCATGGGATTGGTAGTTTTCTTGGGGGTTTATTTAGATCAGTTTTACCATTACTATCTAGCGGTGTCCGCGCTGTTGGTAAGGAGGCATTGAGTGCTGGTGTAGGTCTTTTAACGGATATGGTTAGTGCCCGACCTATGGAAGATTCAATAAAAGCACGTCTTAAAGAAGTCGGTTCAAATTTAAAACGGAAAGCAGATGAAAAAATAGATAGAATTAATATGTCTGGATCGGGATATATAACAAAACGAAAACGAGTATCTGCATTCAGTCCATCGCTGACTGCGAAAGGGAAAGCTATAAAAAAATTGAAAATTAGATCCAAACAAATTAAAGATATATTTTGTAATTAATCAAAATGTCTTTTTTACATAGTCATTCCTGTGAATGCATTAAGTCGGAATTGGATTTATTTGCATTACCATCTACTCAGACTAGTATTGAAAGTGGAATATGGATCCACTACAAACCAATTTCATCACTTGCTGATGATGGTCCTATAGAATTTCAAGTACCTGGAGCAGGTGACGACTACATAGACCTATCACATACATTAATTCACATAAAAGCTAAAATATTGAATCAAGATAACACTAAACTAATGTCATCTACAGTTGTAGCTCCAGTTAATAATTGGTTACATTCACTCTTTAATCAACTTGATGTTTATTTAAATCAAAAACTTGTATCACCACCCAATAACACATATGCCTACCGTGCTTACATAGAAAATTTGTTGAACTATGCTCCGGCAGCTAAGGAATCTCATCTTACTTGTGCCCTATGGTATGAAGATACAGCTGGAAAAATGAATTCTACCGATGAAACTAATAAAGGATTTGGTAAAAGACAAGAGTTGGCTAACGAAAGTAAAGAAATTGAAATGATTGGACATCTACATGGTGATTTGTTCAACCAAGAAAAGTTTTTGATAAATGGTGTTGATATGTGTGTTAAATTAGTTCGTTCTCGAGAAAATTTCAATTTAATGGCTTCTACAGTTGATCTTAAATTAAAAGTGTGTATTACGGATGCAACTTTGATTATTCGTAGAGCCCGCATCAATCCTTCTGTTTTACTTGCCCATCAAAAAGTCTTAGCATCTACAACTGCCAAATACCCAATTACACGTGCAGAAGTCAAAGTTTTAACTATACCATCAGGAGTTCAAGGAAAAACTCTTGACAACATTTTCCTTGGTCAAGTACCTAAAAGATGTATAGTTGGATTTGTGAATAATGCCGCATTTAATGGGAACCTTACTAAAAACCCATTTAACTTTGAAAATTACAATATTAATACATTTTGTTTGTATATAGATGGTCATCAAATACCATCAAAAGCTCTACAACCTTCGTTTGATAACAATGTTTATACTACAGTCTATCATACTTTGTTTTCCGGGACTGGTATACATTTTCTTAACGAAGGTAATGGAATATCTCGTGAGAAATATGCTAATGGATACTGTTAATGCATGCAAACTGCTAATAATATGTTAGCGTTTGATTTGACGCCTGATTTATCAGCAAACTCTTCTGGTCATTGGAATCTTATAAAGCATGGGAGTGTGAGATTAGAAGTTCGTTTCGAATCAGCTCTAACACAAACTATTAATTGTATTGTATATGCAGAGTTTGATAATGTTATAGAAATAGACAAAAATCGCAATATTTCGGTAGACTATAGTAGCTAAGAAAAAAATGTTTGTAAATTAAGTATGGTATATTTTTATTATGGTTTATTTGTTTATTGTGGACTAATCAATAAAATAAATATAAATTATTTTAGTTTTTTATTATGACTATTCTTGCAACCCTCTTCAACTGGTTACTTTAATTATGAAGTACTATAATAACCTATTTCACTGTTATTCCATAACACTACTTCTTTAACATTCGACCGGATAACGTTTCTTTTTTTTAATAAAATGAACACAACAGAGATAACGAATTACTTGAGGAAAATAGATTCATCCATCCAATATAATGTGTATGCAGCCAATAGATTGCCAATACACGTAGTAACTCCTACTTACATAATAAGCAACCTAGATCCAGATAATAAACCGGGTTCTCACTGGATCGCCATACATATAGATAAAAACGGGATTGGTCAGTACTTTGATTCATATGGTCGACCACCTCAAGGCTATCATCGAATGTTTTTAGCAAGGAATTCTAGGATGTGGAATTATAATACTAATCGAATCCAAAACGACTTTACAATCGTTTGTGGAGAGTATTGTATAATGTATTTATATTACAAATATCATGGTATGAGTTTAAAAGATTTTCAAAAATTATTTGATACCAATACAATGTGTAATGATGTATTATTATCGGGATTGTTTAAGTCATGTTTTAAAATAAATAAATAAAATACGAATAAAGAGTTAATTATATCTTTTATTCATTACTAATAACCTTACTTAATCATATATACAAATTCTTACAAATAATTCTTAAATGTTTACAATTAATTTACAATCCAAATTATGATCATGACCAAATATTAATTTTCTAGATTAGTATTAACATGCACAATGAGTTATAATAACTTATACTACAATGACCTTAAACACTGACTTACAACACTAAATGTTTACAATTAATTAAAATCCAAATTATGATCATGACAAAATATTAATATTCTAAATTAGTATTAACATGCACAATGAGTTATAATAACTTATACTACAATAACGCAATGTCCTTAAACACTCACTTACACATAAGCTTACGCACTATCTTATTTATCAGTGTCTATAAAATATTTCACACAGTCCTCTTTTGTAGCCAAGTGCTTGGTGATATTAAATATTATATCTCTCACTGACTGCAAGTTTTTGTCTTCGTCAGCTTCTGCGTAATATTTAACACGCACCTCAGCATGTTTCCAGTGTTCCATCGGAGCAATATTTTTTATCTTCTTGACATCATATATCTCAATCTTTATAAGATGAGATGCATCGGCGATGTCGTCCTTATTTGACGTGATGTATGAAACTCCACCACTGGAAGAGCGACCAACACTTGACGACTTTTTTGCCACCTTCTTTTTCTTCTTAGGTTTTTCGAAGAAGTCGTCGATGCAATTTGATCTCTTTGCTATTGCTTTTTTAACTTTGTATGCCAGGGTGCCTTCCTCGTCGCTGGGCTGATCATCATCGTCGTTATCTGCATAATAATAGTTTTTGAAAGCATTATCAGCGAACTGAAACAAAAAGTAAACTATTATAAGTATTGGCATAGAGAGGAGTGTAGGAATATGGGATACATAAAAATATATACATCATCAACAATTGATTAAAACAATCTGAGGTCAAAACACAATATTAACAGTAAATAAAACATAATTAATATTATATTACATCGAATTATACATAGGTACTTACATTCATTTTGCAGCAGAGTCACTATTTAAAAATTCACTATACAAACAACCGGAGTTCATTTGTGGTGTAGAGCACACTGTGGAATACGGTGTAGTATAATTTTTGTCATCGCTTTTATACGGCAGCTAAGGGTCATTTTGCTGTAGCAAAAGCAAAAACTGATACGATAGACCGGTATTCGATTTCTCTTATGGACAATGGGTTCCCAAAACTCATTGCTTAAGGGTGACATTAACAACCCCATGTGGTCCGTTGGTATTCAAACAATACGTGTACCGTAATTAATTTTAACACCGCTTGCCCATATGAACAATGAAGCTTTGAACAATAGGTAATACTGCTTTGTCATTACATTTGATTGATGTACCTAATAAATTACCCGATTTCTCTTATTGACAATGGCTACCTAAAACTTATAAAGAACCGTGTGGTCTGTTGTTACCTATATTCAAAGAATACATACCATCACTAATTTAATAGCTTTCCCTTATGAACAATGAAGCTTTGACACGCAGGTAATATTAAGACTACTACTAAGAAATTATACAGACACGTTGAGACATGACTATTACCGTACGAAGACAAGCGTAACTTCATAGAAAAAGGGATTCATACCTGCATACAAACAAAAATGAGACCATTCCTCAAGCTGGCTGACAAACGTGCAAAATAAACGTAAAATGTTTAAATATAAATTAAATTCGAGACAGGTATAAAATCTCTTTTGATATAAATCAAATTCGCGTGTGATATCAATTTTATTCGCGGCTGATATTAATTAAATTCGCGGTTGATATGAATTAAATTCGCGGTTGATATAAATTAAATTCGCGGTTGATATAAATTTAATTCGCGGTTGGTATAAATTTAATTCGCGGTTGATATAAATTTAATTCGCGGCTGCTGAGACCTGTTCGGGAACCTATTCGCGGGTAGTAGGGTACCTGGATTCTGGAGCAAGTCTAGGGACCCTAGCTCCCTAGCTCGACCTAGCTCGGGCCTAGATTTGTGCTCAGGAACCGACGAATCCCTATACTACTCTCATTAGTAGCTTCGAGTTCTGTCATTTCAATATTCTATCTTTACCTAAACGTAAACTGAAATAACTTTATATACTTTCCAACAAACTGTTGATGTCGTGGACATCCTCTTTCAGATAAAAAATAAATAAAATAAAAAAATAAAAAAAATAAAAATCTCTTTCAGATACCGATCTCTAATTAGAGTGGACCCTCACGTACTCACCTAACCAAATGTTTGAACAGGATACGTATAGAACCGGCTCAATCATGTCAAAATTATGAAATAGTTTTATTAGATAGTTATATTCTGCCACCAGTAATTTTATTAACCGACTTCAAAAAAAGGAGGAGGTTCTCAATTCCTCAAAATCTTTTTTTTAAGAATGTTCCCCGATTACTCGAAGACGCCTAGACCGATTCGAGAAATTCTTGTTTTGTTTAAAAGGGTATACTTCTCTGGTGTTCCCATTGGCACCAAGTAAAGATGTGATGATGGGATCTTAGAAAAATCGAGGGGAACCCCCAAATTTTATAGGGACTCATAGTTTGTTTTTTATTGAAGTCTGTGTAGGTACTTGTTATGAATTAAAAAACTTTTTGAAGATTTTGAAGATATGAAATCACTTAGGGCACGCGCTTCTGATTTTTCGAAATTACGTGCAGCCTTCCACTTTGACACGAAGTTAAAAATGTTCTGTATTTAATAAAATTAATTATTCATTCAAAACGGCAAAGTGACCACACTGCCCCTGATGGTAAGCGCATTACAGTCCAGTTAGAATATCAAGTAGCGAGAAACAATGTATCTCTCGCAACTCAACACAATCATGCCGGCTTGTTGTGTAGCTTCTTCATACTACCCTATGGGGCAAGGAGATGAAGAAGCGGTCGAAGGTCTACAGTACTCAGAAGGCCGCAACACGGCCAAACATCGTACCCCAACTTTAGACCCTCGACAACAACCAGATGTACACTGACTGACCCCGGAACGCACCACACTTGCGTGTGTCGTGTGTAATTTGATTAAAAGATCATTTCTCAGGAGTCATCATCAATGAAGGACTGCAATTTTATTGATTACTGGCAAATCTAACTAACATTATACATGGAATATCGTAAACCCACCCTAATTGGAATATTGCCTTCAAAATATGAGGCCCCAAGGACGGCATGCGTAACGCGTAAGCATTGGGTTTATACGCGCGGAAAAGGTATGGGTTGATAAATTATTAATAAGCCAACATTTGAATTTCGTTAAGAATATTTGATTTGTTGTGCGTTCTAATGTATTATTTTAATTAGAGTAAAAAATCATGAGAAATTGTAATGCGCAAATTCGCTTCTTTTGCTTTTCTTGGAAGCGTTGTGATAGACGTTTTGTATTAAGTGTGTGACAACAGTCTTAAGAAAATACAGGTAGCAGACATGACTTGATTGTTCATAGGTCTAAATCTTGACAATGAATTTTTACTTGCATAGTGAATTTGCGAGCAGATATTAGACAATTTCTAGTAAATAAGCGTATAAGTGGCAAATAGCCGTTACCCGAAAAAGATGTAGGGCAGACTAAAGTGAAAAAAATTATAGAAACATTATAAACTACAAACTAAATGACGATTAATAAACAATTTTTACTGATAACTGTTTGACATGAGAAAATAAGTTTCGGATCATAAATAATAAAAAAACAAAAATATATTTATTCCTTTTTAACTCGCTCATAACTTTAAATAAAAACCTGTTAATATGTCTAAATTTTGTAACTATCCTATGTACACGCCTTCATGGAGTCGCGTAAAAGATTATTCGGTCCACCGTCTTATAAAGGATATCTTATGACAATCCAGCACCGTATTTTGTAACCAGAGACTGTTGTAGCGTCGACATTAGCCGGCAGAGATGTCTACGCAATTTATCTAAGGACTTTTACGTACAAGCTAAGAGCGGTGGTGATCACAAGCGGTGTAACTCTTGAATAATAAATAAATAGAGCGGGCGTAGCGCACGTGGGCGAAGCCTGCATTGTCCGCCCACGGCGCGCAAACATGCTTTTATATTCGCCATGTTTGTCTTTATTGTCACTTTATCTAGACAATTGTTATAAAACCAAACAGTGCAAGGTCACAACCCATATTCGTCTTCTTTATGTGACATTTGTTAGGCAATTTCTATGTGTAAAATTTTATTTCGTCTATGCCAATTTTGTGATTTAAATTAGGCAGTACAAGGTTAAAGCTACCAAATAAATATTAATGATGTTAGTTTTGGATTTAATTTTAGTAAAAAAATAACACGTAGTAAAGAACTAGTAGTACTTGGTCTATAAAACCTATTATTTTCAACGCTACTAATCTAATTTCGGCTACCTAGGTAATGAAAGTAAAATATGGTTTAAAAACGTTAATATTATACTGATAACTCAAAATTATGGCACATTCAAAGATGTTTATTGTGTGGCTATTCATGGTCTAATTACTCGATTATATATGCGAAAATGTAAATTACATTCTCCGCCCTATTAATTTTAGCCTACTGACAATGAAATCTTGAATTTCATGAATAAACTCATAAAACGTATGGAAAATGCTTGTTAAATACACATATGATAATAAATAAATAGATAATTTATTAAAGTCTTGGACTCAAAGAATGTAAGTTGTAAACATGTAATCAAACTTATTTTGTTGATGTATGTGACCGTTTGTTGTTCAAAATAAAATAAAAATAAGTAACTATAATAATTGAGTTAATACACACTTAAATGTATTTTATGGGTGTTGTTCACCATTGTTCTGAGCACTCAAATTATTCAACAATTCCAACAATTCAGTTGTAAATACATCTTTTTATTTTCAAGTACATGTGTATTTAAAACACATGTATTACCTCGGTGGCGTAGTTGTAATTGCGCATGCATTACGTCTGCTGTGCCGAGGTCTCAGGTTCGATCCCCGGGTCGGGTTAAGTGATATCGGGTTTTTCTGTCTAGAAATTCTCAGTATTAGCCCGGAGTCTAGAATTTGCGCCCGGTATGGCGTTAGGCTCGCCTTCTATTATATTATAGCTGTTGCTCGCGGCTCCGCCCGCGTGGAGGTCATGTTTGAGACAAAAAGTATACACTACAAAATACAAAATACAATTTTCATGCATTTAACTTCAAAAATGAAGGATTTTCATTCAAACTTTCTTACCCTATTTAACCCCCTTAGGGGTGAAATTTCCAAAAACCCTGAAATATGTGTTTTTAATTTTTAACTGTAAGGCCAAATACCAAATTTCATGCGTTTAACTGCAAAAATGACAGAGTTTCATACAAACTTTCTTCCCCTATTTTACTCCCTTCGGGGTGGAATTTCCAAAAATCCTGAAATATATATTTTTTATTTTTGACTAAAAGGCCAAATACTAATTCTCATAAACTTAACTTCAAAAATGACGGATTTTCATACAAACTATCATCCCCTATTTTACCCCCTTAGGGGTGGTATTTCCAAAAACCCTTCCTTAGTGGATGCCTACATCATAAAAGGTACCTACTGTCAACATTTCAAGTCTCTAACCCCAGCCGTTTTGGCTGTGCGTTGATCGATCAGTCAGTCAGTCAGTTTCTTCTTTTATATATACAGATGGGACCGAAACTCGGCGAAAATTGGGTGTATTGCCTATCGTATGCCACGTGAGTGTATATTAAATACCACTACCACCACTGTATTACCACTAGTACCACTGTCTCAGAGAAAACCAACGTAAAGTGACAGTTCACTGTCGCGTTTCGTATGGTAAGTTAGATATCCGGAGGCCCAGATTCCCCCTTCCCTTCCCTAATCCCTATTCCTGTCCTTTAAGACCGACATATACATGATACTTTCGGTATTGTGGATGTTCATGGGCGGTGGAGATCACTTAACATCAGGTGACCCACTGGCTCATTTGTCGGACTATGCTATAAAAAAAAACTAGATATAACGTAGATATAAAACAAAAATAACAGCTTATTCATTATTTCTTAGCCGTCAGATAGTCTGTATCGGACAGCTGTTTGCAAGTTGTGATCATTGAAATGTTGTTTAATTAATCTTAGAATAATAGACAAATATATTTAAGTTTAATACAATTTTCTAGAAGTATTGCGGAAAAGTTTAATTGTCAATGTAATAAGAAAAGAGTTTATCTTAGAGACCAATATTAAAGAGGTCATATAGCATAATAACTTATTTATAATATCAAAACAAATTAGTTTAAGATAAAGCATTTATAGACTTTGTTTATATATATGATATTACATAGTACATACATACGCTCTCACACCTGTAATCCCCGTGGGTGTAGGCAGATGTGTAACCAGTGCACCCACTTTTCTCCGAATTTATTACGGTCCTGTCATGTGAGCCTATCGCCATACCGGACACAGTTGCGACTCCGGGCTGATACTGAATATTTCGTGATAGAAAAACTCAATATCACATTTCCCCGACCCGGGACTTGAACCCATGACAAAAGCACAACAGTTGTAACGCACGTTATTACAATCGCGCCACCGTGGAAGATAAAATTATAGTCGATTATTTATGAACACTCAGAATTTGTTACGGATTTTATCCATCCAGGTTTAATTTTTTTGTAGTGCCTCGATACGCAGACGAGCAGACGGGCCACCTGATGGTAAGTAGTCACCGCCGCCCATAGACTTCTGCAATACCAGGGCACAGCAAAGCCGCTGCCTGCCGTTAATACCTCTAGGTTTATTATAAGTATACAGAGTTTCTTAATTCTCTGAATTATGTACACGTGCGTGGCATCAAGTTTCAATCAGAGTAATAATTACATTAGGCACGGAAACGTCTTTAGTTATTCATCAAAACAAGGCGGAGTTCGCGAAGCCTTGAAACTTGTTTTAGGGAAAATTTACTCTCCCGGGAGTAAACACGAAGTACCTTATATAAAACACGTACCTTGACATTGTGTGTCCTTTAGTACGAGTAGAAGGACTGCAACGGTGATCTTCCAACGATGCCGTCCCATTTTTTGCGTTTGATTAATTTTCACCGTAACATCGATGCGAATGTTCAAAATACACTGAGATTGTAAATTTTAACAAAAATAGTCGATAGTTTCTCGGTTTTTGGATAAATCCATATTCGGCAGCGGAAAAGTTGGCACAGTCATTGATTATGTCTGTCCCATGATGTTCGAGTACTGTCACATCTGAAACAAACAACACTTTTCGTTAATTCATTGTTTTAAGAGCAGCCGGCTGTGAAACGAGAAGCAGTGGGTTCGATTCCCACACCGAGACCACTGTTTGTGTGACAGACAGATATTCGTTTCGGGTATGGGTGTTGTTATTTCATACTAGCTGTTGCTCGCGGCTCCGCACGCGTGGTAGTCATATTTGGAAGAAAAAGTATACAAAATACCAATTTTCATACGTTTAACTTCAAGAATGACGGATTTTTATACAAACTTTTATCCCCTATTTTACCCATGTAGGAGTGGTATTTCCAAAAACCCTTTCTTAGTGGATGCCTACGTCATAAAAGGTACCTACTGACAATATTTCAAGTCGGTAACCCCAGCCGTTTAGGCTGTGCGTAGATATGTCAGTCAGTCAGTTTCTTCTTCTATATATACAGATGATATAAGTAGGTGCGTTTTTAAATATCAATTTTATATTTTCCTTAATCAACATCAAACACACACATAGATTTTGTAGTCGCTTATGAACTCATTTTTATAAAAAAATAGTAGGCCACGGAATAATTTAAGGTAGATTTGAGAACTGGTTCAATTAGTTTATTAATAAATATTAAGTATCTTACATAACTTTGCTGGTGAAGGTATTTTTGCAATGCGAGGCAAAACAGAACACAAATACAATGACGGAAACGAATTACATAAAATATTGGAATACTCGAAATATAAAGTAAAGATTAATTTCCCAAAACTTTCGAATACGAAAATTTCGAGCATATTTCACAAACTTGAATTGAAACATAGTATCGTGTCTGTAATCTTCTTTACCGTAATCAATAAACCCAAAATGTAGTATGCTCAATCAACTATCGGCCCAACACGAGGTGTCAGGTAGGAGTAAAACTTTACAGATTACTTGCTGAACTGCGAGCCGTTGAGGGAGGCAATGCTGTTAAAGATTATTAGAACATTGTCCTCGAGCGAGTTCGACACGCTCAATACAAACTTTATGAGACAGGCTTCTAAACTTCCTCCGGCTGGGCGGACCACAGAGATGATATCAGTTGTCATAACGTCAATGTTTTCAATTTACTTGACACTAATTAATTAAATGATTATACAACCGCTGTCGATGTTAAAATAGCGAATGCCGTAAATTTTGACAAATTTAATAGCAATTATTGCAAAATTCATCACGAAACAGGACATGCTCAATTTCAAAAATAGGATAGTTATACATAGTTAACAAATGCTACAATTAAAATCAATATTATGTTCATTCAAACAACGTCTAAATATGAATATTTGAAATCAAACGATGACTTAGTGTTTATATAAACGAAACGTTGAAACACAATAGATTATTTAAACAACTTAGTGTAATGATGTTAGTGACCCAGATGTTATCCAATAATATCAAAGAATGAGGTGAGATATTAGAAAGATATCACACAAGAAAAACATAAACAGTAAACGCCTCATTGCTCTATAATTAGTTAGAACCGACTTTCGCGATGCACATGTTACATAAAACAACGAAGGTATTTAGGTAAGTCGCGGGGAAAGTCGGTTGCTACTGCTAATACTAATTTATGATATACGATCAAAATTAATATTCAATTTAAACTGATAGCTTTATTTGGTTTCGCCAAACAACTGTGTAGAAAGCTTAGTAAGATTGGCAAACCATAACATCCGGTGTTGCGTACGTGTGATTTTTTGTTTTAACATTACGTGCACTGCCTATTCTTCCCTCGAGATCGTGATCTCGCTTGGCTTGTTGATTTTGAAATATTTTTAAAAACTGTACCAAATGGTTCCAATGGATCCAAAATGATTTCTGAAGTAATAAGAAGACTCTCAGATCATGAAATGTGAATCCTTTTACACGCTTCGTTCTTTTAATTTAAATATACTTATCTGTAATGCAGTCGGATGCATAATCAGAACAGTAATTGTTGTCGGAGGTAACAGCGACGTAGAAAATAAAATAACGTATTTTATTTCAATCGGCTGTTAGGCATTCAATTATATATATACTTACTCTGAATTTTATGTTATAGATTTATTGTTCACCTTTAGGTTGTTTCGATGTTTTCGCTATCAGTCCCTAGTAGTTCTTGATACTCACGATACAGGTTTTACCTAGTGTGGGGTCAGAACTATGTGTGTGACTGTTGGATGTGTTTATTTATATTTATTAAATTAAAATGTAAATATTATCTAATAATTTTAAAGGTTGATTTACGATGGAGCGATTGAGCGACAGACGCCAGAATCAATGGCACCGTTATTTGTCAAGTTCACATTAAAACCATTGTCGACGCCGCAGTGTAATCGTCTTCTACTGAATTTATTAGTGTACCTGCAGTACAAACATACATACGTGGTATTACTCCGCCACGCTCACGAATTGCGAATCTATTAACTACTTTAACAAACTGGCAATCATTATCAAGTTTAACAAGAGTAGACTCAGAAAGTATAAAGATAAAGAAAGACTTCTTATTAAACCATTAGAGAAAAATCACTCCTAGAACACAAAATAGGCCTATAAAAACACCTGTGTGACGAGTGCAGGTTTCATTTCTGTTTGCTTACACAAGAATGGGAGGTAGTGAAACGTGTGTGGTGACGTCACACCGCGTCACGTACGTTGCATAGCACGGCGGTATCGTGAAAGCGGCGCGTTCTGCCTCGCCGGACAGTTTCACGCAAACATACTCCACACACAGATTATTTTTCTAATAGCTGATGATTGCTTTTCGAATTTCTAGTTTTCTTTTGAGTGCAGGATATTTCAGATTAAGTGCGTATAACTTAACTTCTAAAATAAACTGTGATTGTTTTATATCAAAGGCAGGTGAATGCACAGGTGGGTCATTTTATGGTGAGAGATATCTATCGAATATTAACTATGAATTCATAATACAAGACGAGTCTTACATGTGTCGTCGATATTAATGTACAGCAAATTCACAGCCGGCTACTCGCCAACTGCGCCACGGAGGCTGTCTGATAAGCAATGGTTATCATGATATCAGACATCGTCTATACAATATTTTAAGCAAAATCATTATCTAAATATCATATTAATATTTCTAAATTAATCTACGCGGTTCGTAATAAAAGTAATAAATAAACACATTTTTAAATATCTCATTGGCGCCATTAACCAATATTAATGAGGACATTATAATTCATTACGGCACGTCGAAACATCAAAGATCGGATTCGAAGTGTCGCCGAAGTTTTTGCAAGTAGGCGAGTAGAATGTGAAAGTTTCTAATGACAGATATAAATCTAAATAGACGACGCAAATATACTAGTCCGAATAAAAAAACAAGTGTGCCATATTTTTATACTTGCCACGTGACAAAAGATAAGAAACACTCTTGTATTACTTATTGAGTAGTTTTTGAAATCCTTGAGGCTCTACGCTAAAATAAACTTAGTAATTGGAGCAATTTTCATATCCAAATGACATCTTACTAGGGTAACTACAAAAGCAGACCAAATCAGAGTACGCGTGAGGAACATTAGTTCAATTTCGGCACCCGAAGTAAGAATACTTGCGTCATCTATTTGATCTATGTTCGTAGTCTAAACATAGTTGCACTAAAGATTTCTATTTTCGTTTTCGTGTTAGGTCAATCAATAACCACAAGCCTGAAAACACATGGCCTAGTAAGTAAGTGTAAGCCGTGATGGCTTATTTTCAATGCCTTCGTTGATTTCGATACCGCATCGAAGCTAATGTTACTATCAACTATTTATTGAATCTCTTTATGTTTCGCTCCCAAGTATAGAAACCCGATGTTGCTAAATATAAAAGGTCTTAAAGCGCCTATTCCATGTATATTTTTTTTACTAATTATTATCGAATTTTATCAATATCATATTATCAATTTCTTTGAGAACTAATGAGCTTAGCTTTCGACAAAGATCTCTTCTATGTATAGCCTCTTCAAGAAGTAAATACAGGCAAAACGCTTTTTTGTTGCGAATTTGTAATAGTTTCAACAGATTACATTTAAATCTTAACATTGACATGTTCTGCAACGATGCAAATAAAGCTAAAGGCACACTAGCTCAAGACTTTTTGTATAGCACTTTTTGATATCCTGACTCATACTGTAATATTATAATATTAAATTGTTTGTAACATAATGTATTTCATTATTTATTGGTGGAGGCTTGTAAATTAAATTAGTTATTTAAATAATATACATTGTGTTATTAAGCCATCCAACAAGTAAATAAATGAGTAATAACCGGCCTTACGAGGGTTGGGTCAAACGTATGCGCCCGTGACGCAGCGTCAGTGTCAAAGTGTTCGTGCTTTTTAACCGACTTAAAAAAAGGAGGAGGTTCCCAATTCGTCGAAATCTTTTTTTCATGTATGTTCCCCGATTACTCGAAGACGCCTGGACCGATTGGAGAAATTATTTTTTTGTTTAAAAGGGAATACTTCCCAGTTGGTCCCATTGGCACCAAGTCAGGATCTGATGATGAGATCTCAGAAAAATCGAGGGCAACCTTCAAATTTTATAGGGACGCATAATTTGTTTTTTATTGAAGTCGATGTACTTTTTATGTATTAAAAAACTTTTATACTGTCACTGTGGCTAGTTTTGTAAACACGAGTATGATAAAATTAACCGCATAAAAATACGACTTAACATTGAAATAAATTTCACAACTTCATTTCATCACATTAGCCAATTCATACATTAGCTGTACACCGCTACTGATTTCGCACGCAAGTAAGGAAATTGTGATTCTAAGGCGCTAGAGTACACGCTTACCCGGCATGTTTCAATAGTTATTCAAAAACATGCAAATAACGCAAGTCCTAACGTGCAGGAGGTATATTTAAAATGCTTCTATTGTATACCTTACGAAACATTCTCACGGCCGCCGCTAGTGTGTCGGCACTCTTAGCATATCGGCCTCACACACTGGCCGTTCATTAATAGATATTTAAAAATTTAATTTCATTAAGGAACAACAGAAGTGGGCAATTATAAAAAGGTCAGTAGCAATTTGTCGGCAATAATATTTGTGACCGGAGCATGCTCGCTTGCTCAATGTTACTTTAATTGACATTGCAATTTACGATTTGATTGTTATGTAAATCTATACAATTATGATTGCTCAATATTGTTTTGGATGTATGTATCGTGGTACAGGTCCAATAAAACGGAAATAACCTTTAGTAAATGACAAAAATTGAACACAATGTTTCCTACTAGTTATATTGGAAATGTTTTAATTATTTTACGGTTATGCGAATGCAAAAACACTTGTTTCTTCTGTGTTTTACCGTCCTGTTTTTGAAGTGAAAATGGTTATTATCTGCCTTTTAGAATGGAGCTGGCACTGAAGGAACTCGAGCTAGAATAAAAATGGAAGTAACTATTTCAAAGGTACCGAAAAGAGCTATGGAGCTCGGTTTGCTATTGAGAATAAGGAAGAATGTTTCAACATGGTTCGTGAGAAAACGCAAGAGTTGCGTTTGGAGAATGTCAAGAACAGAATGTTAGATCGCGGTTTTCAGATTTTGACTAATTGAGTATGCGCACTTCACCGTTATCACACGAATTAATCCTATTGTCCCTATATATCATGTCAAAAATATATTAAAGTCATAGAGATAAAGTTTACTATTTATATATAACTAGATGTTGCCCGCGGCTCGGCCCGCGTGGAGGTTATTTTTGGAAGAAAGGTATACAATCCATGGAGGCATCTTAAGCTATTACACCTTTCTATATTTTGCCATCCCAAAGGAAGCATGCATCTTTCCGGTACAAAAAGTAGCATAAGTATGTCGTTTTCTGATCCCTAAACTGCCACTTTCCGAATATCATGTCGATCCCTTGCTCTCTGAAAAACTAAACTATCCCACAGGAACTATACATTTTTCCGAAATAAAAAGTAGCCTATGTGCTATTCCAGACTATAATCTATCTTTGTGCCAAATTTCAACCAGATCCGTCCAGCCGTTGTAGCGTGATTGAGTAACAAACATCCACCCATCCAAACATTCGCATTTATAATATTAGTAGGATGAACCTAATCAATACTTTTTAATCTATATATTAATATGGAAGAGATTTTTATTACCTATTTTTAACATATTAAGCACACAGAGAAGTATGAGATTTACTTTTGGGTACGCTGATGACAGCACAGTGGTAGAAAGTTACATATCTAATGCACGAACCAGTGGAGTGCAAGTCCAGGCCTTCAGGGAGGCCTTGGTAGAACGCTTGAACTTGTCCTTAAAGGCAGTCTCCGATTGGGGCGATGCCAACCTGGTCAAGTTTAATGCCACTAAGACCCCAGGCTTGTCTATTCTCTGCTAAACGGAGTCCCTTCGAACTGACTCCTACTTTCAGAGATGTGTCCGTACCGATAGCTGACCACCTAGAGATTCTTGGTGTAACTTTGTCTCCAACTCTCAGTTTTGGCTCCTACATTGAGCATAAAGCTCAATTGGCTGCTAAAAAGCTGGCTATCCTTGCGAAGGTGAGACGGTACTTCACGCCGGAACAGCTCCTTGATCTGTATCAAGCGCAAGTCCGGTCGTGCATGGAGTACTGCTCTCATCTTTGGGATGGATCAGCCAAGTACCAGCTTGAGGCATTGGAGGCAATCGAGAGACGCGCCAAGAGACCCATAGGCAACGATTCCATAGTCGAGGCAAGGCTGCAAAGCCTTGAACACAGACGTAAAGTTGCTAGTTTATCGGTATTTTACCGGATACATTTCGGCGAGTGTGCCTTGGAATTACATAATTTAATTCCCCCAACCACTTTCCATCATCACCAGTGCGCACGAAGCGTTTTGCTAGTACATTTATCATGCGCACCGCTAGAGAGTGGAACTCTTTGCCGGAGTCTACCTATATTTCCCGAAAATTATGACCAGGGTATCTTCAAGTCAAGAGTGAATAGGTATCTTTTAGGCAAGCGTGCTCCACCGTAGACCACATCATCACTTTCCATCAGGCGAGATAGTGGTCAAACGCAAGCCTATTTCGAATAAAATAAGAAAAAAGATTTAGCATGGTTAAAATTTATATGGCGGAGTGCAGAAAGCTAATATTTATATATAATATGTGTTACATATACTAAATAAAATAACACAAAAATTGTTTACGTTCATACTGCCATTGTCACACACATATATTAATTACACACAGTATCTGTACAAGTTCGCAGCTGACATAATAGAAAAACTTCAAAAAATATATGCTATGATTTACTCTTTGACATAAGAAACTTAATAGCGTTCAAATAAAAATAAATGATGGTCGAATTCCAACCACTGGGTGACCTTTAGTTATTATAATAATTTAAATTAGGTAGTAAAAACACGCTCTAGACATTGATTTCTATAACAAGAATGTACCAGCTCCACATGGATAGTATATGGATACGTCAGTCTCACAGAAAACTGACTGAAGTGACTTCGGTGTTTCGTACAGTGAGTAAGATTTCTGGGTGCGTAAACCTTACCAATACTCCTTATTTTGGTTTAATTTCGGCAATGCATCCATAATTCTTCATCATGCAATCCAATAGACCGTTTGCCGTCATGTACCTACTATAATAATACATCCTCCGCATTACGACGTGTTCCAATTTTAAAAATACAGAAGCTAGTGAAGTGACTGACCATTACAAAACATCTTGTCTCTCAGGTTAACGAGCAATGTGGTGTCATGTTCTGCTTTATACAATCACTAGCTGTTGCTCGCGGCTCCGCCCGCGTGGAGGTCATGTTTGGGAGAAAAAGTATACAATACAAAATACCAATATTCATGCGTTTAACTTAAAAATGTCGGATTTTCATACAAACTTCCATTCCCTATTTTACCCCCTTAGGGGCGGAATTTCTGAAAATCCTGAAACATATATTTTTAATTTTTAACTAAAATGCCAAATACTAATTTTCATGAATTTAACTTCAAAAATGACGGATTTTCATACAAACTTTCATCCCCTATTTTACCCCTTTAGGGGTGGTATTTCCAAAAACCCTTCCTTAGTGGATGCCTACGTGGTAAAAGGTACCTACTGTCAAAATTTCAAGTCTCTAACCCCAGCCGTTTAGGCTGTGCGTTGATCGATCAGTCAGTCAGTCAGTCAGTTTCTTCTTTTATATATACAGATATACTGGATAGTATTGTTACTATTCACGGGTAGGCGTTGCATTTGCTACCAGGAGTGTGATCTACTGGTCTCATCTTTGTATAGAATACCCTTCTCATATTGGTAGTCATGATAAAGATGAACTATGCCGAATAATATGGAAAAAGGGGGCAAACGGGCAGGAGGTTCACCTGATGGAACGTCAAAACATAAACATCTGCAACACCAGATGGCTTGCAAATGCGTGTTCACAATCTTTAAGTATATACTGGAACTATGCATTGACGTTATACGCAAAAAATAAAAAAACCAATATTGTATCAGACTTTGAGGACATGCAACCTACAGATAGGAAGTGTATCCACTTATATTTGAGACTAGTTAAAATTGACTCACATCTCTATTCAGTGTTACTGAAGGTACTGATCAAATATCCCTGACATAAATTAGTTGGCATCTTGCATGGTTAGTTAAAGGCGTCATGGTCGCAGAGGACACGTCGGTATTTGACCGTCAACACCGCTATCGTGTTAACCACTCAATGAAGGTTTATTTGACACTTCATACGCATTAAGCTCGTAAAATCAAATTCGTGAGATTCAGTAATAAAATTGAAACTATAAATATTTAACACCGCGTTGACCTCTGGTGTATATTAAATGTTAGCGTTAACAAATCTTGAAATGTGTTGTTATTTTAGTTCGTTATGTTATCAAGAACGTATATTATAATGTCGAATGTTTCGTTGCAATATTTAATTATTGTACTAACAATATCGAAGCGCTATATTGATTAATTGAAAAAGATAATTATTAGGGTATTTACTATTATTAGAAATACCGAAGGTGTAACGGAGGTATTTAGGAGACTAGTTGGGGGTAGTTAATAATGACAACGAAAATGGGAGTAGTAAATGTTTAATATAAAACAGAGTGCCTTCCGCGCTCCGGTGTTCAGTTCAGAAGACTAGTGGTGTAGCAGTGAGTTGGTAGTGAGAACATTCGTGGTTCGTTCGCGGGGCAGTAAGTAATTGTAAACGGTTCAATGGCGTTATTCAGTTTAAAAGGGTAATGCTGGTAGATAAATTATAAAGATAAGCCTTAAGTGAATCCTGACATGCGTGTGTGTTAATATTAAGCACTGAGATGTGTAACAGTGTCGTGTAAATCAATCAATTAATTATAAACATTGTATTTGTGCCTTTTAAATATCCATCTTGCATAGTTTTGTTGATGTTCCTAACATAATAAAGAGAAGATATACTTTAGTTTAGTAATACATTTGGAACGAAAACCACAACGTCGTAACCAAAGTTTCAATCAACTGTAATAAGATTATTTTTTCAATCACAATGATGTAAGCAGTATTATAAATGAACATTTTATTTGACAGACTGCCTTGGTGGCGCAGTTGTAATTGCGCATGCGTTACAGCCGCTGTGCTGAGGTCTCGGGTTCGATCCCCGGGTCGGGTAAAGTGATATTGGGTTCTTCTATCTAGAAATTCTCAGTATTAGCCCGGAGTCTGGAACCTGTGCCCGGTATGGCGATAGGCTCGCCCCCTATCACATTATGGGACCAAAATTTGGCGAAAAGTGGGTGTAGTGGTTACACCTCTGCCTACCCCTTCGGGGATTATAGGCGTGAGTGTATATGTACATTTTATTTGGTAGCTTGTGATAAGTGATATAATAAAATACAAAAATATTTATTTTAAGTTTAATAATATTAAATCACTGTGGTATGCAATAATAAAGATCTATTGAAGTAACAAATACATTAGCAATAGACCACAGAGATTGCTGTGCTCCAATTGACTTGTGCTATGCGCCTGTAATTTACAATAATCTGCGTGGAACAGGTGCGGAACATTGGCCTGATCACCAGACCGTAGAGTACATAAAAATATTACAGGCTATGATACACTTTACTAGACAATTAAATTGAGATATGAACAAAACACATGTTATCGATTGTGTCTACCTCGGTGGCGCAGTTGTAACTTCTTATTCGTTACGACTGCTGTGCTGTGGTCTCGGGTTCGATCCCCGGGTCGGGGAAAGTGAAATTGGGTTTTTCTATTTAGAAGTACTCAGTATCAGCCCGGAGTCTGGAATTTAACCCGGTATAGCGATAGGCTCGCCACCTATCACATCATGCGACCGTAATAATTTCGGAGAAAAGTGGGTGTACTGTTACCCTCTACCTACCCCTTCGGATTTCAGGCGTGAGTGTATATGTATGTAGGTACATGTTATTGTATATAAATAAATAATTGTTAACACGCAATAGTCACACACACACACCTATATGTGTGACTGTTGGGATATCTTGTGTCGTAGGTATCGGAAACTACAAGAGACTCTAGTTCGTTCTTTTTAATATAAAAAACTTCTGGTAATATATTAACACTATTTATTAATATATAATTATAAAATATTTTGATATTGCTATATTTGTCTTTTGCTGGCATCCGTGACACTCCTGTGGCCCTTACTGAAAATCAGAGTCAGGTGGATCCTCCCACCTGCCGGACGCTGAACCTGTGGCCTTTTTGGTCATGCTTCGGACACTGATGGCTGGGGTATATAAATATGCCGGGAGACCGTTTTTGTGTATTTACAGTCTTTAAGTTGTTTTTTTTTATTAGATAGCATGTATCTTTTTTTGTATTATTTTATTTTAAATGTGTACTCCGAATCTGTATGTACCTACTACTACTTACTGCCACCTGGTCCAAAGACAATGGCCAAATAAAATATATTCTTACTTTCTTAATTTCAGGTCTCACAAAACCCAGACCCGATACCAATATTTGCCTGTCACATAAACATATATGATGTGCAAATTGAAACCACGGCCTCTCTTTACATAGCCGACTAATCTTCCACTGCGCCACGGAGGCCCTCCTATCATGTACGCAAAACTCGGAATAGAGGCAAAGAATGCTGCTTTTCTAATAATTACGTCGTATCTTAATGGTAAAGGCAAATGAGTAGATGAAACCTGCATGTTTCAATTTGCAATAATTTCAAAAGTGCCAACTGACCTAAAGCCAACATAGCGGACTACGCTGAACCTCTCTGATTGTAGCTGTGCTCAGCAGTGAGACAGTCTATTATGACAGAGGGCTGATAACATTATACTATTTCTTGCAAGCTCTTCAATTAATGCAATTATACTGGAAATAAAACCAACAATATTATCTTAAAGAAGACTTATAATGCAGATAAAAGTATCTTTAATCCTATGCAGTGTCAGGGTTCGTTAACTTCGGTGGCTTTCCCGCCGACGATTCGATTAGTATTCTTCCTACGTTCCTTTACTTCACTGGCCTTCGTACGAGTGAATTTACTGTACTGCCATACAAGTAAATATTTGAATACTTTCTGAGAATGTCAGCAGTGGATATGTAAGAAACAATTAGGTGAATGTCAGATATTCACGTATGTTTGAATAATAATAAAAATAAAGTATATACGTTATGTGGAAAAAATAAAATCAAAGGTAATATTCATATGCTCCTAAAGATATTATTAATAGCAGTGCTATTAAAATTTTATTTTCCTTATTGTTCCAAGTAAGAAAGAAGATAATTATCTGAGTGTTTTTTTATACAATATTTGATTATAATAATAATGGCTATAATAAGCAGATGAAATAATTAAGATTTTTAAGTATCTATTTAAATCAACAGAAGATTTGCCGAGACAAGGCTTATAGGTTTTGATTTAAAAATATTTGAGTAAAATAGCGCCGAGGTATTTTTTTATGGCAGCAGGCTTGCAAATGAGTGAAAAATAAGTGACTTAATGTCGTCTCTCCCATCGGTAGAGGCCAACAATCAAACATGCGTTACTGACCTTTAAGGCAAGGAATGATTAGAAACTAGTGTCTTAAGGTCCTATGGCAATCTCATTCACTGTACATACTTTTTTAACAGAGTCTAGCAAACAAGAAAGTGGGTTACATAGTTATATCTACGATATGCACAATATCAGAAGAATCATCATTGGTTATCTGTATATATAAAAGAAGAAACTGACTGACTGACTGATCGATCAACGCACAGCCAAAACGGCTGTAGTTAGAGACTTGAAATTTTGACAGTAGGTATCTTTTATGACGTAGGCATCCGCTAAGGAAGGGTTTTTGGAAATGCCGCCCCTAAGGGGGTAAAATAGGGGATCGAAGATTGTATGAAAATCCGTCTTTTTTTAAGTTAAACGCATGAAAATTGGTATTTTGTATTGTATACTTTTTCTCCCCAACCTGACCTCCATGCGAGCGGAGCCAGGAGCAATAGCTATTAACTATAAGGGAAAGGAATGGGGATGCGGTAGAAGGTAAGGGTAGGGGCTTAGGCCACCTGAAATCACGCTCGCCATACGAAACCTCAAGTCGCCATTTCTCGTTGGTTTCCTTGAAGCAGTTGTACTACGCTGGTCAAGCTGGCCCATCCAACCTATATCCAAAATATGTATGGCTGGCTTTACCACTTAAGTTTTTTTTGTTTTTGTTGGTTTTTTACCTGATGGTAAGCGCAGAGCCGTCCAATTAGAGTATCGAGTAACGAGAGACAATCTATCCACTACTCAACACAATCATGCCGGCCTACTTCTTACACACTACGCCATGGGCAGGAAGGTGAAGAAGCGGTCGAGGGTTAGTTCTCAGAAGGTCGCAAAACGGCCAAATATCAAAATCTATGCGAGTTTTCGATTTGTAAAACACACCTGAGTTACACTTGATTGCGCCTAATATAGCACACAAGCACGTCTCCTAGCATACCATGGAAAAGAAATAAACTAGGCGAACTGTGCCTGCACTAGTTGGGTTTCTACCTACCTCTTCCAGTATACATGCGCGCCGCACGTGCTTATGTTAACTAGTTTAAATATTTCATACGTGAATATGGTATAAACACCCAACAAACAGCTTGTTACTCAATTTATGTATGATCAAATTGATGAATACTTCTGCTTAAATTTCAAGAAATTCTTCAGATAAATTAAAACTTTATGTATACGTAGCGTGGGTTGATTATCAAACCGGCAGTTTGTCACGAACGGATAGTTCATTTGGCACACACGAACTTTCGAATGCGAGTGCCGATATGAACACTAGCCAAGTTTGGAGTGATCGTGCTTCCGGTAAGTGTGTTTTATTAAAACTGTTCCACGGAAATAACCTCATTTCAAGAGTAACCACTTGTAATTGCTACCTGCAGGTGTACTTATTACAAACACGCATAATTCAATATACGAGCTCACACTTGTATCTGAGTAGGAGTTGGCAGCGGTGAAACTATTGAATATAGAGTTCGCTAATAGCTCGTGGGACTTAAATGACACAGTATTTAAGATGAATGTATTCATTACTGTAATTAGTACAATTTGTATCAATATTTGGAAGTGCTTACCATCGCGTTGGGGCTATGCTGCGGCGTTTATCTAAATGTTTTTATTATTTTTAGTTATGTTTCATTTATAGTTTTTATTGTGATTGACAACCTCCGTGGCGCAGCGGGCGAATAACCGGCTGTGAAACGAGGTCGCGGGTTCGATTCCCGCATCGATAAAAATGTGTGACAGACAGATATTTGTTTCGGGTCTGGGTGTTGTGGGACCGTAGTCCCTCGTAGTTGTTGCTACTCACGATGCGGGTTTCACCTAGTGTGGGGTCAGAACTATGTGTGTGGCTGTTGGGTATATTTATCCATACCAATACTATAAATGCGAAAGTAACTCTGTTTGTTTGTTTGTTTGTTTGTTGACTTTTCACGACTAAACGGCTGACCAGATTGTGATGAAATTTGGCTAGGAGATAGATTATATCCTGGAGAAGGACATAGGCTATCTTTTTTCAAAAACAACCTTGAAAGGGTCAAATAGGAGTTCAAAATTTGTATGGGAAATCCATAATTCCTCGGCTTAGCAATCTGGAAATTCATATTTAGGCTTCTGGTAGGAAATAATGAAATACGTGTTTCATCGTTTTTGAAAAATCATCACTAAAAGCGGCAAAGTGAATATAATAGTGATAAAGAATTCAGGCACAACACCTCAGAGACTTGACAATCGCTACAGGTGCCAGAAGACAACTCCATGGATTGTATACTTCTGCTCCCGAAAATAACCTCCACGCGGGCGGAACCGCGAGCAACAACTAGTTATTAATAAAAACATGATTTGCACTCTCCTACTGCATCTACGATAGACTCGCCAGATCATAAGACAGTATATCCGATTGAATTTTTGTTGACGTTTATTTTGTATTCAACGTGTGGAGAATGGATTTACAAGTAATATTTTCAGGTGCCTGCAATGCTTTTTTTTTTTTCCGCGGGGAAAATCCATCTTACGGATACCTTCTGGTGCTCGGGGGAGGAGAGATGGTTATGCCGGACTCACCGACCTTCCGACCCAGTTCGCCCGAAGGACTACTAGATCGGGACCCTAACCAATTTTCCTACGCCGGTGTACCGACTAAAAACCCCGCGGTAGCCTTCTGCAGCACATGTGGGACAATCCCGGGGATCCTGAGTTTACTCTGGATTGCTGCCGGAACCATCCCTGTGCCGTACCTTTACGGTCCGTCTCTTCTTGGGCTAGATGCCTCCCACAATTTACAGTAGCAGCGCGATGTTTCGCGCCGCCAACCGCATCAGGGTCGCACCATGCAGATATATACATAAAGGCCGCACATCCCCCGCTGTGCAGCCGCGACCCCTGTGATCCCTTTTAGTCGCCTCTTACGACAGGCAGGGTATACCGTGGTAGAATTCTTCAGGGCCCCCATTCCACAGGGCGGGAGGCGCCAGTCAATCGTCAAACTCGGCGCCTCCTTCTCGTTTGGTGACGAGCGGGATCGGTTCGTTGCCGATCCCGTTCGGCGCTCTCCTTCTGCAACATAACATGTTCGCAGAAGGAGGCCATCGCACGCCACGACCTTCGTCTGCCGACCATGGCAGATACCACAGCCGGTAGAGAAAGGTCTCCATTGACAGCTGACCTGAGAGCGCTGCGCTCTTCATCCCAGGCTGGACACTCCGCAAGGGTATGTTGGGCCGTGTCATTTCGACAGCTACCACAATGGTGGCACACGGCAGACTCCTCTTTTCCGATCCGACACAGGAACGAACCGAAACATCCGTGACCCGACAGTACCTTGTCAGACGGAATGTCGGTGCACCGTGGCGCCTGTCAAGCCATTGGCTAAAAACAGGACGCACTGCCTCAACAGTCCTCAAGCCTGCATTCGGAGTCTCCAGCCTGGCTAACCACTCATCCAAGACGGCTCTGCGGGCGGAGGCCAGTCGGGCCTTGACCTCCCTGGGAGCCAATCTAACCCCGCGACGGGACGCCTCCTCCCGCCAGAAGAAAGCTGACGAGAGCAAGTTGGCTTCTAAGTCCCAAGGTAGAGTACCGGCTAATATGCAGGCCGCCTCATGGGAGATCGTGCGGCAGCCCCTGACGATGCGCTGCGCCACTAAACGCTGTGGTTTATGCAATAATGCGACACAGCGAGCGCTTAGGGACCCGGCCCAAACGGGGCAGCCGTAGAGGGCCATGGACCGCACGACTCCAGCGAGGTGCCTGCAATGCTGGCAGTGCAAAGACCTAAACGTGATTTGGAATAGTAATTTATGATTGTCCAGTATTGGGGGCTTGACATAACCTCATTTATATGGCGTATTAGCAAAGGTAAAAAAAATATGGCGGGAGCACCCCAGTACCAGCTACTTCCATTTGACCGCATTCAACGTAGGGCGGCTCGGGTTATCGACGATCAAACTCTTTCCGATCGGCTTGATCCATTGGCTCTGCGTAGAGATGTTGGATCACTCTGCATCTTCTACCGCATTTATCACGGGGAGTGTTCCGAGGAGTTGTTTGGATTGATCCCCGCGGCTAAATTTCACCATTGGACATCGCGCACAAACCAGAAATTCCATCCACACCACCTCGATGTCCAACGTTCCACAACAGCGCGGTTTTTAAGGCATTTTCTGCCTCGCACAACCACTCTGTGGAACCAGTTATCGCCGGCGGTCTTTCCGAATCGTTACGACCTGGGAACCTTCAAGAAGAGAGCATATTCTTTCCTGAATGGCCGGCAACGCATTTGCAAGCCCTCTGGTGTTGCAGATGTTCATGGGCGGCAGTGATCACTTTCTATCAGGTGAGCCTCCTGCCCGTTTGCCTCCTTTTAACATAAAATATATATTTTTGTGGCAAAAAATTGGGATGTATTGATGTATTGTCATGATTTTTTTTTATACATTATAAACTTTATTACTCGAATTAAGTTACAGAGAGGTAAACGATTCACATTTTATTTAAACCAATGACATCATTTATCGTCCGAATGACCTCAAATCATGAAATAACACATGAAATCTATGAGTTAGTGGTGCAGAAAATATTTATGTTTTTATGATTTTAGGGCACATTTGAAATAACTTTTGTAACGCATGTGTTCAACACGCAACAAATTTACCATGCATTGCGTAAACATATTAATTTAGTGGTAGATAGAGGTTACAATAACATATAATATTTATATATATAGTATATACGTAACTCGATACTATAATTGGACGGCACTGCGCTTACCATCAGGTGGAGTGTGGTCACTTTGTCGTGCCAGGATAAAAAGAGGTTAATAATAAGTGATTTCAATCACCCTTATAATGTCCCAAGAATCGTGGGTGTGTCGCCGACCTTTGCATCTGGCTATCTGTAGGTATTTATTTATCTTTGATGGTGATTGGTGACAGCATGACATCATAAGTATGAGGTGTCTTTATATTTGTGTCTGTTCATTTACGACATTTACATATTAGTACATAAGTGGTTAATAGCAAACAAACTGCTGGTGGTAGGATATTCATATCCGCCCGGATATCGACCACCGTACACAGGGTGAAAAACCCGCCATAGTGGCACACGCAAGTGTGTCGCATTCCGGGATCAGCCAGTGTACATCCGGTTTTTTGGGGGTCTAGAGTTGGGGTACAATGTTGGCCATTTTGCGGCCTTCTAAGTACTCTGACAATAGACCCTCGACCGCTTCTTCACCTTCTTGCCTATGGCGTAGTGTGAAGGAGCAGGCCGGCATGATTGTGTTGAGTAGCGGGGGATAGATCGTCTCTCGCTACTCGATACTCTAATTGGACCGTACTGCGCTTACCATCAGGTGAAGTGCGGTCACTATGCCGTGCTAGGATAAAAAAAAAAACTGTTGATTGCTGTTAACCATTTACACGAGCACAGGCTCGTGACTAATTGGTATAGACTCGCCCCCCTATCATATCATTGGACCATAATAAATTCGGCGTAAAGCGGGTGTAGGTACTGGTTAAACTTCTGCCTATCCCTTCGGGGATTACATGCGTGAGTGTATGTGTATGTAACTGTGGTCGTATATCATTGTTGCGACACGTCGTCACTTGTTCTAAGTGCCACTTCGACAGGACTGACGATTTGAACATTTTCGCAATTAACCTTGTTACGGTTACCGCTGTAAAACTGAAACAGTCGACGCGTCTCGACATCACAATGGCGTACATCACCGAATCGTTATTAAGCTAACGCAACTGTTATTACCTATTACTCAATCGTTGTTTGGCACGTCTGAGCCGGTGCAGCCGGTTCGCAACCTTGTGCCCCCCGCTCGCCCCTTACCATCCCCCTCCCAGCCCCGACCAATCCCCGCCGACGAATCACTTTCACTCGCCCCGGCCTATGGCTGCGGCCTTCATCGTGTTCCTTAATATTTTTTTATGTTCTGATGTTCGCACATCAACATTCAAATAATTGCTCTTTGTACGATAACACAGGAATTAGTGTACTCTTTTGCAATCTATAGGTCTTAGTATCCGTTAGAAACGATGAATAAAAACAAACAATAAAATGTTATGCGTAACTGTATGGGTGTTATGGCCTTGTCATAAATCTGAATGATTGAAAAGGCTGATGTTGCGTTGCAGCCAATAAATATGCAATATAAACAGACAAATGTACAATGTAAATCTTTTGTAAAGATATCCGAAGAGTTATTTAGTGACAGCGAACACGTACGCTGCAGCTCATTGCAGCTGTCGCATCGTCGCCGCACCCTCCAACTGTCAACTATTTTCGTTGAGCTTATTAAATTAAATATTTTCTATTAAAAAGACATTATAAATAGAATTTGAAATAAAGTATTTGTAAATAAATATACATTACATTTTTATTTGCACACTTGAAATTATAGTTTTTATATAAAAATACGCAAATATATCTGAAAACGCAATAATTATATAACCTATCAAATCGATTCGATTAAACTGGTTCTCATTACGGAAACGTTTTCGCCAATCGGAAAATAAAATCCAGTTGTAACTTAACAATGACGTTGGTTTCTACTCGTTGATGTCTTTTGATTGTCATTTTTTATGGTATATTTCGAAATACAATTGCTCTCGATTTCATGATAGTTACGATATTTTTCTCCACGATTCTTCACGTCTTGACTGGCGAATTTCTCTATCAGCCTGTAGCCGTCCACTGCTGGACATAGGCCTTTCCCAGATTACGCCACCCTTGACGAATTTATTAAGCTGAATTTAGCGCAGTATAATCCCTGTCTTTTAGCATACGACCGGCACACTCCAGGTATTAATAAATTCTATGCAAAGACGCGGTGCCACACGCCAATTGTGTTACAAGATTCTGTACGAGAATACGCTTGACCGCAAGCTCTTGGCGCAAATTTCTATGCCCTTTGCATGTGCCTCCACATCGAAGTTCGACTTCACAGTGCAAGTGCTTAAAACACGCCTAGCGTAATACGCTTAGCAAGCCACAAAGACATGCTTGAAAGGTCTTAGTCCCACTAATAATACAATTTTTCAATGT
The DNA here is from genome assembly GCA_905220505.1 of Laothoe populi. Taxonomy (NCBI): domain Eukaryota; kingdom Metazoa; phylum Arthropoda; class Insecta; order Lepidoptera; family Sphingidae; genus Laothoe; species Laothoe populi. The sequence continues at coordinate 13,421,869 of HG992150.1, forward strand.
GTTACTTACATACACTCTTACGCCTGTAATCCCCGAAATGGTAGGCAGAGGTGTAACGTATACACCTATTTGTCGCCAAATTTATAACCGTCCCATAATGTGATAGGGGGCAAGCCTACCGCCATACCGTGCACAATTCCAGACTCCAGGCTGATACTGAGTATTTCTAAATAGAAAAACAAATATCACTTCACCTGACCCGGGGATCGAACCCGAGACCTCAGCGGCAGTCAAACCGCTCTAGTGTTATTAGTTCCTTTTTGTAAAAAAATGTTTCTAGTAAGTATTACCCCATGTTTAATAGCATCGGGTATGCCGACATGTTGCCACTTTTATGCTAAACGACGGTGACACGATGTTTTTGAATCTTTATTTAGTTTTAAGCTTTGGTCCACCGAATTATTCCGTTTATGTTGACAAAATAATTGGGGTTTGGCGCCGTATTTTCCACTTTACCACATAGTTACAAAGTCACAACACGGTGTGTGGTAAAACGTTAAAACGTATTACTTATAATTAAATTGCCAGTTCACGCTTTAATTAGCGACATTTTGGTCCAACCACATAAACCTATATTGGGATTATTTATGACGTCGCGTTAGCACAGACTGTGCTGTCAGATTAATAAATTAATCCCCAATTTTCAATGTTTATTCAATAAGCGACGACGCCTTTGACCTGTTGGATGATACAAATATTCAAAATGGTCGCCATGTACCAGGACCGGTTTTGGCAAATATGACACATGTACAAAAAGTTCGTCTGCGGAAGAGCACCCAAATGTCACTTGATAACCTTCTGGGGCTTGAGATAATCATATACGCATACCAGTTATTTGTCTCGTACTATAAATGCCATCTAAAATGTGAGGTTACTACGTATCCTTTTCTGAGTACAAAAACTTTTTAATCTAAATTATAGTCATAATTGTTTACTTGAGAATGAAATTCTTTGCATGGATTTCATTGTTTTTCTTACTAAGCTTACTATTATCAACAAAATATTAAAACGATTAAACTTAAAATGTTGACCCTGTTTGACACCGCATTTTTATTATTGCTTGTTAATAAAAAGTACACCGACTTCAATGAAAAACAAATTATGCGTCTCTATAAAATTTTAAGGTTTCCCTCGATTTGTCTGAGATCCCATGATCAGATCCTGACTTGGTGCCAATGGGACCACCTGGGAAGTATACCCTTTTAAACAAAAAAAGAATTTCTCGAATCGGTCCAGGCGTCTTCGAGTAATCGGGTAACATAGGTACATAAAAAAAGATTCCGACGAATTTTTAACCTTCTCCTTTTTTTGAAGTCGGTTAAAAAGAACTTGTTCCTTAATAATCATGATGTGAGAGGGCATTTGATATATATCTGTACATGATTGTATAGCGATACAAAAACAAAACGGTACAAATTATGAAAAACCCACTAGTGCCTCGTTCCGGTGAGTCGCATTCCGGGGTTAGTCACTTATATCCAGTTACTTCAAGACAACATGATTGTGGTGACCGGTGTGAGATAAATAACACCCAGCAGTCACGTTTTCCTGACCCCGACACTAAAATCTGGGTGTTGTATCGTGGGTATCAGGAACTATGCGAGACTTTCGGTCTCACAACACCCACTCGAACGTAATCCATGTGGCTCTCAGAAACTTGTCTCGGTGCGGGGATCGAATCCGCGGCCTCTCGTTTCACAGCTGGCTAGTCACTGCACCATGGAGATGTTCGCTGATGATGCCATGTATGTCAAAGATTGTCATTTTCTATCCATTGTCCTTACGATTAGATGCAGTGCAGTCACTTTGCCGTGCCAATATAAAATAACTATTGCAATCTATACATTTTTGTTCCAATTATTAATTTTGTCCGTATAATTATAGTAAAACAATAGTGGTAGTAAAATAATATTTATTTATTTTTATGGACAACCAATGGTAAACAAAATGTAAGTAACAGATTAGGTGTTATAAATCAAATTAAAGGTTATAACGATTATAAACTTAAATATCAACTTAAAAATATATTCATTTTTGAAGAGCACTACAGACTAACATAAAAAACGTAGGAACAGTAAGTAATCCCTATATAGCACACAACAACTGACATACAATCTTATCTCACCAAAGTCAAATGCGGAGAGTAAATATAAATTTTATAAGATAGCTAGACGACCAATATGAACACGTCAAGATTGAAAAAAATCGTGGTAAAAAAGAAAACGCTGTGGGTTGCGGTGAATACAATATTAATGCACGAGTTTTAAGTTCCGTAATGCATATTAAACGAGGACAATGTTTTGCAAAAAATCTCTAATAATTTATCATTCGCAACACCTACGTTGCAACTAAATAATTAAATTTAGGGAAGATCGTGTTATTTGCCAAAAGCCGTCGGCGACAACAACCCCAGTGTTTTGCTGCTACGACCGCAAATTATGTAAACGTTAGAGCTGGCGGTTATCAAATTAACGTTTCCCAACCTGTCCCAATTAGTGGATAACAGCATTGTGCATTGGAACAGCATTCATCACATTGAAACCAACAAAACTTGAGGCTCATTCAATGATTCATTAGTAATTTCGCTCTCGAAGCTCGTGATCGGAGTAACGTGGAATGAATTATTCACATCCATGTACTAAGCGAGTGATTAAACAAGTTTTTAATTGGTATCAGGAGCCTGTCACTGATGTCTGTCTAAAAAAGTTTGCTAATCTACTCTGACTTTACGTAGACTTTTTCACCTCTGATATTCTTTCGTTTCTATTCCTAATTTGATTTGGTTGTCGTTTATTAGTGACTGGACTATAAAGAAAGGAAATCATTACTCATTTACCTAAATCGATTAATGATGAACTTATAAGTAAATCGGAAGCCTGTGTGTCATCGGAATGCAGTTATTGTATGATCAATGCAAATAACTCTCCCACACATGATTCTCATAAAAATAGAACTGGCCAAATAGAAAATGTCATCTGCGTCAAGGATTGCGCAAAAACGATACAAGTAGTATTTTTTATTTCATTACTCTTTTTTTATTATACATATATTCTCATGTTTTTATTTCGATGACTTTGAAACTTATACAATACAATAATACATACATATTTTTGAGCCAAATGTCGACTGTCGTGATCAGAATTTAAGTCAGAAAATTTATTCTCAATTACAAATACATAAAGGACCTTCGAAATTTAAATTTCAAAGTGCATTTAAAGGATATTTTTGTAAACGTTGACTCATACATATTACTATAGGTACTCTTTTTATAAAGTAGATGATTACTGAAAATACAAAAAAAAAATGTGGTTTCTTATGTTTACATGAATGTTATACATTGAAATAAAACTATTTTTTAAGTGTCATATACCTCTGCAAGCACCGGGCATGTATAAAATAGATTATGACTATGGGCTCTCCTATATCGGCCAAACAAAAAGAAATATAGGGACTCGCGTAAAAGAACACATAGCTGACGTCAAACACCGACGCTCTACGAAGTCCGCAGTTGCTGGACATTCTGAAGAAGACTCCAATCATTATCTTCAATTTGATAATTTTTAAAGCGATTCATATAAGCATACAGTGATTCTTCCTTAAATTTACACCCAATATCTGTATATATAAAAGAAGAAACTGACTGACTGACATATCTACGTACAGTCTAAACGGCTGGGGTTAGAGACTTGCAATGTTTGTCAGTAGGTACTTTTTATGACGTAGGCATCCACTAAGAAAGGGTGTTTGGAAATATCACCCCTATGGGGGTAAAATAGGGGATGAAAGTTAGTATGAAAATCCGTCATTTTTCAAGGTTAATTCATGAAAATTAGAATTTGGCCTTTTAGTTAAGAACAAAAAATATATATAACTAGCTGTTGCTCGCGGCTCCGCCCGCGTGGAGGTCATATTTGGGAGAAAGTATACAATACAAAATACCAATATTCATGCGTTTAACTTAAAAATTACGGATTTTCATACAAACTTTCATTCCCTATTTTACCCTCTTAGGGGTGGTATTTCCAAAAACCCTTCCTTAGTGGATGCCTACGTGATAAAAGGTACCTACTGTCAAAATTTCAAGTCTCTAACCCCAGCCGTTTAGGCTGTGCGTTGATCGATCAGTCAGTCAGTCAGTCAGTCAGTCAGTCAGTTTCTTCTTTTATATATACAGATAAATATTTTGTATTGTATACTTTTTCTCCCAAACATGACACCCACGCAGGCGGATCCACGAGCAACAGCTAGTTTTGAATAAATAATATATGTTCTGTCTATGACATAACTACTTGGGCTGTTGGGCTGGATGATTTGCTGGTGGTAGGATAATTATATCCGCCCGGATATCGATCACCGTACACAGGGTGTAAAACCCGCCATATTGGCACACGCAAGTGTGTCGCGTTCCGAGATCAGCCAGTGTACATCCAGTTTTTGTGTGGATCTAGAGTTGGGGTGCGATGTTTGGCCGCTACTCTAATTGGACGGCACTGCGCTTACCATCAGGTGTAGTGTGGTCCCTTTGCCGTGCCATAGTAAAAAAAAATATCTCTAACTGTCAAACCACCTCTGCCTAGTTCTTGAATAGTGATTTAATTGTATACTTGTTAAGACAAACGATGAATAAAATAGTTAAAATGCAAGAACAATAACTACACGAAAATACGAAAATAAACCAATACGTGAACGCTCACCGAACGAACAATACGCTCTACAGCGAAAGAAGAGATTTGCATAAAGCAAACTTGTCACTTCCAGAATATGTGAACAGAATGTGAATGCTTCGATATTTGGCAACGAAAATCAAATAAAAATTCTTTACTGGATTTTACAAAAAAATACACTTATATTTGAACTATGTTTTCGCAGTAAGGGTAAGAGAAGTAGACAGTGCCCTATGCAGTAAATAAGTACACTCAACATTTTTCAGCATGAAAATATACTTCCAGGCACTATAATCGATCCCACATCTGGAATAAAAGTAGCCTAGGTGTTATATAAGGTCTTGGAGGCGTAGACGCCGAGGCGATGGTAGAAATCGCCCCGGTTCCTCTGTATAGGGGTACGTAAGAATGCTGGGGAGTTATTGATACTCCGCTCTTGACGTGCTAATACAGCGTAACACTGGAGGGGTTCCGGCGTGTTTCTTTTGGAGGTCCCGGAATCCTTCTGTAGTGTTGATGGAGACAACCATGGGGTTTTTAGCTGGTAAAAATCCGGCATACCACGTCGCTAAGACGGGAATCCATGAGGATTTTCCCCATGAAAAAAAAAAAGGTGTTATATAAGGTATCTTTAATTCGAAGCGTTAGAAAGTAACAAATATACATAGAAACACGAGATTATTAATTTTTTGTTTGCAAATGCGATTCAGTTTTTAACCGACTTCAAAAAAAGGAGGAGGTTCTCAATTCGTCGGAATCCACTTTATGTGTACGATTACTCGAAGACTCCTGGACCGATTCGAGAAACTCTTTTTTTGTTTAAAAGGGTATGCTTCCCAGGTGGTCCCACTGGCACCAAGTCAGGATCTGATGATGGAATCTCAGAAAAATCGAGGGCAACCCTCAAATTTTATAGAGACGCATAACTTGTTTTTTATTGAAGTCGGTGTACTTTTTATTAATTAAAAATCTTTTCCTTTTAAGTGAATTGAGAAATTACGGATTACCTATGCAAACTCAGCGCGTATTTTATTCACTTATGGGGTTAATATGCAAAAGTATTGACAAATATACTTAAAATGAATGTTTATACTTATGAGCATAGCAAATCATAGGAGTGCAATAATTGTATCTCTGCCTATCCTTTCGGGGATATAGGTGTGAGCTTATATTATTTTAATTTCCATTACACAATAATAGCGAGTTATTGTAAAATTTATCTTGCAAAACAAAATTATAATGTATGCTCGAAGTTGAAGTATATCTAAGTGCATATTGCTTCACAAAAATTATCGTTGAAATCATGTTATTAAAATAACTAATGGTTACTTTTGACAAATATAATAATTAAGTCAACTACACAGCCATAAAGATTGTGTAAATCTATGTTTAGTAGGTCCAATGAAGTATATAATTTCAGTAATAATTATCTATAGAAAACGTAATGTTAAACGGTGCTATATCTAGTGCTATCTATATAGCTAAGTAGGATTACTGTTCAAAACGAAACGATTCATTATAAGAATTTATAATGAGACACAGACATTTTATACTAACATTAGAATTTTGGTTAATAACACCAATCATCATCTACCTGCCGTTATCCCACACTAAGTGGGGTCGGAACAATTGGTTTTAACTCTCCACACAGCCCTATCATGCGTCAAATCTGCATTCACTCCTTTCACGCGCATGTCGTCATTCCCGCAATCCATCCACCTCTTTTTGGGTCTCCCACGACTCTTTCGTCCATCCACATTCATATTGACAACTAGTCTTATTACATGCCTTTCATCCCTCCTCATCACGTGCCAAACCAAGCTAACCTAGCACTCCTCGTCTTTTCATTTTTTGGTTAATAACCCCAATATTGGTCCATTTTCATGGCACACAAATTGTATAGAAAAAGTAAAACGCACGAATCCAAGCCATAGCCATTTATATTAAACGTAGATAGAACGATTAAGTTTGAATGAGTTTTCCAGTAATAATTCCGGTCCCCTCATGATTACCGTAATGAAATCTGTAAAGAACATTATCTCGGCAATTTATTTAAACTTGAATATTAGGTAAGTTTTAAAGTTATAGCGACGCATAAGAAACTTTTATATCCGCCTCGGTAACTTGCGGTCGACGGCCAAAATCGTTATAAATCTTTTGCCATTACTCCAACAACGGCGAAAATATTTCTAGCCAAGTTTCTGTCGAGTTACTCGCGCAAAAACCGTTTAACTTGCTAACTTTGATATATAATTAAGGTAACACGAGGTTCTTTAATAATAATGGGTATTTGGACAGGCGCTATTTTGTTTGGAAACTAAGTAATAAACTACGTTGTATGTGTGAAAATCACTATTATATGACTTTAATATAATAGAATGCATTTATATAGTGGTAGAGCCACGCTGTAGACATATTTGTCTACAGCATGAATGGGCCGGCTCGACCGGGGTAGTACTACTGTCTCACAGAAAACCAACGTAAAGTGACAGTTTACTGTCGCGTTTCGTATGGTAAGTGAGATATCCGGAGGCCCAGATTTCCCCTTCCCTTCCCTAATCCCTATTCCTGTCCTTTAAGGCCGACAGCGCATACATGATACTTTCGGTATTGTGGATGTTCATGGGCGGTGGACATCACTTAACATCAGGTGACCCACTGGCTATAAAAAAAATATATTTGAATACTTTTAATCTAACAATGATAAAAACAAAACTATGAAAACAACCATACTCGGTGGCGCAGTTGTAATTGCGCATGCGTTACGACTGCTGTGCTGAGGTCTCGGGTTCGATCCCCGGGTCGGGTAATGTGATATTAGTGCCCGGTATGGCGATAGGCTCGCCCCCTATCACATTATGGGACCGAAAAGTGGGTGAACTAGTTATACCTCTGCCTACCCCTTCGGGGATTACAGGCGTGAGTGTATGTGTGTGTGTACGTGTGCGTGTGTGAAAACAACCACTATAACTATATCATCTAAAACAGTTTAATATACAGATAAAACCTGCTAACTTTAACATTGTAACAGCAGGCACAGAGCTAATTTAAGCTCCGTGACTAATAAAAATCTCCAGCAATATCATGCGACCTCATCGCGCTCGATTTGTCCTTGTCATATCTAGTCTTATTAATGCAGGAATTTTTACCTCCACACAAAGAGGTTAGTGTAACAATGTTACATGTAATCTATTCGTGGTTGTTACTGAGTTGCTACAGACTAGATTTGATTTAGTTCTTTCATGCCTTTTATGCTTTGTGTTTTCCATGTGACATTTATTAAACGACATCATTTTTCTGAGCTAGACTTGAAAGCTGTGCTAAGATTGGGGTACGATGTTTGGCCGTTTTGCGGCCTTCTGAGTACTCTGACACTAGACCCTCGACCGCTTCTTCACTTTCTTGCCCATGGCGCAGTGTGAATAAGCAGGCCGGCATGATTGTGTTGAGTAGCGGGGGATAGTTTGTCTCTCACTACTCGATACTCTAATTGCGCTTACCATCAGGTGCAATATGGTCAGTTTGCCGTACCAGGATAAAAAAAATCTACTAGCTAGATAATCCTATTTGCGGTGCCAGTTGGGTGCGGAAGCCACGTTAGTACTCGCGGTAACTGTTGCTGAGCGATTAGCAAGCTGCATAGCCTTGAAGCTTGTATGATGAACCACGAGCTAAGCTCGTCGATATTTAAATCAGCGTTATAGCCGTACTATACATGCGCTACCTACCGGCATACCTGAAACCCACCGTTTCACGCTGGATCATAGGTAAGAAATTGATGGGGGCCCATATCCGGGTTTGTTCCGATATATCCATTTTAAAAGGGTTTCCAAATATAAAATTAAAAACCTTGCCCGGCTTCAAAGGTTCAATCGGAATGAGGTAAGGACGGCACCTTGAAAACGTAAGCGATAATATTAAATAGTTCTTATTTAAAGTTTTATTCAATTTAAAGTCTATGAATGAAATATTGATGAATCAACAAATTAAACAGCCAGGTTATCAAATTCTCGGATACTTTTAACGAGTTCACGGCATTGAGAGCTTCGATGGTCAATTAGTAGGTATAAAGGATCGGATCAAAACGGATGTTTCTATCTTCAACTATTTATATATTCTATAAAATAAAAAACATAATACTACATGTTACTAATACTTGGGTACACTCTATTAATGAGAGGGGTTAGACCTAAGTCCACCATGCTGGAATAATGCGAATTTGTATTAGACTTCACACACCTTTGAAATTCTTATTTATTCTACGTATTACTGATTTTTATGTCACTTAATGGAAGTTGCTCGTACTTCACTCAGAAAATATGTCACACAACTCTATTTACTTTGAAAATATACTTTGATTGGCATATGAAGGTTTTGCTAAAATGTTTTCTTTCCATAGCGGCATACATGGATGGAGTATATAAAAAATATAAGTCTTTTATTCATAAAGCGTGTTCGTTGGCTTCGTTTATTTATAAGTTTGTATATTTGTTCTCAGTTATAATTTGTATGTAACAACATTATAAAGTAACTAGTTCACTCTTCTAGCCGCATATTTTCCTAGTCTATCTTAATTAATCTTCGATAAGTGTCTTAGGCTGTGTAAAAATATATGATTTTCATAAAATATGTGTAAATATACCCCTCATGTATACACCAAGAAATAAGGCATTTTATATACCGCGTAGTGTAGTCAAGTAGTAGTAGTCAAGCCGACTAATTTACTCTGTTGACAAAACTAACTTGACGACCGGGCCACGTACACATAAAAAATGGTGTTCAACTTATTACGTAAAAATCTTACTTTACTAATATTTGTATTCTTAAACAGAGGTCAAAATATATAACAATAATAATAAACCCAACAATACACTAGGTCAAACCTCTATATGGGTATCAAGAACTACGAGGGACTATGGTCCCAAAACATCCAGACCTGAACCAATTTTTTGTGGATCACGTAAACATTTGTCTCGGTACGGGGTCTCGCATCCTTTCGGTTCACAGTTGTCTACTCGCCATCTACGCCATCTACGGAGGCTGACCATATATATTTTTTTATCATGCCGCGGCTAAGTGATCACACTGCTGACTGCCTAATGGTAAGCGTAGTGCTGTTAAAGTATCAAGTAGCGAGAGACATCTATTCCTCCCTAATCGACACAGTCATGCCGGCCGGTTGGTTCGTCTTCATTTCGTTCGTTCGACAATCTAAGACTTAATGTTATTGCTTTAGCAAGCTAAATAAAATGTTACTGCTTAGCTATTTAGCTCACAGAAGTGCGTAATGAACAAGTAATGTCGCGCAATGGCAACTAGGACTTACGATTCGCGCGGCCAGCCTGCCGACCTCGACACTACCACGCCTTGCACCACTCACATACCATACTCGGTCGTGATCTAAACTTGTTTACCAACGTTTAAATGTTTCACATTACTGGCTCTGTACTGTGCCGAGTTGCTTTCAGAATATCTGGTAATTTATCTGTTCTGTAAGTTACAAATAGTTCTCATTGCTTTGTTTTTAAACACATAATGTTTTAGTCTGTGCTATTATTAACTGTAACGATCAGTGTATAAAATATAAACCTTTAATAATCCCCCAAGGGGGTAGGCAGAGATATAACCAGTATAAAATTACGCCGAGCTTATCACATCACTATCACTATCACATCATGGAACGGTAATCCGTGATGTGATAGCGGGCTAGCCTACCGCCATACCTGGCATAATTCCAGACACCGAGCTGATACTGAGTATTTCGCAATAGAAAAAAACAATGACACTTTTACCCGACCCGGGGATTGAACGCGATACCTTAATACAGTAATCTTGTGCCACAGAGGCAGTCTATAATATATTCTATATATTTAAATAATTAAAAAAGTGATCTATGATTTATTCAAATATTTAATCATTTCAAATAATTTATGTAACAAATTAGGCTACTAGGGGCATTTTTTACACGTCAGAATAATAAAAAGCCTAACAGTGCTTCAGAAATGCCCACTGGTCTGAGAAGAAGCACCAAGAGACTCAGTCGGCGCAAAGCATGCACTAAAGTAGATTTATATAAACCAAAATATATTATAATAAAAAGTGTAGAATGACAAGAATTCAAGTCGTTAAAACAAACCAGAAATTTCTTTCTGCCTTCCTTTGTGTCGTCATCGCTTAAGTAGTTAGTTTGTGTTACATATATTCTTGTATATTTTTCAATGTATTTACATTATGTTACATTAATAGTAGGTATGTCCCATGCCAAATTTGTTTTGTTTTATTTGTGAAAAAATAGGGTAAAACCGGGATAGATGCCGCACTGGGATAGACGCCTCGTTTCCAAAAACCCAACTACCAAAAATCAAAACAGCAAATGCGTTATTTAAATACTTGTCATATGTGCCCCCCATCTTGATGACAAGCAAACTGTTCTGCGGGACGACCGTTTTTCGCTTGTGTGTTAGAAAATATTCGCAGCGGACACGACGAATGTTTCAACGATTCAAAAGTAAATATTCACTGCTACATATCTTTATAAGTAGTAATAGATTACAATTTATTTTAATTGTGTTAATACATTGGTTCATTGAGAACACATTTATGAGTCAATCACGGATTTTGTTCGTTTATTTTATTTTAAATACAAAATTAAATATTTTACGTTATGTAATACTTTTCATAACCTACGCAACGTTCAATAAATTCATGCCGATACCCTTGTAGGGTAAGCTAGATATTTTCCTGAATTTTGTGCCCACGCAAATAAAACCTTTCATAGTATCGCAACATTTAACAAATTGGCAACCGATCTTCCGCCCAACTGAACAGATTTATGCGTAAAAACGGATCGTTGGCGTGCACGTTGAACCTAACATGTAAATAGTCACGATTATATTAAATTGATTCTAGTATATTCAAATTGATGATCGAGCCTTAATTGAAATATTTCCAGCGTTACGATACTCATTAACTGAAGCGGTATTTAAGACAGGTGATTGCTTAAATGGGATTCAGAATATCTTAGGCTTACTAGCTTATGTACTGACAAATCGCTTCAACTCAAAATGTGAATTTATTTATGGGTGCAATGTTTACGCGATGTTTCAGATAAAAAATTACACTGTAGAATGATCCTCTTATTGATTCAGCGTAGGTGAGTTACTAATTAAACACGAAGTCACTCGAAACCCTTAGTGAAAATGAATAAAAAGATTTAGTAGCATTTTTTAGAAATCTTCTGAAAACATCCGAAAATAGAATTCGGTGAATTGAGTAAAAAGTTAAGCGATTTCCGGCTTTATGTATGCTTTATTGTAATTACTTTAAAGCTATTCATTAATTTATAAATCTGTTAATTTCATAAGAGTAACCTTTTCAAATGTCAAAGAAAAAGTTAAGTATCGCGGTCATGTTCCAATGTCATGTCAACGCCCATTGTCGTTTCCAATCAAGCGGACTACTTTGGTCAATAGGGCAGTGTTCTTTGTGAAATTCTCGATTCGTAACTGATACTGGAACTAATGTGGAACGGTTGACAATAAAAGAGGCAATTGGGCATCACCTACCGCCTATCCAATTATTTTCGCAAAATACCGCTCGGATGCACCGCGTCGACAATTTACTTTTTCTTTCTTCGCTTTTCCCTCTACTATAACAAAGCTAATTATAGTGAGATCGAACAGGTCATTTAAAATACATAGTTTTAAATCATATAAAAAGATAATTCGGACCGTAAAATATTCAATATCGTAACATTGTTCAACTCTGTATACTAGGACAATCTGTAAAAAAATCGAGATTGCAAATTTCGGATTATCATGTGTACTAGATATTGTCTAAATTGCATATCGTACCAATTGAAAAACTACTTTTATATACACTGTCATTAGACAAGAGATGCGATTAACAACACTTTTGCTTTACCCTTATGCCACATTTACACTCAGCCCTGTTGGGCATGGGAGTGAGCAGGGAAGTGAGCAGCGCGCATATGTAAATAGGTTACTAGCGCTGTCACTGCCCATGCCGCTGCTACTGCCCAGCGCTCCTTCGAACTTTTCTAAAGTGATGTGTATATTAAATGTTAATTATCGCTTGTTTTAACGATGAATGGAAGTGAGGAATCCTGCATACCTGATAATTCTAAAAAAAATTAGAACGTATGTGAAGTCTTCCAATCCACATTAGGCTAGCGTGGAAGACTAAGGCCTGGAGGCCCGTGCCCAGCAGTGGGACAATGTTGAAAATTGAAATACAAGGCTAGTATTATTAGTATATAATAAATAAAAGTTTTTATCTATTAAAAACTTATTTCAATTACACGTTGAATAGTTGTTTTTTTTATTGCATCGTGTTACGGAATTATTGATATAATGTTGTATTTTTCGATGTTGGCTTATGGTCTCAATAATATGGATGAAGGAGTTTCAATCACAGTCTATGTATATTCTCACCCGGTAAATTGTCGCAAGACATGGACAATAAATTGAATAAGGATCTACTATTATATTCTAGTTTTATCATAAATATTTTTTTAAGACGTTATTTTAAAATATCAATTTCTAAATTAGAATCCTTACTGCAAATTCTTTGAGACTATAACTTAATAGTAATAGCCGGCTTAAAAGTAGCTAAATTATAGTAGCCAAAAATCCAAGCCAAAGATCACAAGCAAAGGTTACAATATACAGGGCTGGGAGATTAGCTAAGAGTGATTGGGTACAATAAGAACATTTGTCAGACCGCCCCTCATTTAAAGCACATAAAGTTGCAGTTAATCAAGGCCCGCAAAATAACGGATGTTGTGAAAATTACGAAACAACGAAACTAATATGTTCGAGGAATGGGTATTTTTCACAAGAAAATCGGAATAAGGCCTTTTATATATTTTAGTGTATTTATATTATTTTAGCTATTTTATTTTTGCAAAGTAATGATAGGTGAGAAAATAAGATAAGAACAAGGCAGTAATTGCTTGGAAACGCTACAAAAGAAGTTGCCAACAGTTAAAATATCATAGAGAATTGTAGCAGTATTAATTTTTTTTGGGTCAACACCCTTTCAGTTAAAAAAAGTAAGACATTATAATATATCTTGGCGCCATGCGAAGCTGTCGTCACAAGCGGCGAGGAAGTAATATGTAGCGATAATGTAAGCACCATTTTTCTTGTTCATTTTCCGAGATATAGCTACTTTAGTTTTAAAATGAAGAAATGTAGGAGTGCAGAAGGCTGGCTCTCAAACCGCAGGATATCTCAAGTAGTAATTTCAGTCGTGATTAGAATTTTTATAAGGGTTGTTATTTTCTCATTGCCATAACACAAAGAATAAAGATGTGTGTTATTAATATAATCCTAATCCTATCCTAATAATATTATAAATGCGAATGTTTGGATGGATGTTTGGATGGATGTATGGATGGATATTTGTTACTCAACCACAATACAACGGCTGGACGGATCTGGCTGAAATTTGGCACAGCGATAGATTATAGTCTGGAATAGCACATAGGCTACTTTATATCCCGGAAAAATGTGCAATTCCCGTGGGATAGTTTAGTTTTTCACAAAGCAAGAGATCGACATGGTTTTTTTGCATAGTGGCTGTTTAGGAATCAGAAAATGACATAGGCCACTTTTTATCCTGAAAAAATGCAATATAAAAAGGTGTTATAGCTTAAGATGCCTCTATGAATTGTATACCTTTTCTTCCAAAAATAATCTCTACGCGGGTGGAGCCGCGAGCAGCATCTAGTATTATATATATTATCCCGACCTTACATAATGGAGCACCCTATGCTAAGTTTTTGTCTAAGTTTTAGAATCATAAGTATTTAGGTACCTACCAGGCGTGGTCTGGTCTGAATTAATTTAAGATACGTTATTATGACTGACAAGTGTTAATTGTACACACACTTGTATTGTAGGTATATATTATTTAGACTAACTTGAAGACATGTTCAACGTATGGAACAAATGATGGTAACATTCATTTTTCAGTTGTGAAGATGTCGGGATCATTCTCCGTGTAACATTATTTCTTTAGAATACTTGTTTTTTTATGAGCTATACATATACGGAGTGTTTCCTGAGATCACAGCAAACCACATATATTCAGTACGATTTCCAAAGCTGTTTACTATATACCCAATATATCTCACTCCGCATTGCTTCACGTATGATATCAAATGGCGATGAGCAAAAAACCTTTTATCCGTACACGCGTGAATGATTCATGAGATCCATAGTCGTGTGCAGTGAAACGGCAATCGCCTGGGTTGCGCCATATCGCGATGGATCGCGGCAGATCGCGGTAAATCGCCGCCACCTCGGGCCATTCCGCCATACCATAAGCACAGCTTTTTTTAAATCAAAATTTAAAAGAAATAACACCCAACAGTCACACACATAGCCCTGACCCCACACTAAGTTACGGGTCTTGTGTTGTGGGTATCAGGGACTACGAGAGTCTTTCGATCTCATAACACCCAGACCCCGGACACAAATATCTGTCTGTCACACAAACATTTGTCCCGGTGTGGGAATCGAACCCACGGCCTCTCGTTTCACAGCCGGCTACTCGCCAACTGCGCCACGGAGGCTGTCAAACAGCTCGCGCCATACCCGCCCGCGCCACTGTGACATTCCAGCGCGGTCACATTCCACGCCCCGACCAACGTACGCCAGCCGCCGCGACCCGTCAACCCAAGCGCTGTCGCCATTTTGTTTAAAATTCACACATTTGGACCCTGTTAAGCAGAAAAGATCCAACCAACATTTTTTAACCGGCTTCCAAAAAAGGAGGAGGTTCTCAATTCGTCGGAATCTTTTTTTATATGTATGTTTCCCGATTACTCGAAGACGCCTGGACCGATTTGAGAAATTCTTTTTTTGTTTAAAAGGGTATACTTCCCAGGTAGTCCCATTGGCACCAAGCCAGGATCTGATATTTGGATCTCAGAAAAATCGAGGGCAACCTTCAAATTTTATAGGGTACGCATAATTGGTTTTTTATTGAAGTAGGTGAACTTTTTATGAATTAAAAAACTTTTTATGAAATCGTGTTAAATACATAGCCATAATCTACTATTCAAGTTTCATATGTGAACAAAAGATCCAGGCAGTTTGATGACATGATAGAAAAACTTGTCAAGTTTTATTACCCAACCAATTTCCAATTAGTTACTGCATAGTACTATTTTTAAATTCGCTGTCAAAATTTAAACTGCATTTACTCAAAAGTATGAAAACCTCAGTTGGATATTTTCTGCTTAACAGGGTCCATTTAATAAGTGCCTCATGTTGTCATTTTGTACAAATGTTATTACTACTAACGTAATATCTCTACTATATAAAACTACAGGTACTAAACGTACTCTATATAGAATTTCACGTTTCTGTCTGTACATAACTTAATCATTCTCATCCTCAGTAGAGTAAAGTTTTTAATTATTCCTTCATAAAGCTATTATCTTAGGCTTCCGTTCCATCAAAGAAGGTGAAAGTGAACAGGTTAGAAAGTATTTGTTTAACAACTATTGATATTCGCATTAGAAATCTGTGAAACACAAGTGTCACTTTCCCACGACGAGATGCTTCGTTATTTGGTATTTTTTGTGTTTAATTATGTCTGTTGCATAGTTTAAATTTTATTGTTTACAATTGAGAATAATTTTTATGTTCAAGGTCATGAACTTAGCATCATGAAAGCCTTACGGCACTTTTAAAACTGGAATACACATGTTATTAGATACACAAAGTATAACACCACACAATTCTTCATGCGAAGATCTATCTATGAAAACGTAAGTACCTATCATAAATTAAAACGTGCCGCCACTCAAAATCAACTTATACAACAAGATCCACCGTATTGACATTTCTGTTTGTAAAAGTAAATTCAGTTAATGTTTAGACCGAGCCAAGTTTTACGCCAAACCGACGGATTGATGTCCTCGAGGGAATAGACGATGTCACAAACAAAACAAAAAGATTCCACAGACTCCGTCAAGGAAAGAGGAAGTGTCTTTGCTTTTACATTTTTACTGCTACGTCGGCGCGTGCCTTTAACTTTTATTAGAGTTTAAAAATTTTACGAATTTTACCGGAGTATCTAATGCATGTCAAATGAGCGTTGTGTATTCTAAATCTTTAGTTTATAGGTTAGCTGCTAACCTATAGGTTATCTATATATCCCCATATCTCCAATATTATGATTATGTGACATGAAAGTACTAATAAATATCATAAAGGGTGCGTAACGTCTTAGCGGTACCCACTCTGAAGCAAAATTGGCTGAAGTGGAGGTTTTGGGCTCCCCAGTTGCTGTGGATTTTATTTGAAAGTCTAGCTGGACTGATTTTTAGAATATCACAACGCACTCGTGAATAGAATTAATAGTTTTAAACACGATTTGTTTGCGTTTTAAAGAAGTTCTATTAAGACTTAAAGTTTAGGAATGAAGTCATATATGTAGCGATAATCTCAGCAGATTTTTGCGGTATTTGTAAACTCAACCTAGATTTTACGAATCGCGTAACGTAGCTCTCCCTTAAGAGCCTTATTGCTCTTTTGCAAATTAATATAATTATTTGGGTTACTTGTTATAAAAAAAATTGCATTACTTTATTTTTCTCAATAACAAGATAGTTCTGCTGTAAAATAAATTAATGTGTGTAAATCTGCCGCAAGGAAATTAAAAAGAGGTTCAACTGCAGCGTCTTCCGGAAATAAATGAGCTTTGCTTTCAAGTGGCGTTTATTGCCTTATCTCAAGAAGAATGATAGCATTATACCTCGAAAAAACCGTGTCTTTGAACCTTGGCAAGGCATCTTGGACCAGCGCCAATGATATTGCGTACTTGGAGCCTACGAAAAACTTGCGAAGAGGATTTCTTTAAGAAATTTCGGAATTATAAATTGTACAATTATAAAGCTGGCTCTTGCAAACGCCCTATGTTCTTATCTAAGTCACAGAATATTGACCTAATAAATTTTAGATATGGTATTCTGGGTGTTTGTATAAGAAACTTAGCAACGAGGCTGAGGTATGCTTATGGAATTGTTAATGCTATAGTAATAACTTGAGAATATAGAACAATATTACCAAATTCATAAATCAACAAGTCTAGAATATAAATTAAAGACCAACTGTATCTTGTTATACATATTAGTCATGATAAAGGTTGGTTGCTATTTATATGACAAATTCAACGATTCCTTTGTATATTTTCATTGCCATGCTTTTTCTTTAGTTACTAATAAACTTGGCAATTACTATCCATGCATGAATTGCATAATTATTAACATGTGGTGTATGGTTAATTTTTGTTTTTTTTTTACTGTAAAGCTACATCTCATTTCAATAGTGAGTTCTGAGACATTTAAGAGCATTGCATTTTTTTTTATCCATGCACGGCAAAGTGATCACACTGCACATCAGGTAAGCGCAGTGCCGTCCAATTAGAGTATAGAGTAAAAAGATTATTTATAATCTTATTTCTACATCCCGTGAGATGGCGCACTTGTAGAAGGACATCATTGCTCGTCAAGCAGGCCGCTGTCATGGCATACACCACAGCTAGCATCGAGAGGTCGCTGTCGACGCCTGCTCTGAGAGCGCTGAGCCCTTACCCCAGGCTGAACACTACTGCAAGGTAAAATCATGATAGTGTTCCGACGTATTCTCACATGTTTATCTCCTCATAATATAAAAATACTATTTAGAAATATACATCATTTTCCTTTCAATTATTTTTGTTTAATTATGTTATATTACAGTATTCCCACAAACGATGTCGGTTCTTAATGAACACATTGCTGATTTCATAACCAAGCAAATAGCAGAGATCTAACGAATATATACAAGCACAATTTTAACAAAAATAAGTCGAATTATATGTAATTTTACGTCAACATGCAATCGTATTATTACCCTAGTTAGCTCGCAAATAATACATTTTTGATTAACGTCTCGTAACTTCACCACTGAAAACAAATTGTAATACGAGCTCTGTATAAATTTCGTACTCTAATTACCATTCAGGTAAACGTTCGACGTTGATATTTCATTACATGCACGGTTTGCTTAATTCTGCCATTTAATAGCTATTATGCTAATGCATTTATTAATTAAATCAAATATATTACGATGCTATTCTATATCTGTCTAAAAAATTACGTGTTTATATTAAGTTAGGGTATCCAACCCCGAAATTAAAATACCAGGATTTTTTGTTGTTGAAGTGATAAAGGACAATTCAATTTAAAAACAGGACGCATCTTGCGAGCCGAGACGCACCAGGATTGCAAAAGTGGTGTGCTAATTTTAAAATACAGGACACTTTAAAAACCCAGGACGCTGTTTAAAAACCCAGGACGCTGCTTAAAAATCCAGGACGCTGCTTAAAAACTATCCAGGACGTCCCAGGACACTCTAAAAACCAGGACATGTCCTGGGAAAACAGGACGGTTGGCAACTCTATATTAAGTTCAACCCAGCTCGTCTGTATATGGTCTGTGTAGCTCGCTATATTTATCGTCTGTATAATGTTTCTTGATATTTTCTGGCCTTGATCCTATAAGAGGTAGATTGGTAGTTTTGTAATATTTATTAAGTTATAGATACCTTCTGTGCGTGAATCCATATGCATATGTATATAGCTATATAGCTGCATCATTTTTGTATTTGAGTTTAACCTCTCATATCACAAGGACACTCTCCACTGGACCGAGGGTCTTGGCTTAATCGCCCGGGCCGCGAGGGAGAAAACCTCTATAAAAAGTCACCCCGAATCCCAAGCGGCGGCGCACCGTGAGGGGATGCATGGCCGATGGGTAGTTCGGTCTCTAGTGCGAACCCCGGCGGGGAACGTGCTGAACCCCGTGCAGAAATTGCTTACCCAGCTACAGGGGGCTCTGGCTGGGTGGACCGAATATTTCCCCCATACTCGTGGGATTAACAATGAAATCTTTAAAAACAAAAAAAAACAAAGACGATGTGGGAAAATTGTCTATCCCAGGGGACGAAAGTGACCCTGGGAAGACGGATGATGGTGGGCGAAAGACTAAGAAGGCAACTGCAAAGGCTGCCTCAACTGTCTCAGCTCCTGAGGAGGATACCGGAACGAGCGGCGTAATGACGCGCTCGAAGAGGGCGGCAAGAGCTCGGCAACTGGACGCATCTGCAAGCGACAGTGACGATGAACCGGCGCCAAAAGTGCTTGCTCTTTCGGCTGTGGTGTCTGATGAAGACACCATGCCGATGGAAGTAACTGGTGACCTTGACTGGCGCTTGCAGATGTCAGCCATCATCCAGGACGTGGCCAGCAAGTCACAAAATATTAAAGGGACGGAGCAGCAGAGGCTGAACCTCGCGGCGAAAGAGCTGTTGGTGAGGGCTGAGGAGTCATCCTCCGCAAAGGTGGGCAGGCTGGAGGCTGAGAAGGCGGCGATGGCTCAGGAAATCGCCGTCCTCAAGGCCTCCCTTGCGTCCCAACAGCGGACCCTAGATGAGATGGTGGCGACTGTCCAAGCAATACAAGGACAGTCACAGCCGGCGGCCCAAACTGGAGCCGCTTCTGGAGAGGAGGACCGCCTCGAACGGTTCGAGCGCCGTCTTTTAAACATCATAGACGCGCGCTTGAGCGATATATACTCAAGGCTACCTCCAGAGCCCATCATGCGGCCTACATTGGCCGCCGATAGGGCTAAAGCTCCGGTAACGCCCGCCGTCTCTGGGCCGTCAAAGGCCGCATCAGTCGCTGCCGGTCCACTGGTCACTCCGAAAGGAAAAGGGCTGGGCAAGGGAAAGAGTAACGCCCAGCCCACCCCTGTTGACGCTCCCCGACCCCGACTTACGTCTGTCGTAGTCGCTGGGCCGGCGGAACCGTCAACGTCTGTGGCGTCTCCAAATCCCCCTCAACCTAAATCCCGAAGAGGGGGAAAGAGAGGAAACAAAATTAAAAACAGGAGCAGCACTCCCGTTGCGAAATCCAGGGAACCGCGGCCACTACCTCCCGCTCCTGCATCGATGGATGAGGGGTGGAATGTTGTGGCCAAGAAGGGCCAGAAAAATCCCCAGCCCATGCCGATAGCTGCGGTGGCCGCACCGCCGCAGCAGCACCGGCCGAAGCCGCGTATAAATATACCCCGCAAGGCAGCCGTTACACTGACGGTTACCCCGGAGGGGTTGGCGCGGGGCGTAACATACGCCTACGTATTGCGGCAGGTCCAGCAATCCGTGGACCTGGCCGGGCTCGGCATTGCGGAGACTCGGGCGCGCTTAATGGCGACGGGCGGGTACCTGTACGAGGTACCCGGCCCGGAATCCGAAAAAAAGGCCGACTCCCTTGCCAATAAAGTTTGGGAGGTATTCCGCGGAACGGAACTGGCGGACGACGTACGCGTTTCCCGTCCGTTCAAGGCCGCGGAATTGCGAATATCCGGGTTGGACGCGTCAGCCGACCCGGAAATAGTAGCAGCGGCCCTCGCTAGGGCTGGGGATAGCCCCAATGAAAATTTTAAGGTCGGGGAGATCCGCCGTGACCGGTCCGGCCTTGGTGCGGCGTGGGTGCGGTGCCCCGCTAAGGTCGCCGACAAAATTTTAAGTTCGGGCCGAGTGCTGATCGGCTGGGTAGCTGCACGCGTCCAGCTTCTTGAGCCGAGGCCTATGCGGTGCTACCGCTGTTTGCACAAAGGACATGTGCGGATGCGGTGCACCGAAGAGTGTGACCGCAGCGGCATCTGCTACCGCTGCGGGAAACTGGGCCACAAGGCCAAGGAGTGCTCCGCGGAGCCGCATTGCGCAGTTTGCGCAGATGCTGGTAAACCCGCGGGGCACTAGGTGGGCGCCAAGGCATGTGTCGCCTCCTCCCGCCCTCGCCACGCAAATCGTGGGCGGGGGACGGGGGTTGTGACCCAGCCGGCAGCGCTCCCCGTAGAGGAGCAAATGGAGATCGCCCATTAATATGGCGCAACGTTTCCTCCAGGCGAATATTAATCACTGCGCCAGGGCCCAGGACCTATTAATCCAGAGCATGGCGCAGTGGTCGATACAAGTGGCTGTGGTCGCCGAGCCTTATTTTGTTCCCCCCAGGGAAGACTGGGCAGGAGACCTTAACGGTTTGGTGGCCATCATCACTCGGGGCGCCGCCGGCTCCCCGCCCTTCGAAAAAGTAGCGAAGGGGTCGGGATGTGTGGCGGTTCTATTGGGGGGGGTCTGGGTTGTGGGTGTATATTTCTCCCCCAATAGATCCCTGGCCGAGTTCGAGCACTTTCTCGCTCGGCTAGGGGCCCTGGTGGTGCAAGGCAGTCAGCCTCGCCCCGTTCTCGTTGCCGGCGACTTCAACGCCAAGTCTCTGGCTTGGGGTTCGTCGGTCACCAGCAGGCGAGGCGAGGCCCTGGAGGAATGGGCGATCTCGGCCAACCTGGCCGTCGTGAATCGCGGGTGGATTAACACGTGCGTGCGGCATAATGGCGGATCGGTGGTGGACCTCACGTTCGCCACCCCAGCTATTGCCCGCCGTGTCCGTGACTGGAGAGTTCTGGTGGACGAGGAGACGTTGTCGGATCACCGATACATTCGGTTCGACGTCTGCTTGTCCCCTAACCCCCAGTCCAGTGGAGGACCGACTGGCCCGCGGTCGGACGGCCCGCGTTGGTCTGTAAAACGCCTCGATGTTGAGGCCCTGAAGGAGGCCGCACTGGCCCAGGCGTGGCTCCCTGCACCGGAGGCACCGATGCAGGTCGAGCAGGAGGCGGCGTGGTTCGGGGCAGCGATGTCGCGCGTTTGTGACGCGGCCATGCCCCGAGTCCGACGTCTTCCCGAGAAGCGCCAGGTGTTCTGGTGGTCGGCGGAACTTATGTGGTTACGTGTCTCCTGCGTTGCCGCCCTTCGTCGTCTCGCCAGACACCGTCGTCGTCGGGTCCGTCTTCCCAACGACGAGGACCAGGAACGGCTACTTCACGGCCTCCACAGGGGGGCTAAGAGAGCGCTGCGCGTGGCAATAGCAAGGGCAAAGTCTGCAGCTCAGAAGGAGTTCCGGGGAACTCTTGATAACGACCCTTGGGGGCGTCCATATCGCGTGGCGATGAGACGGTATCGCCCATGGGCGCCCCCACTGACTCAGAGTCTCCGGGGCGATCTAGTTGAAGAGGTCGTCGCAGCTTTGTTCCCTGCCACTGTGAATGTCACTCCCCCAGCGATGGCGTCACATTTATCGACGCCATCGTCATTAAGTTCGGCAAGGGTTGTTTCGGAGGTATCGCCCGAAGAATTTCGGGCGTTGGTGCTTCGGCTACGGGGCAAGAAGACGGCCCCGGGTCTCGACGGTATCCCCGGGCATGCATGGGTGTTAGCCGTCGAGCATCTGGGTACTAGGCTCCGTGGCCTGTTCTCCGCGTGTCTAGAGCAGGGCCGTTTTCCATCTCAGTGGAAAACTGGGAAATTGGTCCTGCTCAAGAAGGAGGGGCGGCCCGCAGAGTCGCCATCGGCCTACCGGCCCATAGTGTTGCTCGACGAGGTCTGCAAGCTCTTCGAGCGTATTGTTCACGCTCGCCTCGTCGAGCATCTTGAAGGGGTCGGGCCGGACCTGGCACAATGCCAGTACGGGTTCCGGCAAGGCCGATCGACAATACACGCGATTTTGCGGGTCAAGGCACAAGCGGAGGATTAAGTGGCTCGGGGTGATGTGGTGGTGGCGGTGTCTCTAGATATCGCCAACGCGTTTAACACTTTACCCTGGGCCTGCATAATGGAAGCACTGCGGTACCACGTGGTGCCACCGTATCTTCGGCGCCTGGTGCACTCGTATCTCTCAGATAGATACATAGTGTATCCGGGCGCCAACGGTTGGCACCGAAGAGCGATGGCCTGCGGTGTTCCACAGGGCTCAGTCTTGGGCCCTCTCTTGTGGAACATCGGCTACAATTGGGTGCTCCGTGGTACCTACCCCCGAGGTGTCGCTGTCGTCTGTTACGCGGACGACACTCTAGTGACAGCGTCGGCCAGGTCTTTCCAGGAGGCCACCCTGCTCGCCTCGTTCGCAACCGAACAGGTGGTGGGCAGGATTCGGCGACTGGGCCTTAAGGTGGCCCTCAACAAAACCGAGGCCCTTTGTTTTCACAGGCCTCGGATTCGGCCACCTTTTGAGCCCCACATAAGTGTGGAGGGGGTGCGGATTCCCATCGGCTGTAAAATGAAGTACTTGGGATTGATTCTGGACTGCAGGTGGGATTTCCGTGCCCATTTCAAGGAGTTGTCGCCGAAATTGGTGCGGGCGGCGGGCGCGCTCGGACGCCTGCTGCCGAACCTGGAGGGACCTAATAGCCCTTGCCGAAGTTTATACGCTGGAGTCGTGCGGTCAATGGCCCTGTACGGATGTCCCTGAACGCCCGCTGCGTCGCC
Organism: Laothoe populi; assembly: GCA_905220505.1. NCBI lineage: Eukaryota > Metazoa > Arthropoda > Insecta > Lepidoptera > Sphingidae > Laothoe > Laothoe populi. The sequence goes on from HG992150.1 coordinate 13,445,936, forward strand.
CTGCTGCGCAAACCGCAGCGTTTGGTGGCGCAGCGAATAGTAAGGGGCTACCGCACGGTCTCCCACGAGGCGGCCTGCGTATTGGCCGGCATACTCCCTTGGGAGTTGGACGCCAAACTCCTCTCGTCAGCGTTCCTCTGGCGGGAGGAGGCGTCCAGCCGCCGTCAGGAGAGACTGGCCCCGAGGGAGATTGCGGCCCGGTTTCGCAGAACCGCCGTGGAGGAGTGGCATACCAGGCTGGAGAGCCCGACTGCGGGCTTGAGGACTGTCACTGCAGTGCGTCCTGTCTTAAAGAGATGGCTAGACAGGCGCCACGGGGCGCCTACGTTCCGACTGACACAGGTATTAACGGACCATGGTTGTTTCGGTTCGTTCCTGTGTCGGATCGGAAAGGAGGTGTCCGCCGTGTGCCACCACTGTGGCAACTGCCGCGATGACACGGCCCAACATACGTTGGAGGAGTGCCCAGCCTGGGACGAAGAGCGCAGCGCTCTCAGAGCAGTCGTCGGAGGAGACCTCTCGCTGCCGGCCGTGGTGTCGTCCATGGTCGCCGGCTGGAGGTCCTGGCGTGCGGTGGCCCACTTCTGCGAGAACGTCATCTCGCAGAAGGAGAGTGCTGAGAGGGATCGGGAACGATATGATCCCTCCCGCCGCCAGAGAAGACGTAGGAGGCGCCGGGTGGACGACTGACCGGCGTCTCCCGCCCTGTGGAATGGGGGCGTTTGAATTCCACCACGGTAACCCCTGCCTGTCGTACGAGGCGACTAATAGGGGCTATCGGGGGTCGCGGGCGCGCAGCGGAGGGCTGTCAGCCCGAATCGATGCACTCCCAGTTTCGGAGCATCGTGCGACCCCGAGATGGACGGCAGCGCGTGTGGTAAGGCCTCGTTCGCTGTCGTTGTTCGGTGCGCGGGGGCTCCTAAGCCCTCCCATGGAGATGGGCTGCAACGCAGCACCGCGCAGGGGCGGTTCCGGCAGCAATTCTAGCACTCCTTAGAATACCCCGGGATCGCTTCGTAAGCGCCGAAGAAGGCCACCGCGGGGTTTTAGCTGGTAGTGTCGGGTGGGTGTACATAGGGGGTAGGGACTCGGCCCAGTGGCTGCCCGGATAGCCATCATCCGGGCGAGGGGGATGCTGGGTCGTAAGACCGGCTAGTCCAGCATACCCGTTTTATTCTTAATCCGCTTCCCTCCGGAGCGGGCGGCAGTAATAAAACGCTTTCCCCGCGACAACAAAAAAAAAAAAAAAAAGGACTAAGGGTGTTAGTGTTGTATTTATATTATTGTTATATGGTAATAAACTCTAATTATTTTAATTAAAGTTTGTTTAAGTAGTGAATGCATTTTTAGGTACAATCTTGTTTTGTCTAAAAGACAATTGGCAATTTACCATAACTTTAAAATAGTTTTTTATTCATAAAAAGTACACCGACTTCAATAAAAAACAAATTATGCGGCACTATAAAATTTGAGCTTTGCCCTTGATTTTTCTGAGATCCCATCATCCGATCCTGACTTGTGCCAATGGGACCACCTGGGAAGCATACCCTGTTAAACAAAAAAATAATTTATCTAATCGGTCCCGGCGTCTTCGAGTAATCGGGGAACATACTTAAACAAAATTCAGACAAATTGTTAACCTCCTCCTTTTTTGAAGTCGATTAAAATGAGTTTTTAGTTGCGTACCACAAGAATATTGAAATAAGTAATAAATATTTTAGTTAAGATTTTCATTTAAATCTATTTATTAAGTCATTTAAATGTAGAGCAACTTTTGATATTACACATTTCAAAATACTTTGCAAGCGAAATTGAGTAACTTAAATCGACAGGTACTTAATTACGTAATTCTCCCCGCGACAACAAAAAAAAAAGGTACTGCAAAAATATTCCATGGACCGAGTGGTCATACTAAATGCATCTATTGCAACCGGTTTGCGTATGAAGCAATCGATTGCCACGCCATTTTAGCACGAGCAATAGTAAAACACTAGCGCTCCGTACAAATTAAAATAGTTAAGAAATATATTTCTAAGCTAAGTAGATTGCGAGTGAGTCAAACCTGTACATTAAGCTGGAAGACTTGACCGATCTGTATATATAAAAGAAGAAACTGACTGACTCACTGACAACATCACAGAGCAACATCTAGTCTATAATATAACACGGGCTTATATTTGATCGTGTTAGTGTGGATTTAACTGTTAATAACTTCTTATTATTTGTACAACTTATGCTGATGTAGTTATGTATCGTGTGGTGTTAATGTTGCCAAATTTCACGCCTATTTGAAAAAAAAGTATTTAATATAGAATGCACTTCGTTTCCAGGAAATGTTTAACTAGTACATGTACTATTAAATGTTTTCCTCTGGATTAAGCAACGTTTAAATGCAAGCATTTAGATCGCATCCGGAATATACATAGTTTCATTGAACATTGAGCGAGCAGCATTCCAAAGGAAGTGATTCTAGCATGGTCACATAAAACTAATCATAAATATATGTGCGTGTGATATAATTAATCATATTCAACTCACAACTCATTCGTTCGATTCCATTCACAGAAAGTGGCTCACGTAACAAAGGAACGGTAACCTAATACGTGACGAGAAATATGATGCATTAGATGCCCCGTAATATTCTATTGTTGTGGACCCATTTACCAACTAATTGGTTCCGATTGATCCCGAGACATTCGTGACTGTAGTCGCGTGTCGCATTCGCTGAGTGAAATCGCGATTCTGTCTCGTTGGTGCGGAATCGTCTTTCTTTAAATTACAGGTACACGGATGCTGGAATCAAGTATTCCTCGTTAGACAAATTCTTTTTTAATATACGAACACTAATCGATTAGATTACGAATTGCCGGAATTATTAGTTAAAGAAAATTGAATTGTGCCCGGTATGACTATAGCTAGCCCTATCACATCATGGGACGGTAATGAGCTCGGCGAAATGTGGTTGCACTAGTTATGTACACCTCTGCGTACCACTTCGGAGATTACAGGCGTGAGTGCGTATCCTACTAATAATATAAATGCGAATGTTTGGATGGATGGATGTTTGTTACAGTTCCGGTGGGATAGTTTAGTTTTTCACAGAGCAAGGGTTCGACATGATTTGCATAGTGGCAGTTTAGGGATCACAAAATGACACAGGCTATTTTTTTCCCGGAAAAATGCACGCTTCCTATGGGATAGCCAAATATAGAAAGGTTTAATAGCTTAAGATGCCTCCATAGACTCTACCTTTTATTCCAATAATAACCTCCACGCGGGCGGAGCCGCGGGCAATATCAATTGTAACTATATAACAGAAACATTAATTAAATACAAATCTATACTTATAATAAATCTGTAGAGAGGTCAATTCTGTACATGAAATATATTTCCAAAATAACTATCAGCGGGTGATTAGTGATCGATACTGACGCCAAAAATGCCATCAGTAAAATTTTTGTCTGTCTGTCTGTCTGTCTGTCTGTCTGTCTGTATGTTCGTTATAGAAACAAAAACTACTCGACGGATTTCAACAAAACTTGGTACAATTGTTCTTCATACTCCTGGGCAGGTTATAGTATACTTTTCATCACGCTACGATCAATAGGAGCAGAGCAGTGAAGGGAAATGTTGGGAAAACAGGAGAACTTACTCCATTTTTTAAGCTTCCGTCGTGTGTGCAGCCTTAATAGTTAAAGCTACACAGAAATCATGTATGACGGAAATGTTCTCCTTAAAATTATATAAAAAAAATTCCACGACAGCAAATGTCTATATTTTATGGTTGACTCATAATAACACGTGTAACTCCCGATAGCTTAGCAGTTCGGAGATTTCTGATTATATTTGTCTACTCTTCGTTTATAACACTCTCAATCATCCCTAATTAATAAATTTTAACATTATTACCTATTTAATTTAATAAAAAAAGAATTATAGAAATAGGTACAGAAACACCAGGCTATTTTAATTGCAAGAAAAAATAACTCCTTGGATTGTATACTTCTGCTCCCGAAAATAACCTCCACGCGGGTGGAGCCGCGAGCAACAGCTAGTTGAAAATAAGATTGAGATTTTATTTAATCTTTGAAAATAGGCCCCATTTAAATGGAAAATAATTTTTATATACGTAAAAATAAATGCATCTAAGTTAAAACATTTGGACATTCCCACGACTCATAAAATCCGCAACCAGGTTCGCTATTTGCCACATACAAATTCACATCACATAGCGCGTCTGAGCTATTTTTCATGGCACCTGACGTTATAAGTGCTAGGTGTGAAATGTAGTTTCCTAATTAATTAAGGTTTGTTTACTTACTGAAGATTACATCAGTATTAGTATTTTTCAGTCCTGTTAATTCTATTCTGCACAACTTGCTAACGGACAAGTTTTGTAAGGAGAGTCAGTAAAGGTATTTATTATATTGTAGCCACGTGTGTTTAGCTAATAATGCGTAAGTTTAAAATGAGAGTTAAACTGTGAAACGAGAGGCCGTGGGTTCGATTCCCGCACCGAGATAAATGTTTGTGTAAGAGACGGATATTTGTTTTGGGTCTGGGTGTTGTGGGTCCGTAGTCCCTCGTAGTTGTTGATACCCACGATACAGTGTTGACCTAGTATGGGGTCAGGACTATGTGAGTGACTGTCGAGTGGAGTGTAAAAAAATGCAATATTCAATAATTATGGAATATATAAAAATGAAAATCTAAAGCATAATAGAACAAATTACAAAAAATATAAAATTTCAAAAAATATTTATAGAAATAAATACTCTTTCAATTCCGCAAAAATGTTTATACGCGTTAATTAGCGGAAAAGGCAACATTCGCATACGACATTAAAAATCATGAGTCCCAAACATAATGTAATCAGCGTACCTATAATATTTATATGTTAAACATCACTTAATAAGCTTCGTACATATTTTATCGATCGGATTTTATGTCCAAACCTTATATTGTGGCATATTCGTGTCACAACTTCATAAGGTGTGAAAGTAAGCAATATATATATATATTGTAGACTTTGAAGACACTATTGAAATATCACTAGGGTCCGACATCTGGAAATACTGAGTTCATATACTATACTGACTTTAGAATGTCGTATTACATACGTATTATTTTTTTTATCCTAGCGAAGTGACAACACTGCACCGGATGATAAGCGCAGTGCCATGCCTTCCAATTAGACTAGCGAGAGACAATCTATCCCTCGCTACTCAACACAATCATGCCATGGGCAAGAAGGTCAAGAAGCTGTCGAGGGTCTAGTGTCAGAGTCCTCAGAAGGGCGCAAAACGGCCAAACATCATACCCCCATTCTAGAACGCCTACAAAACCGGATGTACACTGGCTGGAACGGAACGTGACATACTTGCGTGTGCTACTATGGTTGGTTTTACACCCTGTGTATGGTGGTCGCTATCCGGGCGGATATGAATGATGAAATATGATGATATCCTACCACCAGCAAGTATTAATGTTAAAATACTAGTAATCTCTAACCCCAGCCGTTTAGGCTGTGCGTTGATCGATCAGTCAGTCAGTTTCTTCTTTTATATATACAGATAATGACTTTAGGAAATCGCAATTCAATAAAACTTATTACTACCGGTGTCTCAATTTTATTCCTCAATATTAAAAACTTGAAACGAGTTAGCATGGAAAGACCATTTACTGAAATTTCATACCACTATCGAAATACCTAAATATATTATTATGTTTAATAACACTTTTGGAGTTCTGCCAATAGAGATTGGTAAACGGAATACTCGAAAATTAGTAGCGTTTTTCGCAATGCATTTATTTTCATAGCATATGCTTGAACTGTAGCATAAACTCCCATTCTGTGTATAATGATTTAAAACTATGAAAGTACTAAAGCCGCAGTTATAATTGTGTACACGGTACGCCGTACGACTGCTATTCCTAGGTCTCGGGTTCGATATCTGGGTCGGGTAAAAGTGATATTGGGTTTTCTAACACAAAATACTCAGAATCAGCCCGGAGTCTGGAATTATGCCCGGTATGATAGGCTAGCCCTCTATCACATCATGGGTCGGTAATGAGCTTGGCAAAATATGGGTGTACTAGTAACACCTCTGCATACCACTTCGAGGATTACAGGCGTGAGTGGGTATGTAACTATGAAAGTAATTTAGAACGTTACTCCAATTCAACAACAAACAACCATTACGTTTGAAATTAACCTTAATTTGGCAAAATAGACGTGAATTGATGATAGTCTGCGAACTAATTTGCAACTAAGAGTTCAGTACCAGTTATCGAGAGTGGTGATTCTTGTTTTGAATTTTAATAATGTACCTCGAAAGAATAATAAAATGCATTTACATAGTGAACAATTTGCTATAAGCTTCTAAACAATCAGTCGCCTAGGTGCTTGAACTTAAAACAAGGTAAGTAGGTATGTATTGTTTTCGCATTGGACATCTTTAGTGGTGATAATAAAAATTAAGAAAGTTAATGATCTAATGAGTTTATACTATTCCTCGAAAAAGGCTAAATGCGATTCCTAATACTTTCCAGACAGATGTTAAAGTTAAACGTAAATTGTCATATTTTACAGTTACTTGTTTAATATCGTGATATACATTATTAAGTCCCTGGGGCGTACATAAATTTTAAAAGCATTTTCCTATATTGTATGCAAAGGCGCGTGCAATTTAACATAAAATTTAGTTAATTAATCAGCGTGGAATGGATACTACCTTTTAAATACAACAGTTGGCGAAATCCGTTATATGTCGAAGAAAATAGAGGTTTTTACAAATACAGTTTTATATACGTAAGCCATACTTATGTTGATCACAGCATGATGATGTTTTTTAATTGTAGTGTGTGAGGACGTGTACTATTCCTGAGACGTGCTTTATATAATTATTTGAAATATATAATAGCATGATCTGGAATATACTTTTAAATATTTGTCACACGACAAATGACAACCCATGCAACAAATGCACGTTGCTCCGAGAGTTATACGCCAAAAGGCGTAGTTGAACATGAAAGCGAAGTACCGTTGACAAGATTTATGCAATTCTATGCAGCTGTCCTATGCGAATGGGTACTTACCTCTATAGTGTGTTTCATTAAGCGCAATCTACTCTTTGAACGTCGTTTAAAATATAAGATCTATTGTAAAATTATGCCAAGACGTTTATGAGTATTTAAGTAAGGATAAAAATCTAAATAGATGCCCAATCTCTCATCCAATCCAAAACTTAGTTCATACAACTTCAAGTTAGTACAATACATTAGTGTTGCGTGTTTTTATATTTTTGAAGTCTAAATCATTTTCGACTGCTTCGGTGACGCAGTTGTAATTGCGGATGCGTTACGACTGCTGCGCTAAGGTCTCGGGTTCGATCCCCGGGTCGGGTAAGGTGATATTGGGTTTTTCTATATTGAAATTTTCAGTATTAGCCCGGAGTCTGGAATTTGTGCCCGGTATGGCGAAAGGTTATGATTTCTTATCACAATATGGGACCGAAATAAATTCGGCGAAAAGTGGGTGTACCTACTGGTTACACCTCTGCCTCTTAGCTCGTATCTTTAAAAGTAGTTTAAAAGGATACCCATTAAAAAGTCTTTTTGAAACATGATTAAAATAATTCCCTCTCATAGCCAGATTAAATATGATAGAATAATAATAATAATACTAGCCCTGTATTAAACATTGTCCCACTGCTGGGCACGGGCCTCCTCTACTAATGAGAGGGGTTAGGCCTTAGTCCACCACGCTGGCCTAATGCGGGTTGGCAGACTTCTCATACCTTCGAAAAATTCTCAGATATGCAGGTTTCCTCACGATGTTTTCCTTCACCGTTAAAGCAAGCGATAATTAACATTTTAATACACACATAACTTCAGAAAAGTCAGAGGTGTATGCCACTTGGGTTTCGAACCTACGACTTTCGTCATGACAGTCCGTACCGCAACCAACTAGGCTATCGCTGCTATGATAGAATGATCTGCCGAAAACCCACTTTATAAGAGAATAGACGTATTACTTAAGTATTTTACTTGGATTCAGTAAGTATGTTATCCATTAAGTTTTGTGAGCGCCCTTAGATACGATAAACATACTATTAGAGAGATAATTACGAATAAAGGCGTTAATCCTAATGGCAACCCTAGTCATGAAGTTAGCGATAAGGACTGCGACCCAAGGCTGAGATTTTGGGAAATTATTGAATTTTATTAAATTTCTTGAGCTATGTCATATGACAATTAGTTACACCATATATGATGATGTAAAAGGTAGATTTTTAATAATCATAATTAATTAATCTCAGACTAGATTAATCGAATAAGAAATATACAAATGAACCTAATATAAATTATAATATATAATAATAATACTAGCCCTGTATAAACATTGTCCCACTGCTGGGCACGGGCCTCCTCTACTAATGAGAGGGGTTAGGCCTTAGTCTACCACGCTGGCCTAATGCGGGTTGGCAGACTTCTCATACCTTCGAAAAACTCTCAGATATGCAGGTTTCCTCACGATGTTTTCCTTCACCGTTAAAGCAAGCGATAATTAACATTTTAATACACACATAACTTTAGAAAAGTCAGAGGTGTATGCCACTTGGGTTTCGAACCTACGACTTTCGTCTTGACAGTCCGTACCGCAACCAACTAGGCTATCGCTGCTAAAATATATAAATTAACATCATAAAATAACGCATAAGTTAGTCTTATTTAACGAGCTTAATATATCCTTTACTCTGTGTTTTCTTTTTGTACGATGTCATTTGTAAGTCCTATCGCGTACTGACGAGTCACCACAAATAAACTTTTTCTCTCCAAAGCCGTATCGCGCGTGATTTCTTTACTCGATAGCAAGACCTTTATATAACCAAAACTCTTGTTAATCCGTGTGCACTGAACAAAGACGGATACTGCTCAACGACCTCGGATCAGATAATATGACTCATCCTAGTGAGTTCTCCAAACAAAACAATTCTGCCCACACGACAGACTCCAATGTCAATCGGAACGTTATCGTATGGGTTTAACAGTAAACTTTGATTTTATTTTTAAATCCGGTTTTGGATTACGTGTGTAATGTACAATGTTTTAGATAGGCACGTAAAACCCATGACAATTGTGATTGTCAAGTTATAAGCATTTGGACAGTTCGCACATTTAGTTGCAATTTATTTTCCGTATGATTATAATACTAGCCCTGCATTAGACATTGTCCCATTGCTGGGCCTCCTCTAACAATGAGAGGGGTTAGGTCTTATTCCACCACAGTGGCCTAATGGTTGGTAGACTTCACACACCTTTGAAATTCATACGAGAATTCTTAGGTATGCAGGTTTCCTCATGTTTTCTTTCATCGTTAAAGCAAGTGATGATTAACAATGGATATGACAGGTTATTTAGAAAAGTCAGAGGTGTATGCCATTTGGGCTGGTTTCGAACAAACGACTTTCGTTTTGACAGTCTGTACCGCAACCAACTAAACTATCGCTGCTTCCGTATCATCAACGTTTCAAAAATCGTACATTTAATAGGAACGATATATTAAACTTATTAAATGAAACTGATATTTTACAACTATTAATGCAATTAAAAAAAAACTCTTAACTCTAAGAACTCTTCGAAAACTTTGCTAGTTTATTTGCTCCTTATTCGTAATACATAATTCATATTTAGAATTCAAACAAAACTTTACAGAGAACAAATATCTTATAGCAAAGTCTTCATTTTACCGGTGATATTCTTATATTCTTAACTAATGACGTTGTTATAATAGTTTTCATTCTTGTTTATAAATAAAATAAGTTTTAATTCGATTTGATTGTATTGTATAACTAGTTTTTCCATAGCTCCGTCTACGTAAAGGTGTCCTTTGGATGCCTTATAAGTATATTTATTCGAAATTTCCATAATTCTTCAAGTAATCGGTTTTAGTTTGCGTTATAAACATAAACTAATTACAAATAAGAACATTTTTACTGCCTCGGTGGCGCAGTTGTAATTGCCCATGTCTTAGTTTTAGCCCGGAGTCTGGAATCTGTGCCCGGTATGGCGATAAGCTCGCCCCCTATCACATTATGGGACCGAAATTCGGCAAAAAGTAGGTGTACTGGTTTCACATCTGCCTACCCCTTTGGGAATTACAGGCGTAAGTGTAAATGTATGTATGTATGTACATTTTTTATTATTTTAGGGACTTTGAGTCAAGTCTGACTAAGTCAGACCCGAAATTTACACACAAGAACAACATAATACATTAACAATGAACAATTAATAGTTTTCAAATATCTTATACGTGGAAGCATAAAGCAACTTAGTTGTATCTGTGCATTGCATTGCAAAAAAACAACTACTAGCTATACACTAACCCTTATGAAATGCTGTCACGTGATGAGCAATGCCATGTAATGATGTACCTTATGTAATGTATTTTTTTTATCCTGGCACGGCAAAGTGAATACACTGCACCTGATGGTAAGTGCAGTGCCGTCCAGTTAAAGTATCAAGAAGCGAGAGACAATCTATCCCTCACTACTCAACACAATCATGCCGGCCAACTCAACAAGCATGTAGCTATGTAAATCGATAATTTCACTAACGAGGATAAATTACTTTATCGGGAGTATCAATATCACGGCGCCATCACTCACCCCATATTAAATAGGTGGTAATTAGTCCTAATCGGACGATACTCTGAGGTATCTAGGTCGTCAACCTCTATGACCTATGTGTCCAGTAAATATATGTACATTATAGCAATTTTTTTTTATAATAAGTAATAAATTGACATTCAACAAACCCGTAGTCCATAGTCGTGTTTATCTTTTTTATGTTTTATTTTATATATTATATTTTATTAAGATACATAATTACATAAATTGCATACAAATTGCCCATAATTAATATTCTCAATATATATCTAATAGTGGTGGACTAAGGCCTAACCCCTCAGTAGAGGAGGCCCGTGCCCAGCAGTGGTACAATGTTTATTACAGGGCTAGTATTATTATATCTAATAGTGCCTCGGTGACTGCCTCGGTGGCGCAGTTGTAACACATGCATTACGACTGCTGTGCCGAGGTCTCCGGTTCGATCCCCGGGTCGGGTAAAGTGGTAGTAGGTTCTTCTATCTAGAAATTCTCAGTATTACCCCGGAGTCTGGAATTCGTGATCGATATAGCGATAGGCTCGCCCCCTATCACATTATGGGACCGAAATAAATTCGGCGAAAAGTGGGTGTACTGGTACACCTCTGCCTACCCCTTCGGGGATTATAGGCGTGAGTGTATATGTATGTATATGTCTAATAGTATAGTCATTTAAAAACTTATAAAGATTAACTTATAAAGTATAAAGATTTTGCTACGATCTGGCATTTGACAATTCTATACTCAATCTCTTTACACACAGCATACGTTGCACAGTGCTTTATCACCTACATATTGTTTTATTGTACACCCAGCTTAAAGTGCGCATCGCATGATAATTATCATCATTTTGCCCACTGCTGAGTATAGGCCTACCCCAATGCACTACCTTTTTCGCGATGCAGGCCCATTCGCATGAAGGATTTTCTGGCTACGTGTATCGTATACGGATAAATATGTGTATTTCAACCGTTTATACCAACGAAAAATGAGTATTATGGCTGGGTTATGAACCTATGGACAGAAAAAACAACACAAAAACCCAATTAAATCTAAAACGATAAAACCAAGTCGTCAAGAACTTAATCTACAAAAAAGTAAACTGACATCAAAACATCGCAAATTTATTTTTATTGCGCTTATGTAAAAAATATACATCGTTTAAATCCAAGATCAAGTTTGTATCCCATTAATATAAAAAAACATGATACAGCAAGTTGTCGCGCCGAAGCCGGATCTAGAAAACCAATAACGTATCATTGGAGAAAAATCGCTTTATGGCAATTTACTTGATATTTGCGGCATTACTAAAACGAACTGGCGTCATTTTTTAAGTGTGTATAAAGACGTGACAACGGTAAGACAACGGTAGGCAGCGGTTTTGCTGTGCCCTGGCATTGCAGAAGTCTATGGGCGGCGGTGACTACTTACCATCAGGTGGCCCGTCTGCTCGTCTGCCTATCGAGGCACTAAAAAAAACACGTGAATCAATAGTAATGAGTAAAGCCGATGATTTATTTCATATTTCATGAGGAAGCTTTAGTCCGTGAACCGTATAATATAAGATAGCCTTCCTGGCGTTGCGGGTGAGTAGCCGGCTGTGAAACGAGCCGTGGGTTCGGTTCCCGCACCGAGACAAATGTTTATGTGACCGATAGATATTTGTTTCGGGCCTGGGTGTTGTAGAACCGTAGTCCCTCGTAGTTGTTGATACCCACGATACAGGTTTTACCTAGTGTGGGGTCAGAACTATGTATGTGACTGTTGGGTGTATTAATTTATTTAAGAGCTTAGTTTTTGAAGTTCATAATAACAAATTTTCTACTCTACCACATAACATTTACCAATACATATTAATTAATATATTTTTTTTAATTACTGGAAAAATCCATAATTATACTTTCGTACCTATCTTTTTATTCTTGGCTAAGTTTAAACAAAATTAAATATTAATATTTTATAACTTACTTGAATATGGGCAATGTGAAATCTAGTTGGAGCTAAACTGTAATAAATAATTGAACTGATGCCTATAGTAACAAAGGCATATTGTATGAGTGGTATAGCTTTATGAATACCTTTATAAAAGCTGGTCTTACGCAATCAAAGTTTCCATTACAATTATCTTACAGTATATAATCAAATTGCAATTCGAAATTATGCAGACGCTACCGTCTCTTGCCATTCTTATTCAGCTATCTGCATTACCAACTTGCAGTAAAGTAAAAAAGATTGACTGAATCTAAATAATGCATAACATTGAGGAATCTATAAATATTTTGATTTGATTTACATACATACTCACGTCCCACGCGAATGTAATCCCCGAAGGGGTAGGCAGAGGTTAGTTAGTACACCCACTTTTTGCAGAATTTAATGCGGTCTCATAATGTGATAGGGGTGATCCTATCGCCATACCTGGCACAAATTCCACACTCCGAACTAATACTGAGAATTTCCAAATAGAAAACCCAGTATTACTTTACCCGACCCGAAGATTGAACCTGAGACCTTAGCACAGCAGTCGTATCGCATGCGCAATTACAACTGCGTTACCGAGGCAGAATAATTTTACAGTACATAATCAAATAGCAATTCGAAATGATGCAGACGCTAGACTTTCTTGCCGTTCTTATTCAGCTAATCTGCATTCCAAACTTGCAGTAAAGTAAAAAAGATCCAGAATTATAGATTTTATAAATATTTTGATTTGATTTAGGTTCTAGATAAGGTAGAACACAAATATTGGAAGATACTTTTAATATCTCTGCAACCAAGGTCTTTGGCGAACAAACAACATTTATTTATCGGAACATTTGGAAAAACAAGCTTAATTTATAGCCCTCGCGTAACGTAGCGACATAAAATAACAATCGGACATAAAGAGTTTTAATTAATCCCAAACACATTGAATATTGCTTTTAAGCTCATTACAAGATTAAACCCACGCAAAACCGCGGCCCCTGGGCAACATGACAGCGGAAAATGTATTATGGAATATATTTTTTGTTGTACAAGTAATTACGCAGCATTCGAATATCGTCTTAGATACTTATATTTCAATAAATAGCATTTTTTATTAGACCCAACAGTCACATACATAGTCCAGATAACATACTACTAAGATAAAAGTCTTGTGGCGTCATCATGAATTCCGTAAGACTTAAAGCCTCACAACACGCTCACTGTGCTTACCATCAAGTGAGGCCACTCTGCCGTGCCAGGATAAAAAAAAACCAGACCCGAAACAAATATTTCTGGCTCACACAAACATTTATCTGGGTGCCGGGATTGAATCCGTGCTCTTTCGTTCATAGCCTGCTAAGTCACGGAGGCGGTCAACATAGCATCAAATACCTTCAAATAATAAGGCAAAGGAGTTAGCCTTGAATTTCTTTTAGTCGGTTGCCATTTGGCTTATACAGAGTTGCGGCACGAGGTTACTAAGTGCCATTAAAACCTAAGGTAGGCCTATACATAAGCAGAGAGGCTGTTGGTCGGGTCATCTTTTACCTCACGGAATAATGACGCTTTCTACAGACATTCACGAATAAACGTGACCACTTATCTTGAACTTTTATTTTCATCTTTGTCTAAAAGATTGTAAATGACGATAATTAATGTTACTATTATGTCACGTTCTATACAAAAAAGCATTTTTAGGTTAACACCCACTGGCGCAAATCATTACAAAAAATTATATGTAATTCTTGCTTTTCGTTATTACTGGAATTGGAAGTTTTACAGGTGTGAGTCGGATTCATACAATGTGGGTTCCGCACCACACAAAAGCACGGACCATTTACTAGGTCGATTTATATTATTTATAGCTGTTGCTCGCGGCTCCGCCCGCGCGGAGGTCATGTTTGGGAGAAAAAGTATACAATACAAAATACTCATGTGTTTAACTTAAAAAATCTTTCATCCCCTATTTTACCCCCTTAGGGGCGGAATTTCCAAAAATCCTGAAACATATATTTTTTATTTTTAACTAAAAGGCCAAATACTAATTTTCGTGAATTTAACTTCAAAAATGACGGATTTTCATACATCCTTTCATCCCCTGTTTTACCCCCTTAGGGTTGGTATTTCCAAAAACCCTTCCTTAGTGGATGCCTACGTGATAAAAGGTACCTACTGTCAAAATTTCAAGTCTCTAACCCCAGCCGTTTAGGCTGTGCGTTGATCGATCAGTCAGTCAGTCAGTCAGTCAGTTTCTTCTTTTATATATACAGATTATTTTATGTGATTTTACACCGACCAGTATATCGTATGAGATACTTCCACCTTACATTTTTACTTTATGTTTCTATTATTTGCAAGGGTACTGCTATAAAAACAATATATTTTGTAAAATTTTCATCCGGCTATGAGTTCAAGTACTTTAAATTAAAGAAACCGACAGGCGAAGTAGCAGCGCAACGTATGTTCTTAGTAACGGTTTCTTTGGCACCTTTTGGTAGAGATCCTTAAAAGCAAATGCGTTGCTATGAAAGCCACGTAACAATAAGATTAATGGCTTACATTTCAAGTACTTAAAATATATGGAGATAGTGCACGTGTTACATAAAACAAATATATATATTAAACCTGTCCAATCAAAACGGCAGGCAGAGGCTTTGCTGTGCCCTGCCTTTACAGAAGTCTATGGGCGGCGGTGTCTACTTACCATAACGTGGCTCGACTGCTTTGCCAGGCAGTAGAAAAAAATTCAACAACATACCTGAACTATGAAATATCAAGTGTATACAAGAGTAAATTTGTCTTTATATAAAAACCAATGTCATGAAATCCAACAAGCAACATTATTACCAAACGTGCTGATCTCATAGCCATGCTTTTTAAGTAATAGCACACGAGTAAGTAAAACAAACTCGAATCAGTATAATTATGCACATGAGATCTGATCAGGTAGTTAAAAACCAGCAAAATGTGAATCCGCGAACATTTAAAATAGGTTTTACTCAATATGTGTTACGTTGGTTAATAAATCAGAGCGAAGAAAAAACTATTAAATAAAACTTAATATATACAAATTGAGCACGGCAGAGTTGTAAATACTCAAAAAACACGAGAGAAAAACATTATAATGTTGAATTTAAATAAAAATAAAAATAGGTAGGAGTTCGGTTACGTGATTTTGATATCTATTATCTTGTATATTAATTCTATATTTCAAACCAAATAAGTATACTGTATACAGTCTACCAACCCGCACTAGGCCAGCGTGGTGGATTAAGGCCCAACCCTCATTAGTAGAGGAGGCCCATGCCCAGCAGTGGGACAGTGTTTAATACAGGGCTAGTGTTATAAGTATAAGGCAAGTACTCTGGAAGAGGCACCGAGGCTATGTTTTAACTAGTTCTTCTCGGTTCGCTGAACCCATCCGTTCCATGATGTGATAAATGACGCTCGAGTAATTTCCGAATAAAACTTCAACATATATTTTGACTACTCAATTTGGGATAAAAAGAAATTCATCTAATATAGCCATACATAATGCTACTGCTGCTACTAGCATACTAATTACTGAATTTAGGTTATGTTAGAATAGACAGGATTCATCTAAATAATCTACAAATAACATTAATTTAATCACGAAAAAAGTACCAACATTTTACAATTGTAGCACAAATATAAATAACAGATATTTTTATAAGCAAATAAGATCTGTCTACGTGACGTGTGATGGAAAATTCGGGGTAATACCATGTTCAAGAAGCACACGATAAATTAAAACTCTACTTAAACTCAACTATAGTAAAAAATAAAAACACTTACCAGCAACAATAGTGACAATCCATTAAAACAAGTTAAATAAATCACAACAAAACACAGAAACGGAGCTTACAGTTAACCACCACGGGAGAGGGTTACAAAATAATATAATAAAATAAAATCACCAGGGTCAACGGGATCGCGCAATTCAAACAAAACGCGATTGGAACACCATACACACTGGAGTTACGTGGTCGTTTTCTGGACTACGGGCTCGTATGTCGGACACAGTGCTGCAGCGACTCTTACAGACGTTTCATAATCAATGCGTGAGTGTTGTAATATTTACGTAATTTTTTTTCAAACGATTGGCGCGATGTAATGTGTTAACAGCCGAGTGAACCGCTCCCGGTGAACGCACGGGCCGCACTGCTTGTCCATAACGGCAAAAGGTCGTTCGTTACCCACATTCTCTTTCCGCGCAAGCCTTCTCAAGTTAGACAGAAACAGAACATCTGAAGCTCCACGCACGCATTGGTGTGATAGAGATGACAATAACACAGCCTCACAGGAAAACCCGAACTCAAGACTTGATAGTTCTAAGTTAAGACTGTGCTTTGCCTTTGTGAATTATTTGAAAGGTATAGCTCGTTGCACAAGCATTTGTTATGTGTTAACGGAAATGACAAAAACACTCTAATTGCTCTATGAATGGGTAGGGCCTTGTAGAAGGTAAAATGCATGCGGTTGCTATGTTTTTTGTTTACATTCCATGATTTCAATGCTGCGAATACTATAAAGAATACTTAGTAAGATGACTTGATAAAGTTGAAGTGTAAGTTAAAATTAAAACATGATCACATCTTCATAAGCTGAACGACCTTCAAATGTGTTGATATAAACTATATAGGTATGACTTAATCGCCACGTTAGGCTACGGTTTAGTTGTAGTGAATGACATTTTTGGAATGCAGTCCGCACATTTACACTTTAATTTTACTGTAAATCATTTTCAAATTTCTGCAGCTTTTACAACTTAAATATATACTGAGATAATGCGTTTATTATAAATGGTCAATGTAGAGGCTTTGTTTTCCAATTTTATTTACATTTAATTAGTCTGTTTAATATTAATACCTTTTAGCTATTTTCCAATTAATATACTTACGTAAATATTGGGCAACTAAATATTAAGTCTACGATTAATTAAAATTAAGACTGCCGAATAATTTGCTCACATATTCAATTTCCCGATTTAATATTTTAGGTAAACAGAGGTTCCCAAATCGTTAATTTCGTCTAGCACAGGCTGCGATGTTATAATCCTTAAACCACAACCATGAATTCTCGACATTTAGGGGAATTATTTTAATATACGATTTAAGCAGTTTTAGTTATTATGAAATAAAATAAAATGATTAAGTATTTGATTTCAATTTGACTCAATAATTGTGTTTATGTCTTTATAATTTTGTTTTTAACTTCATCAAATAAATGCAGTTGTTATGTTTAATCACAATTTTCCATAGAGGTTTCATTGACATTTATTTCATATATTTTGTATACGTGTTATAACGTATAAAATGTTTTCAATGCAACACCTGCGCTTGTTCTGATTGTTTTTTTACATCATTTGTTTTTCGATTTTGTGCTCCAATGTAAGAGCTACATACACACACACATACACTCACGCTCGTAATCCCCGAAGGGGTAGACAGAGGTGTAACTAGTACACCCACTTTTCGCCAAATTTCGGTCCTATGATGTGACAGGGGGCGAGCCTATCGCCATACCGGGCACAATTCCAGACTCCGGGCTAATACTGGGAATTTCTAGATAGAAAAACCCAACATCACTTTACCCGACCCGGGGATCGAACCCGAGACCTCAGCATAGCAGTCGTAAACGCATGCGCAATTACAACTGCGCCACAGAGGCAGTCATATGTATGTAAGAGCTACATATTTTACTATGGTTCTAATAAAAATGGTAAGGCCGATTATAAATAAGTCTTAATAATTATTAATTCAAATAAGATTTCGTTTGGGTATAGTCGATGGATTTATAAGATGCAGATTAAACAACGAACACGCTAGACGTTTTATTATTATAAAATATACTTACAGAATATGAAAATATTATGCTATACAAAATTAGGTAGCAAAGACATAGATATATACAGACAGGTTTTTGTCGGGGATATAGAGTTACAGCCCCCTGTAACTCTATACCTATAATATATAACTTTTCCCCAAAAGGGTACGATTTTTGGCCGTTCTGCGGCTTCCGAATACTCTGACACTAGACTCTCGCCTCCTTCTCACCTTCACCTTCTTGCCCATGAGCTTCTTGCTTCTTCTTGAGTAGCGGGGGATAAATCGTCTCTCGCTACTCGATAGTCTAATTGGACAGCACTGCGCTTACCATCACGTGCAGTGTGGTCAATTTGCCGTGCCAGGATAAAAAAAACATGGCAAGTGTACTTACTGCTCATACTGATACGAGGTAGGATATAAGAAACACAACATACAAAAATGCCTTTTATGCTGTAATCTTACTAATACTAACACTAATATTATTAATGCAAATGTTTGGACGAATGTTTGTTACTCAATCACGCCAGAACGGCTGAACTAATTTGGTTTAAATTTAGCACAGAGATAGACTAAAGTCTGGAATAGCACATACTACTTTTTATTACGGATAAATGTACGGTTTTACACAGAGGAAGTGATCGACATGATTTTTTATATAGTGTTTGTTAAAGGGTCTGAGAATAACATAGGCTACTTTTTATCCAGGAAAATGCACGGGTCCTATGGGATAGCATAATATAGCACGATGTAATAGCTTAAGATGCCTCCATGGATATTATACCTTATCTTTCTAAAATAACTACCACAAGGGCGAAGCCGAGGGCAAAAGCTAGTATATTATAAACCTTCTCTCTAATATTTATTTCTCCGCGCTTAATTTCTTTTTTCATACTATATTTAGGTATTTGAGTTGTCTATTTTAAGGCTATATCTATGTTAAGTGTTAACAATTTAATCGACGTCCATTAATCAACAATTTAAGTATTACATAATACACAATCAACTTTTACGCTATTCTAAGAATGTACGTATAATTAAAAAACCTAATTACTATAAGCCACAATACCTGTTTGTTAAACAGTAGCATGAGTTGTTTAAAACTAGTAAATATTACATCAAATCATTAATTGAACCAGTACCATGTTTAGTGCAAGCCAATTAATAGTCATTAAGCCGTGACATCAACCGATTTGTAATGTTTTTATTAAAAAAGAGAACTTCCTTTTACGAAGGTTTGTACATACATTTTTTTTTATTTATTTGGGATAAAAAACTGTTACACAAAAGTTAGTACAATAATAAAATAATGCAGAAATATAATTGTATAACCTACAACTTTATCCACAGTTTATAAAATAGTAATAGGAGCAGATGAAAATACACATATAAAAGATTATTAAAACAATACATAAAAGAATTATTAAAACAATAAGTAAAACAAGAGTCGCATAGTGTAAAAACGGCTAAACCAATTAGGATGCAGGTTTCACTCTTGTCAGGTCTCGCTCCACTTATAGTAAGAGCCTGTTCCTAAGTAGCAGCAACACCATTTATAACATTGAATTACAATGAACCGCATGATTGGTTTCGTTATTCCGAGATATGTTTTTAAATATTTTTCGTCTAAGTTAAATATACCCAACAGTCACACATATATTTCTGACAGCTTTCATACCAGGCCTGTTCCTAAGTAGCAGCAACACCATTTAGAACATTGAATTACAATGAACCGCATGATTGGTTTCGTTATTCCGAGATATGTTTTTAAATATTTTTCGTCTAAGTTAAATATACCCAACAGTCACACATATATTTCTGACAGCTTTCATACCAGGCCTGTTCCTAAGTAGCAGCAACACCATTTAGAACATTGAATTACAATGAACCGCATGATTGGTTTCGTTATTCCGAGATATATTTTTCGTCTAAGTTAAATATACCCAACAGTCACACATATATTTCTGACAGCTTCCATACCAGGCTTATAAAACCTGTACCGTGGGTATCAAAAACCAAGACTATCTGTAACACAAACATTTGTCTCGGTGCGGGAATCGAACCCACGGCCTCTGGTTTCACAGCTGGCTACTTGCTCACTACGCCATGAAGGCTTTTTGTCTGTCTATGCCTGTTTCACCATCATCATAGCATCTTAACAGCTATTTGATATTTCTTATTAACAAAGATCCTAACAGACTCTCGCAGAGACCTACCAGCTAATAAATACACGTAGAGTAATATAAAAGGCTATATATAGGGTGCGATTCAGAAGTACATAATACGTTTATCTGTCATTGTATCCAATTGCATAAAGTATATAAAAATGTAAAATATAATAAATAACCCATTATTCCCAGTGTAACTTGCTTAACCACACACGGCTCATAAACATAATAATAAATATTCTAGGGGATACGCCATTATCCCGATAGCAAGGACTCCTTAGGTCAATTATAATGGCACAAAAAAATATTAAAGCTACTTTGGATAAATTGGTAGATTCTTAGAATAGAAAATAAATTGAATAGTGAGTGACCGAGATGCTCAGGTCACTATTTCTTTACCGTCACATTTACCGAAGACAAAATATTACGAAACTAGTTGACATTATTTGTATCATAATTTATATCTATCCGTATATATAAAAATGGGTTCCTACTATTTTCCCTTGGTCACGGCATCACGCGTGAACGACTGGACCGATTTCGCTAATTCTTTTTTGTTATGTTTGTTATTCTCATGAGAAGGTTCTTATGAAAGAAAAAAATCGAAAATTTACGTTTGATATAACAGTCGTTTAACAGTTCGCGATATTGATTTTATAAGGAATTATCATAAAAAAATTAATATAACATGATACATTATTACACGATATTGATTTGGATCAAATTGTTTTTTGTATATTTCAATGGGTTCCAGGATGATTTTAAAACACAATTGGACCCGATAGGTGGCGCTGCCGTCGGTGTGGCGCTGCTTTTCCGGGCAGGACGACGTCTGCCGGGCTCGATAGTAAATAATAAATAATATGTTTTTCGCTTCATGCTATTTTTGTGAAATCAGCATTGATATAGTCCCATCATACTTTGACTGAACTAAAGCGTCGCGGCCGTCGCTAGTCTTCCATTTTCAAATTATCATGTGTGAAAATTAAAAAAACAATTAATTTTACTACATTCAAGTATTTATCTTAAGTATTAACGGTAGGCAGCGGCTTTTCTGTGCCCTGGCATTGCAGAAGTCTATGGGCGGCGATGACTACTTAGCATCAGGTGGCCCGTCTGCTCGTCTGCCTATCGAGGCGTTAAAAAAAAGTATCTGTCCCACTAGGAGCCATAGGTCACATTGTGAAAATAAATTTAAATCTTGTCTAATACGCTACATCACCTCGGTCTAGACTTCGATACATCGACGTTGTATTACGGACAAGCAACGTGATTTATGGAGAAGGCTAACTTCTTATTCGACTGCTAACAACTTTTAAAGTAAACTAATGCAATATAAAAAGTTTCCAACTAAGCCGAATATTGGCTTCGCTTTCAAAGCTCTTTGCCTTGCTTTGCCACCTAATTGCAATATTTCCCAAATGTAAACATGCTTCTGAAGTACCTCAGTAAGGTGCCGCTAAAGCCGTTCAGTATCAGTCGACCTAATTTATTCAACATGTTTTCTATTTCGACTATAAGAAACTTCATAATTGTATGAATAAAGCATAGTTCTTCTTCTTCTTTAGTTTTGGTATTCACAAAATGCAGTATAGTAATAATTAATATATGTTTTTACGAATACCTACTTATGTCTCTTTGTATATAAATCTAGCTATTGTTTTAATTTTCACACATTTGTTTTGTTGGAGCTGCATCCACGTACATATCGTTTAAGAAATCTATTTCCTTTTTGTTTTGATACTTACTTTTTATGTATATACAGTGTTAAGTTGTATACGTGTAATTTATATTTTATTTTATATAGTGGTAGAGCCACGCTGTAGACATATTTGTCTGCAGCATGAATGGGCCCGCTCGACCGGCGTAGTACCACTATCTCACAGAAAACCAACGTAAAGTGACAGTTTACTGTCGCGTTTCGTATGGTAAGTGAGATATCCGGAGACCCAGATTCCCCCTTCCCTTCCCTAATCCCTATTCCTATCCTTTAAGGCCGACAGCGCATACATGATACTTTCGGTATTGTGGATGTTCATGGGCGGTGGAGATCACTTAACATCAGGTGACCCACATGCTCGTTTGTCGGACTATGCAATAAAAAAAAACCTATCAAAGCCAGAAGTCTCTTCCCAATTATCTCAACAGTGTAGAGGCTTTATTTTGCGTCCGTTGACTACGTGAAAATTACACACAAAATTTTAATATTGTAGCTTCGATTGTCAATTAAGACAATATTTCAATTCTAAAACATTGTATTTATTATATGCCACATATGCCCACCACACAGGCTAAGTTTTTCTCCTGGCACAGCAAAGTGACTAAAATGCACCTGATGGTAATCGCAGTGCCTTCCAATTAGAGTATCTAGTAGCGAGAGAAAATCTATCCCCCGCTACTCAACACAATCATGTGGACCTGCTTCTTCACACTACGCCATGGGCAAGAACGTGAAGAAGCGGTCGAGGGTCTAGTGTCGGAGTACTTAGAAGGCGGCAAAACGGTCAAACATCGTACCCCAACTCTAGACCCCCACAAAAACTGGATGTACACTGGCTGATCCCGGAACGCAACAAGTTTACAGGACAAGACAGTTTTAAATATTAACAGAAATAACTAAGCTAAAATAACAAATACAGTAAAAAAATACAGATAAATTGTATTGTACTTGTATGTCCGTAAAGGTCGTAGTCGACTTTCGAGCTAAGTCCCACTCCTCCACTGGATTGCGGTACTCTACTGAGTAAAGTGGTCTCGAATTTCGATTCTGGTTCCCTCGTCGAAGAGAATAGTCATATTTCTAAATCTATAGGTACTTTTTAAATATCTATACCGTACCAGACTTATTATATTCCGTATCTTGTAAATAATAATTGAATAGCTCAACCGTCGCTGCA
The DNA here is from genome assembly GCA_905220505.1 of Laothoe populi. Taxonomy (NCBI): domain Eukaryota; kingdom Metazoa; phylum Arthropoda; class Insecta; order Lepidoptera; family Sphingidae; genus Laothoe; species Laothoe populi. The sequence goes on from HG992150.1 coordinate 13,469,479, forward strand.
TACTTTTTTGTATGCAACTATGTAATGTTGACAGTCAAAGAACACTCTGTAAATAATATATCTGAATGCAAAGAGAATGCACGAATACAAATATATTTTTTATTTAACATATACGATTACGAAGAGATATACATCTAATTTCAAATCAAGTTTTTACAGTATCTAAATACTACATTTCTTTAGTACGTGAGGAAGTCGTCTAAAATTGTTGTGCATGAATTCCTATGAATCCAAGAAAGTCTATAAATATAAAGTCTATAAATTTACTACAATCATTGTAATCCTTAGTAAGTGGTTAATACAGATTAATCAAATAAGGCCATGCATTCCATAAAATTGGTACATTTAATGCGGAACTTAGACTTAACCTTGTAGTGTGGCCACCATGCGAGTGAAAAAATTACCTAATGTGAATATAATGCGCAAACGTATTCGTAACCACGTTCACCAAACCGACAACGACCGCGACTGCGCAACATTTACTAAATCGCAATAAAAACTTTTGACAGGTAATTAGGTACTATTTTTGGGTATGTACTGCTGATAAAATTGAATTTTATGCTGTCCGCCCATTGAGCTATAACGCCACGAAGATTGATTCATCAAAACAGGATTAATACGTACAAAAGAGGCTACGGTCTTTTATGCAACGCTAGCCCACAGCTACACCGGCGTAATAGTCTCTTTGGATACGAAAACTCAATTAATATGCAACCATTCTAGCATGAATGGTTGTAGAGAAACCTAGAGTATAGATACCTAGCACGCGGAGAACATTGAAATGTCATTGTTTTTTATTTAACATAACCTTAAATGTAAGTCCTAGTCTATAGCTCATCTGAATTAATTGAAAAAGCATCTACATTGGTTCAATCATTGTTAAAGTAAGTGTGGGCAAATGTAATCTGTTAACTAATTCACTATATAATAAAAAAAATTGTTACGTAAATCAAATCAAATCATTTATTTTGTAAATTAGGCCACTATGGGCACTTTTTACATGTCATAATAATGTTAAGGTCTACTGGTGCTTCGGAAATGCCCACTGGTCTGAGAAGAAGCACCAAGAAACTCAGCCGTAGGTCTTTTGTAATTTGTCATTACAATTTACATTATAAAATAATTTACATATAAAATACATACATCCTTAAACAAGTCACATTCACATGAAACAAAAAAAAACGGTACGGTACATGTTAATACAAGGCAGAGTCGTAAATGAGGCTATACAACCTGTTATTTATTTTCTCTAACTAACAATCAATGAGCAATCCAGGTAGACCAGTCCACACAAGCAGCACCCGTTCACGAGTATGACGCATGTGCCAGCCATCGGCCTCCTCAACCATGACACAGGGAAGTGACCGACCCGGCACATAACGCCGCCGCAAGCACAGACCCTTAAGCGAGCATGACATACCTTAATCGCGTCAAAGAATGATAGAGATACAAATTCACAAGAAAATAGCTTTAAAAAAACAAGAAGCCAAGACTATTACGACTCCGGCGTCCTGTGAAAACAATATACATCAAACCGAAATACATTATATAAAATGAGTAATATGTATATTATAAAATAAGTACCTATCAGTGTGTTGCTGTGTTTAGCTGAGCGGCCATGGTTGTTTATCATTTAAATATTCCGTTATATTGTAATAAGCCCTTTTCATTAAAAAGTTTTTTAGTTCGACTTTGAATTGGTCGATAGGCAATATTTGCACGGGCTCAGGAATATTATTATAGAAACGAATACTAAGCCCCACAAAAGAAGCATGTACTTTTTGCAAGCGAAAATACGGCATACACTGTTTATGCTTGTATCTAGTATTTAGAGTATGTATATCACTTTTCTTTTTAAACATACTGATATTTTTCTTGATGTATATTACATTTGCATAAATATATTGGGACGCAACAGTTAAAATACCTATATCTTTAAAGATATCTCTTAAGGAGACTCTTGTACTCAACTGATAAATTGAACGAACTGCTCGTTTTTGTAATATAAAAATGCTCTCAATATCAGCAGCCTTACCCCACAACAAAATACCATAAGACATAAGACTGTGAAAGTAACTAAAGTAAACAAGACGAGCAGTTTCTACATCAGTCAATTGTCTAACTTTCCTAATGGCATACACTGCAGAGCTAAGTTTCCCAGCTAAGCACGAAATATGCGTGCCCCACTGGAGTTTCTTATCCAATGTGATGCCTAGGAACACGGTAGAATCAACAGTTTCTAAAACCTCATTGTTCATAACTATATTAGGTCCTAGATTTGTGACATTTGGCATTACAAATTTTACACATTTAGTTTTCTTGGCATTAAGTACAAGATTGTTTGCCGTAAACCACTGAGTTACTTGTGAAAGTGTACTATTAATTTCGTCAAAATTATCTCTATTCTTAATGGTTTCTTATGTTTACGCGAATATTATACATTGTAATAAAATGAAATTTACGGATTCTATCGCGGTTTATTTTACTTTTTTAACCTGACGTTTCGAAGGCTTTACAGCCTTCATGGTCACGGGGGAGACTGAGTTGTATGTCGTCACGAAAGTATAGTGCAATGTTTCTACCCTCCATATAGTTGATATTTAATTTTTATTTTGTTGTAGTCCGATCTACGCAGAAAGAGCTCACAATGTCTTGAGGTCTGGCAGTTGGTCTTTTGGGTTCCGATTTAATTAAATGTATAATTGGATCCCAGGCTGGTGCTAGCTTCCAACCATCTTCTCTATTGAAATTTGGATGTTTTTTAATTTCAATAGCCTCGCGAATCATCCTAGGCAGGAATCGGTGTTCTTTGGCAAGGATTTGTGGTTTGTCAAATCGAAGATAATGCTTGGAGCCTTCCTCTGAATGTTCAGCAACTGCAGACTTAGTAGAGCGTCGGTGTTTTACGTCAGCTATATGTTCTTTTACGCGGGTCCCTATATTTCTTTTTGTTTGACCAATATTCCCTCCAGTCAGGAAGGATATTAAAAAAAAAGTGGGGAGTAAAGCAACAAGCTTTTATTTCCATAGCATTAAAGTTAAAAATTGCATGGACGAACGGCGAGTGTTGCTAGTGTTACGCGCCGCCGGCGTGTCTATCCGTCATGACTGGATATAAGAGAGTCCACAGTCACAATCTATTTTATAGATGCCTGGTTCTTGTAGAGGTATATGACACTTAACAGGTAGTAGGAATTGACTTATCTTCTTGGGCGGCTTATAATAGGTTTTAATAAAAGCACGCTTCAGTACATAGCCAATCTTGTCAGTGACGCCTCTGATGTATGGTAAAGTAACCGGGACACGCTCGACTGTGGCTGGTTTCACTCGGTTTCTGTGATGACGGCGAGGAATTTGGAGCTTGTTGTCTTGCAGTACTTGCTTGACATGTTGCAGCTCAGCGGCCAGATTTTTCTCATCACAGATTCCTTGTGCTCTCTGAAACAAAGATTTACCCACGGTAGCTAACTGTTTTGGATGGTGGTGAGATTCACCATTAACACCACAACACCGCAGCAGGGAGTTAATTCCAGAGCTTGCACGTACGTGGTATAAATAAACGCTGGAAACGAACCGTGCTAGACGGAATCGCTTCCAGGTGGTATGGATGAACTCTGTTGCGGCGTCGGGTGGTGCAATGGTAAAAAGGTGATGATGGGACCATCTTAAACAGTTCCTCAACATTATATTGCAGAACAACAGGCAAATATAGCAAAGAATAAATGGCTCTTGTAATTTTACTTTTAGTTTTTTCATTGTATTGTCATTATCGTTTCATTAAGAAAATGACAATTTATTATCCTTTATAGTAATACGATGTTACATTACGAAGCGTATTTTACTTATCAAAATCAAATGGTTTCATTGACAGGTGATGCACGACCGTGGGCCGTCCGAGCGAAAGTGAATCGAGGGCGCGCCAAGGCTCCCAGCCATTTTTTGTCATCATCTAAATAGTATACGACTTCGGAAAAAATATATCTGCTTAAAGTCACGTATTCTCTAAGGGTCTGTGCGTGACATGAATCTAAAATATAGTGAAGGGACCTTACTCTTCGAAAAATATAATAAAAACACTGAAATTGACAAGACTAATCATTTTTATACGGTTGGTTATCTACCTTTTGTTTTGTGTATTTGTACCCTAATTCGTGTTTTTCTAAATAATACCAGCTTTATTTTGTTAGAGGTAAGATCTGGTTTAAGATATTTATTTCCCATTAAAGAATAATATTCACTTACATGAGAAACATATTTAACAAAGTTAACTTAACTACTTACATAATATATAGGCACTTTATACTAAAAATAATAACATATTGGGGGTATATTGACATTTTACAAACGGATTATAAAAATAAATGACGGAGTTATAAGGTAACAAACATAAAAAAAATACACGTCGAATTGAGAACCTCCTCCTTTTTTTTGAATTCGGTTAATAAGAAGACTTAGAGGTAAGATATAATAGTAAAAGCTGCTTGCGAGGCTTATTGACTATTGATTGTTCATTTATAATATTAAAAGGGTCTACAATATGCTTGCTGTTGTTAATAAAAAACAGTGTATACACTGAGTTGGCCCCTCGCCACATACATATTGCTATTTTACTTGTACTTTCTATGTTTTATTTTGTGTATTGTGGCAAATAAATGGTTTAAATACACCTAAATTGTACAAATGTGCTCATTTTTGTTAGGTCCAAATTATTCAAGTATATATCGCTTGCAAATATTATGCTTTTACATTCTTATTACTCCAAACACAGCTGCATACTTTAGTTCTCAGACCAACTGGCACACTAATCTATACCCACATTGCTCCAAAAGGATTATGTTTTCAAACGTAACTCTTTCATTTATTTACTATTTACGTTATACGCATACAAGGTATATAGGCGGACTTAATGCCAAATCTCTCCCACTCAACCTTTATTGCTCTCCATATTTGTAATCATATGTGACTGTATTCTATATTCAGGAACACGAATAAATGTAGACTCATTTCTAACCGTAACAAAATTAATCTAAAGCTCAATGAAATTTATGAAGTTATCATTCATATAGATCTGTCAGATATTCGAGGTTTTTCTTTAAATAATCTCGCGAGCTGCAATGTCGCCTGCGGATCCCGCTCTCAGTTTCCACAAGCCCGTAAATTTTTTATTGTTTCCGGGTCACAGTTTCCGGATAATTCGGTTTCCAATCAACGTCTTTATAGTGATGGGCGGCTCGATGCTAGCTATAAAGTAAGCGCAGCCCGAAAGGTTCGATTAGAGCTATTGTAATGTACTTTTTGAATGGACCTTTGCTGTTTATGATGGCCTCTACGAATTTTCCGGATGACTTGACAAACGGCTTTAATGTTTTAGCCGGAATCGTATTCACCGGTAAAACGTGTACATGGATCTTTTATAAAAACAAATAGGTGTAGAAATATTATCCAGGCTTATTGTGTTTTTTCACTTTTATCAATTCAAATGTAAAGACTATTCGTCCAAAAGAGTGATAGTTGTTTATCGAATGGCAATATCAATTTATTTTATACACATTTTTTAGTTCACGTATCGCTAAAATGAACGAAAAAACTCACGCTGCCAAACGAATTAATTTTATGCTTACCTTTGATTTCGCATGAACAGTGGTCTCGTTTAATAACTGGGAAATTCACGCAACGGCTCCCATAATATATTTTTGTACCTTTGAACTGGGAACCAATATACAGTACCATGCAATAAGCTTCACTGAATTTCAGATGCTCTTCATGTGTTTGATAAAATCACATTATGAATATTCATGTTGTAAATTTAAAGAATGCTCAGTGTGCCGTGAAAGTTCGCCCGGCCTTTTTTCGTTATTATTTTATTATCGCCACTCTATTAAACTCTACTATGCTTAGATTTTCTAACAATTTTACTGACCTCTAGAGAGAATATAATGTATATTAAGATGATGGTTTTAGATGTCTATAAAATATTTCGATACATACTTACAGTGTATTTATTACAGTACTATTAGATTTATAGCAATCGAAACTAAGAAATAAGCCCTCTTATACAAAGAAACCCAAAAATATATCGATATTATATCTAAAGTATTTTTTTATCTGATCTAGATGGTTTTTGTACTTTATTTAGATAATAATATTAGAAATAAATAGCAATCATTATTCTTAGTAACAATAGCATTCTTTTTTATGGTTTCTCAATAAACAGCAGGTGAATTATAAGAAAAGAAAAATTATAATAAAAAAGGACAATGACCTATACAATAAAAACAGCATCTATGCTAATCTAGAATTAGTTCGTTTATTTAATAAATCCGATAAGACACTATTAAGTAACTAGAAGCGGCGTATGAGTTTAATTAGTGTTTGTTGTTCCATAGCGCAACCATTTAATTACATTTAAAGGAGGGCTTAGTTGGAGTCAGTCCACCACCCAAAGGTTTATGTTCGGATGGTTTTTGTTTCAACTATACAGTTACAGAAGTATCTAGTGGGTATCTGATACATATTTGTCATACTGGATCGCGATCACTGCACATAATGGTGGAAAACCTACCACAGTGTCTTGTTTTGTTGTGTTTTGCTCCAGATTCAACCGGTGACTATACCTACCTACCTAGATCTGAATAATCCTGCCAACCGTTGACATTGGGTTGAAACTGTTCTGTATTTGTGTTGTACTTACCATTAGTTGCAGCAAAATCATTATGTGTCAATATAAAAAAATATACCTATATACTGATGAGTTGAGAACCTCCTCCTTTTTAGTAGTCAGGTAAAAAGTAAAGTCAGTTTTACATCGGTAATGCGTACCTATTGACAACAACCTATGTAACTCAGGCCAACCGTCCTCAAGTTATGGCTATAGTTCAAGTCTTTGTCGTTATTAAATTAAATGTAATGGTGTTATTTCAGAAATAGTCAGCCTTGATTATTCTATATTTATAACGAATCATCACAAATGTAAGTAATATGTAATGTGAATAAATACAATGCTGGTGGTGGGATATCCATATCTGCCCGGATAGCGACCACCGTACAGGTTGTAAATCCCGCCATATTGGCACACGCAAGTATGTCGCGTTTCGGTATCAGCCAGTGTACATCCGGTTTTTGTCGGGGGTCTAGAGATGGGTTACGATGTTTGGGTGTTTTGCGGCCTTCTGAGTACTCTGACACTAGACCCTCGGTCACCTCATCACCTTTTTTCCCATAGCGTAGTGTAAAGAAGCAGGCCGGTATGATTATGTTGAGTAGCGAGGGACAGATTGACTCGCGCTACTTGATACTCTAACTGGACGGCACTGCACTTACTATCAGCCACAAAGCTAACTTATTGACAGGATAAAAAATACATACATATATACATATACACTCATGCCTGTAATCCCTGAACGGGTAGGCAGAGGTGCAAACAGTACACCCACTTTTCGCCGAATTTATTTCGGTTCCATAATTTGATAGGGGGCGAGCTAATCACCATACCGGGCACAAATTCCAGACTCCGGGCTAAAACTGAGAATTTCTAGATAGAAAAACTCAATATCACTTTAACCGACCCGGGGATCGAACCCGAGAACAGCACAGCAGTCGTAACGCAAGCCCAATTACAACTGCCCCACCGAGGCAGTCACCGAACACCGAGTAAAAATATATATTGTTAATAAACAATATATAAAAGACCTACCTACCTAAGTACCTACTTTTAGAACTAACCCAGCTTATATGAAGTATATATGCAATAGCAAGTATAAACGCTATAAAAGTAACAGTCTGTGCATGCGACATCGTAAATCCCGTACTTACACGTTTAGTTAACACGGGATCAGAGCGACGCCCACTCCACTGCCCACGATTGTTCTGCATTGCGGTGCTCTCATCTACATACGCGTTTATTATCGGCTGCAAGGCAATGTTCGTGTCACAGCCCGTCACTTCAGCTTGCATCCATTTCCCGAATGTATTTCGTTGTACAGATTCGTATGTTTTTGCTTAAAAAAATATTCATCTACTAATGACAAAACGTGGCCACGTAAAATGTTTCTGGGTAATTATTAAATTTTAAAACTTACCTCAAAAGATTTATATATACATAGGCACTCACGCTGTAATCATCACAGGTTAGGCGAGGTGTAACTAGTACATCCACATTTCCCTGAGCTTTTTAGCGCCCGAGATGTGATAGACGGTGAGCTTATGGCCATACCGGGCACAGTTCTGACTCCGAGTTGTTACTAAGCGTTTTGTAATAGAAAAACCTAATATAACTTTTACCCGACCCGGGAGTCAAACCCGAAACCGGGGCACGCACAGTCGTAGGCATTAAAACTGTGCCATCGCGATCGAGGTAGTCGAACAGATATTTAACACATAATTTGAGAACAGCTAGACCGTTTTGACTTGTAACTGGTTTGTAATTAATAATTTAATTAATGTTTTAAGAGAAGGAAAAAATTATTATAATTGGAAAATTCAGCAAAATATTAAAATGCTTTTTCTAATGAATTTTAGTCTCCTACGGTACCATAAAACGTAATATTGCATGCAAAGCCGTAGCTTTGCCCGTTGGTAAAACAGTAGCCCGTTGTCTGAAACATTTTTCACTACAGGTCTTGCTGAAATATTATAAGACTGGCCAATATATTATGGGTTATTATAAATATCAAGCAGATGAAACCACAAGCAAAGGCTACTATAAAACCAGTACTTGGACGTTTATTAAGTCTTAAATTAAAAAAATATGCTAAACAATAACATTCAATAATTCAAATATTGATTTTAGATATAAGTGTTATTTCGTCAATGGTTTTTTTACAAAGAATAAAAAGTTTTTGCAAATGGCTGTCAATTGAACCGTATTTCCACGCGATTTCATTGACTAATTTACTAACAATTGCCAGACATCCGTCCAGGTAATTCAATTTGTGAATGAGAGCATAAAATAGTATTACGCTGTTAGATAACTCATAAATCCCTATTCACGTTTAATACAATAAATTAACAGTAAAATCAAATTCAAATTTATCCAATGTCTAAATTGAAAGAAAATCATGAATCGTTTGATCTCTAAATATGACAATGAACAAGACATTGAAAATTGATTTTATCAAATATAAAATACTAATTTTTGCTCGTTGTTGAATATCTTTATATATATAATTCTACTGTACGTGTGTATGTCACTGAACTCCTCCTAAACGGCTGGCCGTTCAGTGTTCAGTGTTCCAGTTCGGTCCAGACGGATTTGAATGATTTTTTTTGTATGCGTTTGGGTGGCACCCTGGATGGTTTAGATTCACAGATCAGCCCGGCAGATGGCGCTGCAGTCAGTGTGGCGCTGCTTTTACGGGCAGGACGACGTCTGCCGGGCCCGCTAGTATTTTATAAAATTAGATCACGACAACATCACTATCGGGTATAAAAATATTTCAATGAATCCGCTTGGGCGTGACACGTGGCATTTATATATACTGATATTGATATCTTCAATAGTACAGCGAAATATGAAAAAAAACTATAAAATTATAAAATCAACTACATTTAGCTTTTTGTTAAGTTCTAGTATCTAGACTCTAAACTCTAGAAATGAGTCAGAAGCCGGCCTAACGGGGCCTAATAGATTAGATAAGATGTATAATTATAATATCATTCCTATATGCACTTACACCTACTGCGGAGTATGGGCCACATCCACCACACTGCCCTAATACAGGATAGTAGACTTCACATAACTTTGAAATACTTATTTAGAATCTCAGGTATGCAAATTTCCCCAGGATGTATTCCTTCACAATAAAGCAAAGGAAAATCAACAATGGATACACAAGTAACATCGAAAAGTTAGAACTGCATGCATTTTGGCCTGGTTTCGAACCTACGACTTTCAGTCGTACGTCTCGGCAGTTCGTATCACACTACTGTAATTGATAAGATGTGTTTAATTAAATTTCTTAATTATTCTTAATTTAATTAAACTTAATTAAAGTCTATTCATACCAATTCAGGTGAGCATTGGTACATTTTCTACAAATGGAATATCATTCCGAGGACAGACACTGAACTTGGTAGGATATTCATATCCGCCCGGATAGCGACCACCGTACACAGGGTGAAAAACCCGCCATAGTGGCACACGCAAGTGTGCCACTATCGCGTTCCGGGATCAGCCTGTGTACATCCGGTTTTTTGGGGGTCTAGAGTTGGGGTACAATGTTGGCCATTTTGCGGCCTTCTAAGTACTCTGACAATAGACCCTCGACCGCTTCTTCACCTTCTTGCCCATAGCGTAGTGTGAAGGAGCAGGCCAGCATGATTGTGTTGAGTAGCGGGGGATAGATCGTCTCTCGCTACTCGATACTCTAATTGGACCGTACTGCGCTTACCATCAGGTGAAGTGCGGTCACTTTGCCGTGCTAGGATAAAAAAAAAACACTTTATTATGTACAAAGTGTAAAAAATGTATAATACTAAATTATATATTTATTGCAACTTTATAAGCAATGAAATATGTTTTATAACAAACGAGTGGGCGGGTCACTTGATGGTATACCACCACCGCCTTACTCTACCATATCAGATGAACCAGAGAAGCAGGGTGCGTTATAACCCTTTCAGTAAGAGTATTGGTATGAGGGAAGGAACATTTAAGGTATCCCACAATCTAAATAACATACGAAATTAGACAGTGAGGCTAATGATACCATCACGGCTAAGCCAGCTCATTCATGTTGACAAAACACCGTAACGTTACAATGTAAAAAATTGCATTAAATAGGGTCAAAATATATTCAATCACAAGTCAATCACAGTAAAACTGTTATTAACTTTTTGTTGAACATAAACATTGGATAAAGAACCAGACTAATATTCCCTAACTGGCCCAATATTGTAACAAAAACAGCAATCAATCAAAAATAAACTTGGCCAAAGTTTATGCAATTTGTCAGTAGACATTTATCTTGGCGAAAGAAAGACTTAATATAAACAAAGCCTCGATTGGAGCCGATCGGCGCGTGCGGATCCACGAGTTTTAAAACTATGTTTTTTTTACAGCCTGGATAGACAGACAAGCAGATAGTCCACCTGATGGTAAGTAGACATCGCCGCCCATAGACTTTTGCAATGCCAGGGCACAGCAAAGCCGCTGCCTACCGTTCTGCCGTTGCCTACCGTTAAATTATGTAATATATTGCAATAAAGTTTAATTAAAATACCTCTGTGAGAACGTGAGTGTTCCCCAATTATGCGAGTTTTAGACAATGGTTTCGTAATAACACACTGGACAATAGGGTTACCTGGCTCTATGCGGTAACGGGCACGCATATCTGTCGTGAGTCCCTCGCGCTTTTCATTAACTTTCCCCGTTTTCTGTTATCTACCATCTTTGTTCGAAATATTCCTAGAATTATTGCTGATAGTTTCCGAGGAAGTAGAAGATATATTATTTAACATAGTTTATAAGGTCTATTTTATACTAGCTGTTGCTCGCGGCTCCACCCGCGTGGAGGTTATTTTCGGGAGCAGAAGTATACAATCCAAGGAGTTGTCCTCTGCACTGACGCACCTGTAGCGATTGTCCAGCCTCTCAGTTGTTGTGACAGAATCTTGAGATTGCATCTAAAGAATTAACCTCTTTCAAAGTTGTGTTTTGAGAAAAAAGATAGCCTATGTCCTTCTACAGGATATTACCTGTATCCAACTCTGTTCCTGCTGGGCTGTCTTGGATACAATTCTCTTCAGGTTCGGCGTCAAATGCAACAGGTCTTGATTGTTTTAAAAACTATCCACAATAAAATTGATGCACCAGACCTACACAATCAGCTTTTGCGCATTTTTGTACCCAATAATTACTGCAGAACTCGTAACCATTCGTTATTCTCAGTACCGCACGGTAGAACGGTTGCTAGAGCAACGTCTCCGTTGCCTCGCACTCTTAAGATGCTTAACAGATTCCTGGACTCAAAACCAGAGTGTGATATATTTACGTGTGACAGACGATTATTTTTGTTAGAATGCCTGAGGTTTTGCGAGTACGATGTATGAATGAATCATTTAATTATTACTATGTTTATCAATTTTCTATGTTATTAATCATATACATTAATCTAATTAAATTAATTAATCAAATTTAATATAATGTAATCAAATGTAATTTCTCAAATACCATAGTGAATAGTGTAAGTGGTTTTGTTACCGTGCTATTCAATAAATAAATAAATAAATAAAATAAATAAATAATCTATGTCCTTGCCAAATTTCATCACAATCCGGTCAGCCGTTTAGTCGTGAAAAGGTAACAAACGGACGGACTGACGGACTGACTCACAATCACTTTCACTCACTCACTTTCTCACTCTCTCACGCTCTCACTATTTAACGTCGTGTAAAATTTGAATCAGTTATTTCTTTATTTCCTACCAAAAGCCTAAATATGAATTTACAGACCCCTAAGTCAAGGAATTATGGATTTCCCATACAAATTTTGAACTCCTATTTGACCCCTTTCAAGGTTGTTTTTTGAGAAAAAATATAGCCTTTGTCCTTCTCCAGGATATAATCTATTCCCTTACCAAATTTCATTACAATCCGTTCAGCCGTTTAGTCGTGAAGAGGTAACAAACAAACAGAGTTACTTTCGCATTTATAGTATTAGTATGGATTAGCGTTTGATAATATCATTTTTAAGCGTGTGAAAAACATGCCTTTACAAAACATTTTCCCGTATACACGAAAAATAAATGCACCCCTTTTTGCATTATATTTTATTATTTAAGTATTTTTAACCGACTTCAAAAAAAGGAGGAGGTTCTCAATTCGACTGTATGTTGCTTTTTTTTTTATTTTTTTTATTTTATGTTTGTTACCTCGTTTCTCTGTACTGTGTGAACCGATTTCGACCATTCTTTCTTTGATTGAAAGCTGGTGCTTGTCATTTGGTCCCATAAAAATATGGTGAAGATCTGATGAATATCTTCGGAGCTGGAGAGGGTAACTCCTTAAAATTAAGTAGTATTCCAGTGGTTCTTTTTGCATTACGTTCATTATAAAAATTAAGTTTCAGTGAGAGAGGGTAAAAGAGGTGGGGGTGAGGGAGGGGGGTGATAAAATTAAAATACACGTAAATTCTAGTATCTTCAGCAGCTTTTAACCGATTTTATATAATTTACCACTAAAAAGCAAAAAATAAATTATTACTTTTTAAATAAAAATTAAACCGCCTTCAAAAAAACCCAGACACAACTAAAAAGCAAAAAATAATTGGTTACATTTAAATCAATTAGTTATATGCAATTTAAATCAATTATTTGGAGTCGGTGCCAGCCAAAACATGGAAAAAACAGAATAATCAGGCATACAAAAAAATATAAAATAAATCCAGACTTGGTTTTTATAAATCTAAAAGTAAAGAAAACAACACCGGCACCGACTCCAAAAATAATTGATTTAAATTGCATATAACTAATTGATTTAAATGTAACCAATTATTTTTTGCTTTTTAGTTGTGTCTGGGTTTTTTTGAAGGCGGTTTAATTTTTATTTAAAAAGTAATAAATCATATATTAGTGTACACAAATAAATTTGTTCTTACTGTTCTAAATTCTACATATCATAAATTTAGAATAGATCATAAAATTTACAACATAAATTAATTTACAAACATATTTAAATGTATTAAATAAAAAAGTATTTACAAAAAAAAATACCAAAATAAAAGATAAAGTCCTAAAAGACTATTCAAAATAACCGTCAAAGTATTTCGTATGGAAGTTACAGTGTATTCAAATTTTCACACAAAACTGGAATCAGCGCAGTACGTACATAAATTATGATATACATAAACATTCCACAAATCCTTTGATACTCTGTATTGATCTTTCGGCAAACATTCGTACAAAGAGAAAATATACACCCATTTCCTACGTTGAATATCCAATGCGTATTGCTTGAGTGTTGGCATATTCTGCTGAACAATACACAATATAGGTAAATTTGGAACGTTCCAGGCCGTGAAGCAACTTATCATTCAAGTTTACCTAAATAGTACACCAACTAATAAATGTAAATTTCTTCAGGAATCCTGGTATTACGCTCTCTATATAGCACACGCAGGAATGATAAATAAAAAAGGAGAGTTTATTATTAAGGTACGGCGAGTTTAAAATATCTAATTTATTGATGCGTAACCCTACCTTACCTAACCTACTTTCCTAAAGTAAAGGAAAAAAGGAAGGAAGAGGGGTGGGGTCAGGTCCCGGGAAATTTCACTCATTGATCATGTAGCAGCAAAGTACTTCTCATGGGTTTAGAACGTTGTACAAATTCAGTTACTTTGGCCAACGTCAACTCATTCTATATTAACAACATTATAATATTACTAAAATAATTGTCTTATTTGTCTAGAGGCAGTACACATGTACTGCCTATATACTATAGCCTACTTAGGCTTTATGCGATCATATCAGAAAAAAACACTTTTTAAATTTTGTCTTTAAGCTTTTAAGAGAGTTTTGTCTGTGAAGTATCGTTTACAACACTAAGGTTCTAACAGCATATTGACCAATGAACAATGTTCACGACACTATCAAGTCGGGGCATAGTATATTATGGCATCTAATTCAACTTTACGTACATTCAAAGTCAACTCTACACTAGCGCTACTATAAAGGTACATTATTTGACAGCCACCGTGGCGCATTAGGCGAGTAGCCGGCTGTGAAACGAGAGGCCGTGGGTTTCCACAACGGGACAAATGTTTGTGTGACAGACAGATATTTGTGTCCGGGGTCTGAGTGTTGTGAGACCGCAAGTCTCTCGTAGTCCCTGATACCCACAACATAAGACCCTTATATTAGTGTGGGGTCGGGGCTATGTGTGTGACTGTTGGGTGTTATTTATTAATTTATTTCGGAAAAGCAAACATTACATTGTGATAATATTAAATGAATTATATAACTAAAAATAAAAATATACAACCTACGACGTACTTCACAGAATACATAATTGTTAAATTTTCAAGCGTAAGAGAAAATTAACAAGAAAAGAAAAATCTTACTTAATTTAACTATACTCAAATATATCAAATACAATAACAATTAAGAGATAAAGCATTTGGTGGCTTAAGTATGTTTTATGTTAACTATATACTATATCCTTGCGAAAATAAATATGACGACACTTGTGGTTATTAAAATACAGCATAAAAATAACACAAATCTTTGACAAAAAATATCTATCCAGCGCTTTAAATTGCAGTCTATATAAAAATTTGACGAATACTGGCTTATCCTAAAATGATTCAGTCAATGATGACATCACTATGGCGGACTTTTAATTATGCGTGGTGACTAAATCGTTTTTATAGGAATGGCTGGCATCGCAAATGAATCAAATTATTATATTGATGCCCCATGATCACTCAGAAAAATCATATTTACACTAATATCATTAGGCATTTGTGTCAACTTTCACGAAGACAGGTCCAAGGTGGCACAGAGGGGCGGTCCGGCAGTAATCGTAGTATATCTCAGGATTCCCCGGGATCGCTCCGCAAGCGCCGAAGAAGGCCACCGCGGGGTTTTAGCTGCTAGTTGTTCGAACTTAGTAGACTTGATCATACATGCTGTACGACAAAGAGATCTACAACTTAAATTCTATCACTTATAGGTTATGAGTAGAGTATCTACTTAGTGCATATCTATAAGTATAGTATAGTACAGGGCGGGGCAAACTGCGGCTCGCGAGCCACATGAGGCTCTTTGAAGGATTATTTGTAGCTATCGATGAATGTACCTGAGTTCCATTTTCATTTTTGTGCTATTATATTTATAAAACATCATTATCGTTCCGTGTGTGTTTCAAAATGTCTTTTAAATTACTGACAACAAATATTAAAGACTAAGGACAAAGTTGTAATTTTAATATTGAAATTCAATACTTTAATTTTATACTTTTATTTATATCTTTTAATTAAATATAATTTTTGTAAAAAAAAATCATACCTTTTTTGCAAACCTTTTAAATACGCATTTAATTTCGGCTCGCGAAAAATTTAATGTTATGAATAATATGGCTCGACTATCAATGAGCTTGGCCACCCCTGGTATATAGTATTTGGGTAATATTACAGATTACTATTCTATAGCCACCTCGGTGCAGTGTCGAGCACACAGTTGATATTTATTAGTCTAAAACTAGCACTTAGCACGACCAATAGCCTCTTATGCCACGTCTTGCCCCGATACCGCAAGTTATTAGCCAGCCATATCATTGCAAGCTGCCGACGTGCACCGCTACACTCAATTTACTGTTGGCCCTGTTATGCCGTAATAAATTGCAAAATGTATCAATTCATTGGATTTGCATTACTGCGTCCGCTTTCTTTCTCTTAACAGTGGTATATGTCCGAATCCATAATTAAATAATAAATAACACCCAGCAGTCACACACATAGCCCCACACTAAGATACGAGTCTTGTGTTGTGGGTATCAGGGACTACGAGAGACGCACGGTCTCACAACACCCAGACCCCGGACACAAATATCTGTCTGTCACACAAACATTTGTCCCGGTGTGGGAATCAAACCCATGGCCTCTCATGTCACAGCCGGCTACTCGCCAACTGCGCCACGGAGGTTGTCAAAATATATAAAAATCTTTATTCATCATGTAGGCATATAAAAGGCACTTATGACAGGTCAAAATACAAATGGAAATAATCCATACGGGAATGAGTAATTATGGTTAGTGGCGTAGGAACTTGGAATCTACCATCAAGGGCTGGTAGGCAGGGATACAACGTCGAGGATAGGACTGGAAAAGGAGATAAGAGGATGACCGGAAAATGAAAGGAATCATGATCGTCGGTAAAGGAAGTGACGGGAGATGATGATCAGGAGAAGGACAGGAATGGGAGGGGAGAAGTTGAAAGGAAACAGGACGGATTTGGAAGGAAAGTAAACCCTAGTCTAGCTAACCTACCAGCCTTTCACTAATAATTATAATAAATAATAGCTATATAATTAATACAGTTAAACATTTTCCCACTGCTGGGCACGGGCCTCCTCTACCAATGAGAGGGGTTAGGCCTTAGTCCACCACGCTGGCCTAATGCGGGTTGGCAGACTTCTCATACCTTCGAAAATTTCTCAGATATGCAGGTTCCTAACGATGTTTTCCTTCACCGTTAAAGCAAGCGATAATTAACATTTTAATACACACATGACTTTAGAAAAGTCAGAGGTGTATGCCACTTGGGTTTCGAACCTACGACTTTCGTCTTGGCAGTCCGTACCGCAACCAACTAGGCTATCACTGCTATAATTAAATACATAATATTATAGGCCAATTCTTTTGCAGCTCCTCGTAACCTTATAAAGTGTTGACCGAGATAATGATGGGTTCTTAGCAAGTAAAAATACGGCATACCCGTCTAACTCTAATGGGGGATGAAAATCTAATCCTACTAAGTTTACTATAAGTTTGGATGGATGGATGTTTGTTACTCAATCACGCTACAACGGCTGGGCGGATCTGGTTGAAATTTGGCACAGAGAGAGATTATAGTCTGGAATAGCACATAGGGTACTTTTTATACCGGAAAAATGTACAGTTCCTGTGGGATAGTTTTGTTTTTCACAGAGCAAGGGATCGACATGATTTTTTGCATAATGGTAGTTTAGGGATCAGAAAATGACATAGGCCTCTTTTTATCCTGGAAAAATGCACGCATCCTATGGGATAGCAAAATATAGAAAGGTGTAATAGCTTAAGATGCCTCTATGGATTGTATACCTTTCCTTCCAAAAATAACCACCACGCGGGCGGAGCTGCGAGCAACATCTAGTTAGTTAATACATAAAAAAAGGATTTACTTTCAAAAAAATTGTCGGAAATAGCTCATTAGTAGAAACCGTGAGAGTGCTTACATCCCTCTTTGATCCTCAGATATAGTAAGGGTGCACAGCATACGTTAGTCTTAAAATAAATAACAATAATCACGAGTATTTCATTTAGTGTTTTATCTATCACTAGTTGAGACCGCAGTTTTCCTTAGGAGAGGAACTATTAAGAAAACCCATTGCTCTTTTTGCATAACATGTCTATATTACAACACACAAATCACAATGTCAAATTTGACTATGAACAGACGTTCATTACAGTAACTAATTTTTTTGGAACGAAGTTCCTTATCGCGCCTTGTCAAAGAGGGCTAGACGGAAAAAATTCTTACGAAAAGTTGTCACGACACTTTTATATTGGAACGTTTTTAAATGTATTTTAACAGCTGTCATTATGTTTATATGTAATTTTACTTGCTGCAGTTGTTGCTAATATTATTATATATTATTAATATATTATTATTAATAATTTTAATAATATAATTTTTATATTTTATTTGTTAATAATAAAAAAAATATTATTATAACTTAAAAAAAAAAGTTTATTACAATTCCTTCACTAATTAATCGAAAGGAACTTCGTTCCATCCGGGTGTCCCTTGACACCACTCAAGTTTTTTTTTATTCTGGCGCGGCAAATTGACCACACTGCACCTGATGGTAAGCGCAGTGCCGTCCAGATATCAAGTAGCGAGAGACAGTCTATCCCCCGCTAGTCAACAGAATCATGCCGGCCTGCTGTTAAGCTTCTTATTACTTTAGTCGTAGGCAACGTTGGTCAACCATTACTTAGTAGTTTCCTGTGTTTAATTCTGGACGTTACTGGATATGCAGCCAAATAATACGATAAATAATCCATTTTGCGAAAACAGAATGACAATTTATTAAAAAACAACCTCAAAACGACTGCCTTGGTGGCGTAGTTGTAATTGCGCATGCGTTACGACTACTGTTCTGAGGTCTCGGGTTCGATCCTCGGGTCGGGTAAAATGATATTGGGTTTTTCTATCTAGAAATACTCAGTATCAGCCTGCAGTTTGGAATTGTACCCGGTATGGTAATAGGCTCGTCTCCCATCACATTATGGGAATATAAAAAATTACCTGTTGCTCGCGGCTCCGCCTGCGTGGAGGTTATATTCGGGAGCAGAAGTATACAATCCAAGGAGTTGTCTTCTGCACTGAGGCACCTGTAGCGATTGTCCAGCCTCTCAGGTGTTGTGCCTGAATCTTGAGATTGCATCTAAAGAATACCCCATAAGTTTAACCTCACTTTGCCCCTTTTAGGGATGATTTTTCAAGAACGTCGAAACACGTATTTCTTTATTTCTTACCAAAAGCCTAAATATGAATTTACAGATCCCTAAGTCGAGGAACTATGGATTTCCCATACAAATTTTGAATTCCTATTTGACCCCTTACAAGGTTGTTTTTTGAGAAAAAAGATAGCCTATGTCCTTCTCCAGGATATAATCCACTCCTTTACCAAATTTCATTACAATCCGTTCAGCCGCTTAGTCGTGAAGAGGTAACAAACAAACAAACAGAGTTACTTTCGCATTTATAGTATTAGTAAGGATTCGACGAAAGTGGGTGTACTGGTTACACCTCTGTCTACCCCTTCGGGGATTACAGGCGTGAGTATATTCATTTGAACCAAAATCTAAATACTCAACAATTATTCCAAAATTAACGCTACCGCTCTATCCCATTTAATGCCAGAAGTTATGCACATTGTTAAACAAACCGCCCAGCCTGAAGCTTAATCTCTCGCCATCGGATACCAGAACAATGTAGCTCAACTTTATTCGGGTCACAACTAAAACTATAACCTAAGTTTTCAACGCTTTATAAATAAACTCTTGCTGGAACCCATTCCATGAGTGTTTGTCTAACAATTTCACATTCAATATTCTGTTAAACGGCTAGAATCAATAAAACGCTTTTAATTAGAGATATCGATTTAGGATCAGTGAACTGTGATGTTCCAAGTTCTACTGGATTATGCATTGTGTAAGTTTTTAAATAAATAATAATAAAGTTTCCTAAATAGTATCTGCGTTGTACATGGCGATAGATTGAGTTATAAAGCCACTGCCTTTACATCAACAAAGGAAAATATAAAAAAATATAAAATTTATTGGGCACAAATTGCACCAAATAATGA
This sequence comes from Laothoe populi, assembly GCA_905220505.1. Taxonomy (NCBI): domain Eukaryota; kingdom Metazoa; phylum Arthropoda; class Insecta; order Lepidoptera; family Sphingidae; genus Laothoe; species Laothoe populi. Next base: position 13,489,549 of record HG992150.1, read on the forward strand.
TAATCCCAAAAGTCGTAGATTATTTAACTAATGACAATTCTAAATATAAAAATACCGCTAAAACTTAACCATTGATGAAAACACATAATTTATCAATCATTGGAAAACTTCACACAGCTTTGAAATTCTTACGAAAATTGTCAGGTATGTTGGTTTTCCTTCACCGGTAAAGCGAGCGATAATTAACGATGAGTATACGTAACTTTAGAAAAGTCAGAGTTTTATGCCATTTGGGCTGGTTTCCAACAGACGACTTTCGTCTTGACAGTCCGTACCGCAACCAACTAGGCTATCGCTGCTTGATAAATATATATCGTAAATATATTAAACTTCTTAAATAAATAACAAATCCACTTCGTATTCCCAACCCTATTCAATAACAAACTGCACGCCTTAAAATAACGTGCACCCACACATTTTAAAATGCAAAAGCTTTACGTAAATCAGAGCGGGAATCCTACCAGCTCCACATTCTTTTACGTATCGCAAATATGTGGGCAGGGTTTAAATTATACGTCTAGTCCCGTCCAGTGTCAATAAAATATTGCATCGTGCTATTGCCAACCCGTTGTAGGGACGAGCACTCCTCTATTTGTTCAGTCAACGTCGAGATATATTCAAATCGAATAATGAAGTGTGACAGTCGCCCACTGGCTTGATGTTTGCTGTGTGCTTTCCAAGGATGCTGCCAAACGACATCACATAATTTAAGTTGAAATAAAATTGAAAAGCAAAAGCCGTCTCCTCGGTATTATTTTTAAAGTACCTCTGGTACCTTTACTACCTACCTGGTAGCGGAAAAAAAATATCAGTTTTTTTTTCACTATAAATCGAATATCACGAACGGTAATAATCTCTTTCAAAACTATAAAGTTTAATATAAAACTATTTTTTATTATTAGTTTAGACCAAATGAGGTATGAAGTACACGTTATGATACAGAATGCACTGCTTAAGCTCACGCTTAGCACCCTGAAGGAAGGCAGAGAATAAGTACATCCACGATTCGCTTACGTCCGACAAACTGCAACCCCGGTTAACATGTGTTCAATACTATGACTGCTCGACATGGGGAATTTGAATGCAGTACCTTATTTTTGAAGCCTGAATATGTTTCCACTAGTTCGATGAGCCAACTGGAACCGTAAAGCGTACTTGATACGGAATTAAAATGAATAAAAAACCAACCGCTAAGCTTATGCGAATAAATTGAATCTTAGTGGTTTTAGTATAGTACACCCCTATAGAGGAGGCGTATGGCGGGCGATATTGTCATGAAATTAGGCATTTGTTCACGAACACTAATCAGCAACAATCACTGTTCTGTTAAATTAGTCGGTGTATTGACTTTATAAATTTATTATCAATTGGTATTACCTATGCCGTTTCTGCTTATATGACAACCCTAATTAGGTTTAGTTGCAACTCTGAACCAGATTTCTATGTGCATTTGCCTATATTGTTTACAGCTGGAAGTTCCTGTATGCTTATAAAACCATGATTAAAATCTTGTCATATTTCTACTGTCTCCGTGCCGTTGCAGATGAGTAGCTATAGAACTATGCCGCTGGTTTAAATCCTGCACCGAGACCATTGACTTATATTCTATAGACACGAACTGTCGAAGAAAAAAGATGTTCCGAAAACCTTGGCCGCCCACTAATGCCATCTATCATTTTACTAAGAACTATTTGGAACTTATAACTCCCGTCACTGTCTCTCGAACTGAACTTTCCGCGCGCTAAAACGGGACAAACTATATAATGTATTTTGTTTTGAAATATAGACTTCCCGTATTCAAAATTGAAATTAATTAATATTTATTGATATTACGTTTTAAACGTTATGAAATTATGTAATTTACCTTATTTACTATTAACAGTTTCACTGTAAATCAATTTAAGGCAGATTTGTTCGGGAATGTCGCTACAAATAACTAAAATGAACTGGTGTGCATTCGTAGGTGGCATGAAGCAAACTAACTTCGGTGCGGAGTATACACCTCAACTCGGTGGAACATAATGTTTGTTCTGGTCGCCGCATCTAGTACGTAGTACATATAGATCGCTGACCGATTCACATGTTTTCGAGATCCACAAATACTTATTTCAGATTTGTGTATTGTGGGATCTGTCTCTTGAAGTTCCTGAAACCTACGGTATAGGTTTTTTTGATGTAGGGCCAGGGCTATACATGACCGTTATTGGTGGCTTCCTAATGCTGCCAAAATATAATATCCTAAAGTAGTACATGTGCTTCAAGGAGTAGTTTGCTAGCCCAAACAAAAAACAAACACAATCGATCAAAGGTACTCTGTATTTTGTGCCAAAATTTCGGATGGGAAGTATAGGAAATAACCACATTATTGAACGGAAGTCAAAGGAAACATCACACACAGTTTCCTTATTTGATATTTTCAGGCAGATATATCTAAGGTTTTGTACGAAGAATACAAACTATTGATTTATTGTCTTATAACAAATACCATTATTATTCTACGTGTGTTGAGGAACCCGAGTGTAAAAATAAATCAAAACGGCTTACAAATGCGTATTCTAAAGCAATATTGTATCAATTCATGAATAATGATAGACGTTTGTATTTTCACTCTATACCTTTGAATTTGACCCCTTGGATATTGGATCTGGCCACAGAATTGAATATTCAATTGTGTATGTAAGGTGAAGTACACAGTCCACCTTTATAAAGATACTCGAAATATATTATACATTTTGTATCCGTTATTGAATTATCTATGAATAAATTCCTTCTTGTTTATTTACCTATAAAGTTCGTTTTTAAATTAAGGTAACATTTTGCGTATTGTATTATTTTTTTTCACCTTAAAATATTTAGTGTGATAATCAAGTAAACACAATTTCTGAAGTACTTATAAGCCAATTTTGCTTGAGTTAGAAGCTTTTAAAAGTCGGTAAACCTAAATAAAAGTGTCTAATATGTAGTTTTAGATATTGTAGCTTGTTTTTTTGCCGCATCACCAAGCTGTAGTATAGTTTGCCAGCTACCGTATTCCCTCCTTCCTATGGTCATGGATCTTTAGGCGTAGTGTGAAGAAGTTACACAGAAAAGTTGAGTAGCGGGGGATAGATTGTCTCTCGCTACTTGATACTCTATCAAGTGCAGTGTGGTCACTTTGCCGTGCCAGAATAAATGTTAAAACACACGATTTTAGATGAAATTTTCTTCAGATAGTGTTTGGTAACATTAACACATTTTATAACTAATATATATATAGAAATGTAGGCGATAACTCACCTTCAACCAAGTGCGTCCATCGGCTCAATTCAAAACAAATGATTCCGAATTTAGTATGTTCGTAACCCTTAAACATTTGAATTACGTGATACAGACATGAAAATGCGCACATAACACCCAAACTAAATTCAGTTTCGTTAAACGCAATCCAATACTTCATTAGCATGCAATTTAAATGTTTGCGGCGGTTCTCATATCGCATGGCAACTTTTTAGAATAAAACAGTTGTAATGTGGGATAATTAAACAGAGGCTTTTGTCTACATTAACACACTAGGCTATAAAACACTGAACTTTTCTTAGTTTTACTCGAAACCAATAACATCTATGTGGAAACGAAACATCCCTACGAGTGGATCCCAAGCGGTACAATCAAGTTGTGAGTTTACTCTGCGGGATAAATTCACGCACCGTCGACCCTTAGTAATGTGAGAAAGTTCCTTATTGCTTCCCGCGGTAGTCATCTCACCTGCCGATATTGTAATCCTGAAACCATTCAGGCGATTGCTTCCGGGACGGTCGGTGACTTCCCAGATAAAAACGAGGTAAATATTTGAAAGTTAATTCACTAGTTATTTTTTAAGCCCGATGGGGTCAATTATTATTTCGGTAGTTTTCCAAGATTAAATCAGTGATTAGTATTGACTATTTTATTTTAAGGGAAATTCCACCACGTGTTGTCATATCCTGTATTATGTTGGTCTAGTCCCGATTTAGTAGACTTAAAATTCTTAATATATTTATTGGAATCTCCTCATGAATACCTCCACATTTACCGTTAAATAAAACATAAAATGTTAGGGGTGAGTGTAATATTTTTATTACTCTAATCTTCCATAAGTAAAAGTTTTTTTATTCATAAAAAGTACACCGACTTCAATAAAAAACAAATTATGCGTCACTATAAAATTTGAGGGTTGCCCTTGATTTGTCTGAGATCCCATCATCAGATCCTGACTTGGTGCCAATGGGACCACCTGGGAAGTATACCCTTTTAAACAAAAAAAGAATTTCTCGAATCGGTCCAGGCGTCTTCGTGTTATCAGGTAACATACATAAAAAAAAAGATTCCGACGAAGTCGGTTAAAAATACAATCAAATACTTGAATACACATATTTGATCAAACTAATTGGCCGGCGCTTTGTATGGTGTTACAGTGCTTCAATTAAGTACATTCATTCAAAAAACATTTTCTTTTGTTGATCAAAATGATTAGCGAGTAACATACGGTAGGCAGGCCTTTCCCTGGCATTGCAGAAGTCTATGGGCGGCTGTTACTACTTACCATCAGGTGGCCCGTCTGCTCGTCTGCCTATGGAGGCACTAAAAGCATACCTGTTCGTGATCGTGTTCGATAGTTAATGATATTCCAATAACTTGAGAAAGTTGAGCCACGAAATAAGCATCTCTACAGATAAACATAACCAAAATATATTCGTGAATTTAAATTTGGTGGCATTCCACTGAAATGCTTTTAATGGATACCAAAGAAAAATAGCACTTACGAAATTTTTGTAAGCATAAAAAACGTTTTAATTCTCTTTGCTCTTTGCGCAGGTATAGAAGGTACTTATAAAGGAATATTATATCAAAGAAAACTCCAAAAATGGAATAGAAAGAGAGAAATATTTAAAAGAAAAATATTTATTATTCCTTAAAAGGTTTTTATTAAACAACAATGGTTTGTCTTATATTTGTTTGATTGAACTAAATGGAAAGGCTATATTCTATGCCCTTTTTAAGTTCCTTTTATGTTCAAATATTTAAGAAGTTTGTTTATCAAAGTTAGGAAGGATATTACTTAGATTGATTCGCCTATTTTTAATACAATTTATTTATTTATGAACTCTTTATTGTACACTTAAGATTTAAAAATAAAGAAAGATTACATTTATATATTATAGTACAAATGGCGGTCTTATCGCTCTAGGCAATTTCTTCCAGACAACTATGGGTTGGATAAAGGAAAAGGAGAAAGAGAGGGCAGTCTTTAGAATAAAAGATTAAAAGCACCAATAAATATAAATAAACAAAAATATTTCTGAATAAATATATATTTATACATATATATACACACATACATACACAAATTAATGTATGATAAAAAAATTACAATACGAATTATATTTGGTTTTTATTTTGCTTACGATAGCAAGTTTCTATAATATTTTATTGAAACCATCATCAAATGAAAAGTTTAAGTGAATAGAAAAATTAATATTAATAGTGTAAAATTCCGTGCAGCGATTTACAGATTATGTACAACAACTGCATACTGATGCAAGACAGCTAATATTAAAAACTAGCTGTTGCTCGCGGCTCCGCCCGCGTGGAGGTCATGTTTGGGAGAAAAAGTATACAATACAAAATACTCATACGTTTAACTTAAAAAATGACGGATTTTCATACAATCTTTCATCCCCTATTTTACCCCCTTAGAGGCGGAATTTCCAAAAATCCTGAAACATGTATTTTTTATTTTTAACTAAAAGGCCAAATACTAATTTTCATGAATTTAACTTCAAAAATGACGGATTTTCATACAAACTATATCCAAAAACCCTTCCTTAGTGGATGCCTACGTCATAAAAGGTACCTACTGTCAAAATTTCAAGTCTCTAACCCCAGCCGTTTAGGCTGTGCGTTGATCGGTCAGTCAGTCAGTTTCTTCTTTTATATATACAGACAACGATTACAAATACTCATTACATACATCATTTGTCAACGTCGTGAATAGACGAACAAAAGCTTACAAGTATGATTTACCTGATTGTGATGTTGGACTCTCTGAACTGCTCAACAAAGCATTTCTAATCTCGTGGTTTCTTTACAATATACAATTCAAAACGAATCGCTTTAGACATTACATAACAATACATCAATCATTATAGTTAAACGCACCCACGGGATTGTTCCATGGTAAATTTGAATTATGATACAGGTCCATGGATAATTAATATGTACGACTATAAAACCCAGCGTTTAAGATAATCAAGGTTTGTTTTAAACAGCGAATAAATTACCTGGTATAAAAAACCGTGGTCATCAAATTCATTTTGATTAATTAATTTTATTCGTGGTTTCGAAAGATTAATTACAGTAATAGAATGAAGTTTGTTGTAGTAAACAAATTAAACATTGTAATTAATTAATGCTCTATTCTATCAAATAAAACAAAAAGACTAATTTAAAATATTACATTTACACACGCTCCTTGGTAGATAATTACGAGTGACTGGGGCTTCTTAATTTCGTTAAGTAATCTTTTATCCTTCAAGTGGGTTCTGGCGAAATTAAAAAGAAGGTCCTTGTATAATTAAGTCAGCGTTTATTTAAAAAGACGAGACAGTAGTTTTTAATTTAAAAATGTGACATATTTTTAATAAATCGAAACACTCTCACTTTTAACATGTTAAACAAAATAATAATATCGAAATCTCATTGATCGAATAGCAGAATATACAAGCCGAGCAATCGCTGAAGTCCAGAGTTCAAATCCAAGGTAGGCATCACAATTTGGTTTTCCCCTTTTTGTCGAATCTTTACCTGATGTGACTAAGCATCACATCATGGGTCAGAAATAGGCAAACCGAGAGTGTATTAGTTGTACTTCTCCGTGCCTCTTTATATATTAATACAGTATCCCAGACGTATGTATGTATGGACTAATGAAAAGACACTTGGTATGTCAGTGGATGGAATTTATATTGATGTATAGATTGTATGAGTTTGTAATAGAAAAAATCATAATGATACTCCCAGTTATGACAAATGTGCAATGCCAGAGTGTTGGTAATTTAATCATACACTTTATAAAGTAACATTATTCACTCATGCGATGTCACAACTGCATGTGTCTGTAGAAATATTTCATAACCTCCCTTGAGTAAGACGCATCTGTGTTTATTTATTTGTCAACTTATAATACTAGCCCTGTGTTAAACATTGTCCCACTGCTGGGCACGGGCCTCCTCTACTAATGAGAGGAATTAGGCCTTAGTCCACCACGCTGGCCTAATGCGGGTTGGTAGACTTCACATACCTTCTATAAGATTATTATAAGAATTCTCAGGTATGCAGGTTTCCTCGCGATGTTTTCTTTCATCGTTAAGCAAGTAATAGCTTATTACAGTTTCAAAATATTTATGTGACATGCATTTTCATATAATCTATACTATAAGAAACAATTCCTTGTCAAGGTGTACCAAATACCAATTAGTCACCATATACCAAGTGCGCACGGACAGCATAACGCTGTAGACAGTCCCAGAACGGACCGTAGTGTGGAGCGCTCCAGAGCTGTCTTTTAAAGCAACTCTTCATCCCACTCAGTTGGTAACCCACGGATATTTATGGAATACCCTCGACAAGTCTAATAAATAAGTCGTACCCTCACAATCTACCCAGACATATTTACAAAATACTTAACAACTAATGTATCTCTAACTATACTATAATAAAGCGGTAGAGCCATTTTGACTGTACATTAAATATGTTTGCAAAATTTTGATTGTAATGTGTTTTATTATCAATATAGAAACCAAAACAATTATTTTTGGAATTATTGTCAATCTGTTCGTCTCTCAAGGCATCACGTCCAAAGTACTTTATTACGACAAATGAATGGTCAATAAAATCATAGAGTGTATCTCGAGGTAACATTTAGTCTTTATTTCATTTGAATCGGTGCATTCGATCAAAAGTTATACCTGTTTGAACGAATGTCTGTATTATGCAAAGCATAGTTGTGAGAGATGAAATGATTTTATAAATAGTATAAGATAGCTTCCACGCGGACCGAGCCGCAGGCAACAGCTAGTGCTTAATATAAATTTGAGTTTGCAATCAAACTAACGTCAGTCATATGCCACAGAATGACAAATACGTTTTTTTTCGCTTAGTGATAAATAAGTTAACCTTGAATATAAAATTACAATTAATGCAATAATCTAAATTATTGTATGGCATATTATAAAATGAAATATATTTAATGACTTGGGCTGAATTTATTACTGCTTCCGAAAACCCGATAATAAATTATTGATACAAAATACGTATTCAAAATTAGTTTTTAAAACTATATAAGCAACTTTTCACGCCAGTATACCTATGAGAACAGTATGTTCATGCCAGTCCTATCCAGTAAGAAACCATAGTTGCGGCCTTCAGTTACATATATTGCAAAAGCTATAATTCGAGATGGTTTTTGATCCGAGTTTCAAGCAAAATATATAAGAGAGAGATGTTTCTGTATAGAATTTAAGGTGTAAGCTCAGACAGGATTTTATTTTTAAGATTGATACTGGTTTCAATAATATTATTGGTTCAGTCGCGATGTCACTTGATAGTCCAATAACAAATTTCATGAATTTTGTCACAGATTTTGCAGAAAATTGTATATTCAATTATTCTCACAAGGCCGCCGTAGATGATATAAAAATGGATTCTATTAGAATTCCAATTTACAATCGTTAATGTATACCAAGATCAAAAAACCAATTGAATTGCTTGATGTTATTTCTTTTCAATAATTGCCGTGATTCGATTTTTGAATCAACCCACCTACACCCGGACTCCATCTTCGATATCTCCACTCTAACTAGTGTTGCCACTAGCATAAATGATTTTTCCGTATATTATAATAAAAAATGGAGTAAATTAGGTTAAAAGTATGAATAAGATGAGTTAAGTGATTATCAGTATACATGAAGGCTTCAATATCAAGCTTCGGTGTGTTATAAAGCCTTCGAGGAAATAATATATTATTTTCTTTATAATATCGGTCTGGAAATATTCAAACCGACTGATGCCACAAAGCTGCTGATAGAGACCAAAATTATGCAAATTGGACCATTGCGGTAACCCGTCCAACTAGATATTGGGGGTAGGGACCCAATGTGCAGAGCGTGATGCAACGATGGAGTTATATAAGTCGTTTACCCACTCTGTAAACAAATCTCTTGTAGTTTTTCATTCACGCCATGTGTCACTGTAGCGTTTGTTTTATATAACATATTGATAGGGTAGTCCATGTTTATCAGAGATATCGAGGGTACCCTATAAATAAATGTGGGTAGATTGATAATTACCAATTGAGTGGGGGATAAAGGTTTGCAATAAAAGGGATCGCTCGGACGTTCTACATCACAGCCCATTCTCAGACTGTCCACCGTACAGACGTGCTGTGCAGTCAGTTCACATCGTCCTATATCGTTGTTGGTCTAGGTGGCAGTTCAGTATAGAGGGTTATCCTGTCCGTGTGCAGTTGAGACTACTTGGATAGTGGTACTTGGTAAATCTTGACATGGGGTTGTGGACCTTAGGCACCAACTTGTGTAACTTTATGTGTCATTTATGTGCATCTTATGGTATCCTTTAATAGTCGTCTCTTTTGCTTTCTTACAATATATTATCAGAATCCTGATGACGAGGAATTCTCCCTCTACACAAGTAATAATCATAGCAAACGCATTGACGTATGAGAACAGAACGCTTCAACCTAAATGCCCAACATATATACAACGAAGTAAGCATTTGCACATACAAAGTTATCACTTTGAGTAATCAATTAATTGATTCATTCATTCACAACAAATAAAAATTCCCATGCTGAATGGATGCAGTAACTGCAACTGTAGCGAATTGTAATTACAAGCCAATCATAAATTACCGCAAGAACATTAAATGAATATGTAAATTATTTAAATATTATATTTGTTTGTTTGCGCTTGGGAATGGCCATGTGCATTTCACAATTCATCTTTCAAATTGTTAGTGTGTATATTTATAAATACACATCATTTACCAGGTAGTTGATAGTTTCATTTGAACTTATAGTTGATATAAAGTTAGTTTATGAAATTTTCTGTTGCATTATTATATTGTAAATTGTAAAACTATAAGAAACTTAGAAATCTTTAAAAAAAATACACCCAACAGTCACATAAATTATTCTGACCCCACACTAGGTAAAACCTGTATCATGGGTATGAAGTACGAGGCGGTACGTTCCCACAACACCCATCCCTGAAACAAACATCTGTCTTTCACACAAACATTTGTCTCGGTGCGGGAATCGAACCCACGGCCTCTCGTTTCACAGCCGACTCGCCTACTGTGCCACGGAGGCTGTCAAATGAAATGTTGACATCTTAACATCGTAGTTATAATGAACTCATTGCGAATAATAACTAAGGCTCCAAATACTCCCAACACGATATAATTATGCCCTTGTTCGAAACTATGCAGACATTCAACATTTACAGTCTCGCCATATTTGTACGTTTGTACGCGTTAGTACAAATTTGATATTTGGTGACATAATTGAGTTAATTAATGAAAATCTTGACGTACTTGAAATGCGGAGGCGGGAAGCATGCGTGAAATCTTCCCTAATTGAATCGCTGTCTTTATCTGCGTTATTTACATAATGCGGGGGTTTGTATGACGGTCTCATACTGACGACGACGTATGAGCCAAATGAAAACGTCTTGTGTTCCGCCATTACAAAAATTATGAGTCACTGGAAGAAAATATTATCTTTCCTCTTACTGTGTAGAATATTTATCTCCTATCAAGTGATATATTATTATTTGTAAGTATATGATGTAATTGCATAGTCCTGAATGACATATCGCTTTGCCAAAAGTATTTAGGAAATAAAGGACAATGGGTCAAGTGTCCCCACCCGTCAACAGGTTTGAAATTGGTCTCAATCGATTAATCTTAGCAAGGTGATGATTTTTTGGTATGACGACAACAACGAAAAGTATTGAGTTTTTTTTTAATTCATATTTTTGTTTTATATAGAAAATTTAATTTTTGCTGATTTTACTATACCTATTACGCCGTGCTATAACACAGTATATAGGTGGTAGAGTTACATTATAATCATTTTTTTTCTACAGCTTGAATGGCCTACCTCAATGGTATGTTACCGCTGTCTTACATAAAACCGTCAAGGTTGCAGTTTTGCGGTAGCGACTCGCGTTCTCAACGAGACTACGGGGGTCCTAACGAATGCTTCGTCAACTTTTTTTTTATGCTGGCGCGGCAAAGTGACCACACTTCACCTCGATCGATAGAGTAGCAAGAGACAGTCTATCCATCGCTACTCAACATAATCATGTCAGCCTGCTGTTTTGCTTCTTCACACTACGCCTAAAGGACCCAGGATGATAGGAAGGAGGGAACACGGTTGCTGGCAAACTGTTCCACAGCTTGATGGTGCGGCAAAAATACGAGTTTGCGAACCTCTTGGTTCGGGCCGGGGTAGTAGATACCACGAAGCTGTCGCTCCGAAATATTACGCTTAATTCAGGTTTATTTTTGTTACTAGGTTATATTTCATACTGGCTAGTTTTTAAGAGTTTTTATTTTGTATAACATGTGTACGTCACTGGTTGAGTTCTATCGAAAACCAGCGCTGCAGTATGGGTTAGCCTGTACTGCCGCATGCAGCTGAATAGGGACCCCCATTGTCGGATTATTGTAATTTTTGCATTTTTTTTTATGTGTATTAACGTTCCGACAATAAAAAATATTTTCTTTCTTTCAATCCAGTACGCGTGGTTCTGGTATGGAAGGGAGAGGATGGGATAAGATCAAACAATTCTTCAGAGCATTCGCCATGATACAGACGGTAGAACACGCTAAGCGAGGAAATATCCCTACGCAGCTGTAGCGGCTCCAGACTGTTACTCACGTCCGATCATTCACAATGCGGATGGCCCGCCGCTGCAACCCACCCAAGGCATCAAGAAGGTATTTTGGGAACCGTCCCAGAGGTGCGAGCAGTATTCCATTCCCGGCCGCACCTGCGCTTTATATAAGCGGTAGAGCTGACCGGGCGTGAAAAACCGCCGCACCCTGTTCAGGATTCCGACCCTGCGGGAGGTGGCGGATATTACGCCCTCGATGTGACTCCTTGGATTAAGATCGCAGCGGATATCCATACCTAGGACACTAAGGTCATTCCGCATTGCGAGTGGACCACCCTGAAGAACGGGGATGGGAGAAAATGGGGATTTCTTGCACGAAAACGCGACCATGGAGTTTCTGGCCAGTTCTTCTCCATAGGATAACTGCATTCGGAACTGGCGGTAGTTTAATAAACTCTGAAGTTATTACAAGTTATTTAACTCTGTTAACTCTGTTAAATAACTTGTGTTATTTCTACTGAACTATCACACGATTGCATTGTGATACTATATCTGATGATCGGAGAGGGATGTATAAGCCCTCTCGACATGATAATTATCGTTTGTATATTTTCCCCGAAGTTTTAAATTCATACTTACATATTATATTTTTAGAATGTACAGTAAAGTCAACGTTTGATAATCGTATCGTCTAATTATATTTTCGGGTGATTATGTTACTGTCTCTCGCTACTTGATACTCTATCTGGACGGCACTGCGCTTACCATCAGGTGCAGTGTGATAACATTGCCGCGCCAAAAAAAAAACTCCGGCTAAACCATAAGGGTTAATCAAAATAATGCACTATGATTTTAAAATGATCTAGAAAGAGTTCACATTGACATGTACCTGTCTCCAAAGGTTGACAACAATAGTGCAAACCCGGGGGGTCGTTAGTACATATTATAATAAAATAGTATTATGTTTTTAATTTGTCTATCATTATTTTAAAAATATGTATATGCAAAAAATAAGAACAACCATAAATGAATAGTTTTTCATAAGACAATCTTTATTTTAAATCTCTTTTGATATTTGTAAAAACAAAGTACTAAAAAGTATTCATGCCATCCATGCTATGAATGGCAGTCGTATTGCACCACGTATGTAGGGTGTTTCTGTAATTGCCTAGGTTTTTAAACGTTTATGTCCAAACGGGACGTTTTTAACTAATGTAGTTCACGAGCTCCGATAGTATTTTTGCTATTGCTATCATCTGTTGTGGAAAGATTTTAACTTCTGTAATTACACAGAGTACTAAACATATACGATCAAACAAGACGTCTCCAACTATTACATTTTCCAAGATCCAGTTTATCTTTCCTTTCCCTACCATCATCAGATCAGCATCAGATTTTGTACTATAAATATGCCAAAGGTTCAAACAGGCTCAAATATCCAAACAGGCTGTTTTAGCTATTGGTAGTTCCTAAGGTTTAGTTACTTGGCGAACAGTTCCTGGCGAAATTGCCTATCAAATGTAAAAAAATGTTACGTGACCATATTTCTTTATATTTTTATTAAAAGTATGTCAAAATAGTAAAAAAATGCAATAAAATAGCAGTGTTTACTAAGAACATTTTTAATTTATGTTTTTTTTATTTTGTAAGGAATCTCCATTGATTTATTATATTTAAATGATGTGGTAAGAGTTTTTATAGTACACTTAATAATAATGTATATGTATGGTGTCTGTTGGTGGGTGGGGACAGGGCTCATACAAATTCGCCCATTGTCCTTTGAAATTGAAGACAGCGTTCATTTTACATTTTATATATTGTTTGGGGAAGTGATTTCTCGAAAGTTATCCCCCAACGAGGGAAGTTCTTTTTTACATTAGGCTCGGTAAGGTGATTACGTTGCATCTGATTATAATAACAGTGCACTGTAAATATTAGGTTGATCGAGGAAAGATGTTGCATATCTCGATAGTTGTTAGGAGTATGTTGGTCTGAAATAGCTGAATCTACTTGAGAACCGACTGACCTCGGGACGTGATACATGACTCGCCACGAGAAGCCACTAACGCGAGATTTTGACCATGTGTTCGGTGGTCGCTATTCAGTCATGTATCAACATCATCCGTGGCTGTAAAAGGAGAGGCCACAGGTTCGATTCCCGCACTGAGATAAATGTTTGTGAGATTAATATAAGTTTAATTTGTCGCATTATTTGAAGATATTGGTTTTTCAAGAATACTATTTTATTTTTTATTTTTACGGATTTTTTCTTTCACTATATTGGCAGTTAATATCCACTGAGCAAATATATACTTATCACAAAACAATCACACGTCATAATAACTTGAGCTCAAAAATAGCAACATAATAAATAAAAGACTAATTTAAGAAATCCGAGACATTTCTAACATCAATAGCCTCATAAATCGAAAGACTTCCCAGGCAAAGATATGAGCACATTTTCAAGTACAACTTTTCAGGTGGTGCACCTGTTTCGGGAAACTTAACTGGCTAAGTGCACAGAGCTCGTAAAATGTAATATAGGAAAGTGCTCGACCGCCACTCGCCGAACTGCTGAGCCGCGTGGTACGTGTTTACATAGACCCTGAACTAGTTTCGCTTTGTGGATTCATTAACCACAACATTTTCTTTAATATGTCGAAATCAAAAAACAGCATTACAACTCGATACTCTAATTGGACGGCGCTGTGATTAGCATCAGGTGTAGTGTGGTCACTATGCCTTGGCAGGATAAAAAATTAACCTAGCTAGGAGTGGTAGGGATTGCCGAGACTAAACTCGGAAGTTCGAAACCAGCCTAAATGGCATACATCTCTTACTCATTGAAGTTATGTGTGTATTCATTGTTAAATTTCGCTTACTATAACTATGAAGGAAAATAGGGTGAAATAATCTGGATATATGAGAATTACGCTTCAATTTTCGAAGGTATGTGAAGGTTACCAACTCAAATTCAACCAGCGTGGTGGACTTAGGTCGAACCTTTCTCGATAGTAGAGAAAGCCCGTACCTAGTTGTAGTATTTATTCAATTAACAGAGTTGTAATTTGTTTCGAAGTTCTAAAATATAAAATTGAGAGATTTATAAAGGAATTGGATGACTCAATCCTTTTTTTATTCCAAAGTTAATACTTACAAATACCACATCATTATAATTAAGGCTTTATAATATTTAAAAAGTTGTTAATTATCATACATATATACTCACGTCTACACAACCAGTACACCCACTTTTCGCCGAATTTATTTCGGTCTCATAGTGTGATAGGGGGCGACGAGGCTATCGCCATACGGTTCACAAATTCCAGACTCTGGGTTAATACTGAGAATTTCTGGATAGTAAAACCTAATATCAGTTTACCCGACCCCGGGATCGAACTCGAGACCTTAGCACAGCAGTCGTAACACATGCGCAATCACAACTGCGCTACCGAGGCAGCTGTTAATAAAATAATAGCTAATCCGAAATTTCAAATATAATTTAAAGTTATTTCAATTATTAACAACGGCTTATACGGTTTCCGGGATCCGATACAACCTCTCCCTGTGTGCAAACCAGCATAACATAATGTGGTAAAGATAATTCGTTTGTCTTCTATCAATAAATTAACAATGGTAGGCAGTAGGCACAGTCAAACACTTTGACGAAACAAGCCAAACTAGATCCAAGTTTGTTTGACTTCCCACACAAAGGAGTAAGGATGAAAAGTCCCTCATACAATGGTACGATCTGATTAGTTTGTGTCAATGCCTGTAATCTTACAATAGATAATCCATTTTGTAGAATTCCTCCCACCTTTAAGTAGCAAAATTAATCGACGATATACCGCTAATGGAAGTTATCTATAAAGGGCCTTTGTATTTCAATAGATCCTTGTTACATGAAAACACAGGAAAGACCAACTGGTGTTGAGGTGAAGTCTTACGATAGAATTAGAAGAATTTACGATAAATTTGAATGGATGAATAAAGTAAAATAAAGATAACATTTTGATGATAGGTTTGCGAATGAAACACTGAACAGTGCTAAATTTGATAACGATCTGAGAATATTTATGCCAAATAAATAGTTTATATAAAAATGATGTTCGTTTGTATTTACTTATAAGTTTTCTCTCACAATTTTTCACTCGCATAATCTATGTAATCGTCTAATATATTACCAATATGTATATCAATAAGTACGTAATACTTTTTAAATTAAATCACGAATCGAACGACGGCAAACATTATTATTTGTAAACTAATAATGTTTAAAATTGCTTTGTATACGGAATGAAGTAATATCACAATATAAGACATCTAATGCGAATAATTGATTATATTATTGCACATTACTAACACTAATAACTTCATTTCCAAATAATAAAAAAAAATTGCCCTGTATTATACCGTCCCACTGCAAAGCATGGGCCTCCTTTACTAATTAGAGGGGCCAGTCCTCTCATATGAACTAAAAACCTAACCATCTCTAGAATTATAGTGAGTAATAAGTTTTATGTAGAATCGCCACATATAAGTTAATTGAGAATTTAAAATATAATAAATAAATCTGAAATTAATTGAGCGAAATATATTTTTACCTGAACTTAATCGTTCAAGTATTCCTCAATCAGTGGTGTTAATTAAAACAAAAAAACTCACGTTTCGCCGTGAAAACAAAACCAATTTTCATACGTTCGTTAAAAACGTTCATGCATCCGTATGTAGAAAACTCCATGTCAATTATTTTTCCATTTTAACGTATAGTAGGGTACCAACGCCGGAATTTAAATACTAGGATTTGTAGTTAGAAAACCCAGGACAATTCAGTTTAAAAACAGGAAGCATCTTTGATTTAAATAGCGTAAACACTTGCGAGCCGAGACACCGCCCCTAAAGTAAGAATTGCATAAGTGGTGTGCGAATTTTAAAATACAGGACCTTATCAGGGCGCTTTAAAAACCCGGGACGCTGCTCTAAAACTATCCAGGACACCTCAGGACACTCTCAAAAACCAGGACATGTCCTGGAAAAACAGGACGGTTGGCAACTCTAACGTATAGTAGCTAGCAGCCTCGCCAGCAGTCAGCGTGAACACATTGTACACACATGTCCAACACAGGCGCAACGATCAAATATGACGCTCTCTTTGTAATTGGAACGCAATGTCGATATTCGTCCGTGGACGTTTTACTTATTATTCTTTCATGGCTTCAATTAAGGGCCTATTGGATTTTCTTCTTTTGCATTTTATTTGACTTTTGTCTGAAATTTTATCTCAATGTGTAGTATTCGTGTAAACATAAGAAACAATTTGTTTCTGAATTATTGCTGATGTCGTAGTGAATGGTGATCTTGAATCCTACTAATATTATAAATGCAAATGGTTTGGATGGATGGATGTTTGTTACTCAATCACGCTACAACGGCTACGGCTGGACGGATCTGGTTGAAATTTGGCACAGAGATAGATTATAGTCTGGAATAGCACATAGGCTACTTTTTATCCCGGACAAATCTAGATTTCCTGTAAGATAGTTTAGTTTTCACAGAGCAAGGGATCGACATGATTTTTTGCATAGTCGCAGTTTAGGGATCAAAAATGACATAGGTCACTTTTTATCCAAGAAAAATAGCAAAATATAGAAAGTTGTAATAACTTAAAATGCCTTCATGGATTGTATACCTTATCTTCCAAAAATAACCTCCACGCGGACGGAGCCGCGGTCAACATCTAGTAATTTATATATAACGTTAGTGTTGTGTTGAATTAAGTCGATACGTGTATTACATAGATAGGTAATTTGGAAGTAATAACAATCTTATTACATTCTAATCCCTGTACCTTTTCCATTGTTGTTGGGTAGTATTTTCTATTTTATCCTTAGAATCATTACTGGATTGTAGGGAATATGTACACAATAAAGTCTCGATCGAACTCCAAACCACAGTAACAGAAACCACTTATGCCTGTTCTATTATTTTTTTAGAAAAAGACTATTTTCGCATTAAATGTTTCGTATTTTTCGTTTGTCTATCAAACCGATTAATAATTCGTCATTTTGTACATTATAGATACATAGTTTTCCAATTCATTTCTTAATGGAGTGATACAAGCTTAAAAATGTGTTGGACGCAGAACTTCAATAATAACGAGCTGTCAACCATTTTGCGAGACAGCAAAATATTTCAAAAGCTAAAGCGTTCAATAATGCATACGGTGGGTGCATTTGATGTTCTCCCGCTATATTATCGTCCATTACGTAAATGTCGCTCCAATATGAGAAAGAACAGACGCTAGGATAGATACTGACATGAACAGGCAATTTATAACATAACGTTATATTTAACTTATATTCCGTTATACTTATTTCCGGACGTTTCTACAACTCTACATCCTTCATGGTCACGGCGTGAACTGAACCATAAACAAACCGTGATTAAATCTGTAAAAATCGTTTTATTTTAACATGTAATATTCGTGTAAACATAAGAAACAGTCTGCATCTAGGTCAATTAAAGAACGGCTTAAGTGTAGATTGCATCCTTATTCCAACGATATATAGCGCCGCATCAACTGCATTCAGTAAAACGATGTTATGCTATGCTGTGGGATTCGCTTGATAATAAGATTTTCCTTGCCATAGGAGGAAATCATTTTCCTATATAATAATAATAAATAAATAACACCCAACAGTCACACACATAGACCTGATCCCACACTAAGATACGAGTCTTGTGTCGTGGATATCAGGGACTACTAGAGACTTTCGGTCTCACAACGCCCAGACCCCGGACACAAATATCTGTCACACAAACATTTATCCCGGTGTGGGAATCGAACCCAAGGCCTCTCGTTTCACAGTCCGTTCCACAACACATGGAACTAGTATATCAAGAAAACCAACATGACATTTACAAATAGACCAATAACACTCATTAAAATCATAGCACATCTGTCAGGAAGTTTTTAATTTGCCAAAAACCCTGTAATTGCTTGAGACAAAAGATTTAAAGCATGGCGATTGTGTGCCTCGTAAATCTTTACAATTCAAACTTGTCACGAAAGATTTCAAATTGTAGATCCGAAAAACTTTACCAAACGACTTAACTTTTTACAAAAATGTGTTAGGTGAAATTAAAATGGTTATTTTGCAATTTGACAGTTTATAATTTCATTTTTAAGAAAGAAAGAAGAAAGAAATATTTTATTTGTTACAAGCATTTACACAGGTACAAACTAAAAGAAATTATAATAAAACGATAATTATACTAAACATGTAAAAACACAGGGGAAAAAATAAATAAATACCTTGTGTTTATACAAAATAAGTTTAAAATGATATAAATTTTGTGCTCATAACAAATACGGCCACAGTCTCAGCGTGTACTGGTTTAAATACCAGTGCTGGTCTTCCGATGGGCCGTTCGGTGACATCACGCGATTCAAAAATTTTTGGTCTGGCAGCACTGACAATGTGACGTGGCATTCATAATTCATATTAATCTAACCTAAATTGACATACAAATATTGAAATCTCATCATCGCGCTAACGTGGCATTAAAAAACGTGGCAAGGAAAGTAAAAATTATAAACAACAAAATTAAAATAAGACACAATACAAGCTCTTAACAGTAATACGTGCTAGCTCACAAACGCGTATGAAAACATCTACCCATGCACATTGTGCCGATATGCTGATCGTAAAAAGAACAGAAATATATATATATATAAAGAAATAAAATGAAAGGACCAACATAATACATTATTTTCTAAGACTTGTCGTACAGAAGCTTGGTTAAAATACCAAATTATAGTTAAAGGAGTAAAAGCGAAGGTGAGTTATTTATATATATCGTATATCTACATGTCAATATTAATAATAATAATATAAGTAAATACAGTAAAAAGTCTGCTGTACAGCTGATAAATAAAATAATACTAGTAAAATCCTTAATGTAAATTAAATATACATATACATTTTAGAGTTATTAGCTATAAATTATTATAGTGTAAATAATAATTATAGTATAATCATATGACGACAGCCTCCGTGGCGCAGTTAGCGAGTCGCCGGCTGTGAAACGAGAGGCCGTGGGTTCGATTCCCGCACCAAGACAAATGTTTGTGTGACAGACAGATATTTTTTTCGGGTCTGGGTGTTGTGAGACCGTAAATTTATTTATTTATAAGCCAAATCATAACACCATTACAGTAAACCAATAAGATGCTATAATTAATACCTATAATATTAATTTATTTCTACAAGTTTGTATGCCGCTTCATTCGATATCTTATTCGAATTGATCCAAACATTAAAAAATATCCATAGTGTTCTACTCGTTTTTTTTACTTATTAACAAACCCGACAGTAAATGGCACTAATGGCACTGTCTTATTTGAAAGTAAGTAGTGTTGTGTTAGCCCCTGTAACGTGATACTGTGAGGTTGTTACCCGGCGGTGTAGAAAATCATTAGGAAACGTGCACGTCACTGTAATCTAATTTCTTACGAGTAACGTAACTACGTAAGCTAATGTGAAGGGTATGGATCTAATTAAATGTAGTGAAATAACAATTAGTTTACGTGTCTTTGGTAATATAACTCGCATAAGCAAAATAATGCTGACATTATTTCATAATGCATAAATGATATTATAGTCTGAAATGAATATTGTAACTCATTATAATATGTATGAGTTTTTAATACGAAACTTTTTAAGTGTACCTTTATGTAAAGTGGTAGAACCACAATGTGATGTAAATTACATCAAAGTGGCTATGGTGTAGACAGTTGTGTCCACAGCATGAAGGTCGGCACGATACTGATGGTACTACTGTCTCACCAAAAACTTTAGTGCATATGTACATAAACTGACCAGATGAGGCAACCTGAAGAATAAAATTCAACAAAATTATAGTTGAAACTAACAACCATAAAACAGGTATAAGGCTTTCTGACGCGATGCCTAAATAGGTACCATTGCTAAATACAGAAATATATTGTTATAATTTTTTGTATGATTTTACTACCAATCTCACATAGACAATAAATAACTGTATTGTTTTGGTTTATTGTTTTTTACATTTTGTATCGTTTTAATGTTAATTTTATGAAACTTGTTACCCTTACTATTACTTTAACATGCATAACATTTTTATCATCTTAAACAGCAACAGGATTGGCTTTCAATATCAAAGTAAATATGCAAAAAACTATAAATACCTATAATACCTCTCTGCTACAGCTTTAATGATTCCATTAAGGGCAAAGAATTCAATTTAGCTGGGCTCGCTGATCGAGTAAGTCAATATTGCCCGAAAATTGTTTCGCGATCCTCGGCCTATAATTTAATTATTCCTAGATTCAATTTAAGCGGGCTTTTGTTTACGGTCACTTACATAGTCCAGATGCGATTATCCGTTGTGAACTGTAAGCGTATGTTTGAACGGGTCTTCAATATTGTCTGACCGTTACAACTGACACGGCTGCTCAAACATAGGGCAGTCAATTGTGATTGTGTACCGCCACGCCTATCCCCTGCGCCACGCCGGCTACATGCTAAAGAGCTAACCTTCCTAACATTATGCAGTATCTATAGATAGACTGTTTTAATTAAACGGTCTAATGATGAATATACTTTGATGTCTAAGACTAATAAGAAATCAGCGACACAAGAAAATACTTAATATCTACATTGTAATCAGTTTGTCAAAAACCAAGCACTTAGTTTTGTTACCTATATTGTTTACATTGTTTAATGTTTCCTCAAGTTTATCCGGCGACATTAGCTTTCCGCATATGGAATGCTCAGTTTTTGCTCAATTTTAAATATCTGTGCAAGTGCAAGTGTGTCGCGTTCCGGGATCAGCCAGTGTACATCCGGTTTTTTGGGGGTCTAGAGTTGGGGTACAATGTTTGGCCATTTTGCGGCCTTCTGAGTACTCTGACAATAGACCCTCGACCGCTTCTTCACCTTCTTGCCCATGGCGTAGTGTGAAGGAGCAGGCCGGCATGATTGTGTTGAGTAGCGGGGGATAGATCGTCTCTCGCTACTCGATACTCTAATTGGACCGTACTGCGCTTACCATCAGGTGAAGTGCGGTCACTTTGCCGTGCTAGGATAAAAAAAAAAAATATCTTGTAGACAAAAATCCATGTCACTGGCACACGCTGGACACATATGTTGTACAAACATTTACACAACAATCATAAACATCTATAAACATAAACAGTTTAAATTGTCTAAACATTTAAAGCTTTCATACAAAGCAAAAGATAGTGCTATGCTAATAGCTCACTGGACGTAAATTAATGAAGAGCTTCAAATAAATAAGATTGCACGTTTAATAGTTTATCGATTAAATGCACTAAACATGATGTAGATTACTTAGATATAAACAGGTATACTGAGCGCTCCCATTAATTTTGTTTAGCACCGGCTCTTATTGCCTATTACTTGGCTACTTTAGTAAAGAGAATTCAAAGGAAACTTTTTAATTAACTTAGATTTGTATTTAAAGTTTTGTAACCTTTAGTGACAAAGACAAACTTTTTGATTCTTGATCCCTGCTAGGACAAATCGGCCAATGTAACATCTTACATTAACCCGGTGATTATGTAATTATATTACAACTTGTAGATTGTAATTGCATAGAATTACAATAATAAATGAAAGAATCTTTGGATATTAGTATTTTTTTTCTAAAATGTGTTTTGTTAGCTACTTATAAAACAATAGATTTTACACAGAATGTTAGCAAAATGTCCTTGAACTCACTAAAATAGTTATAATTGCCGGAATTTTACCCTGGCTTAAGACTAAAGTTAATACACCAATTTTTTTTTTAAATGTCTGCTATGTTTTTGAAAATTTTATAACTAACACTAGCAAAACAGCAACTCATAATGATAAACATAATACAGTAAGGGACCCTGAGGGCAGAAGTCTTTGAAACTATGGACGAGATTATAAAAACGAGCAACTACATGAAATACCTACATATATCTTGAAGGACGATAGGTCGCCTTATGCTGTGCATCTACCGTCCCAGAAAGTCAATCAGGCATGACATTTCCGGCTGTTCGTATCTTGCTAACAGCGAATACATCCATAGACAACCTAGTAGTCAAGGTCATACACCTGTGATCGTATCTTAGGCTTCTAAGGCGTCATGGGCGTATATAAGGGGGGGGTTCAGGGGGTCCGGACACCCCCCTTAGCATACGACATAATAAAAAATCGCGGACTACTAATAGCGAATAATATAGACGGTTAGCAGGCTATTTGATTTAAGTGTCAATTTTTGCAGCATTCAGCTATATGCATATTTGGAATTAACAGATTTTTCTACAACTCTTGAGCATAGTTTAATTTTTTTCGTGTACTTTTTAGCGCTTAAATCAACTGGTAAAACAAGACTGCTTTTTTTTCAGGGCACATCTATTTAAAAAAATACGACCGAGTCTTAAGTAGTGACTACTTAGTAGTGATGAGTGTGATAGTATATGATGTACCATAAGTACCTGGAGGGCAATTCTCCTTTCATTCAAAATAATTTCGTACTCGAATCTACAGTTCGAATCATTTCTCTATTACATAATTTCGAACTACGAAGTTATATTTTCGAATGTTGCATCCATATCCATTTGAATTAGAGTCTTTACTATGAGATTCTACTAAAAAAATTGAATTTCGAACTAAAAATCTATAAGTATTTTAATATCCATAGTGTCTCGGGCCTCATCAAACGTGCATCCACTATCCAGTTCTTGGACATGTTTTTGGACTCTTCCAAGTATTTTATCTTTCTAAGACTTTTAGTTAAATCATAATAAAACACGAGATTGAGTCTTTTTATGGGTAAACACATTAGCATATGGCATCATATACGCAGTAAGTTAGGACCAAAATAAAACAATATCTTTGGGTGCCTAGAGGCCTTCATACGTCCAACATTACCGCACCACCTCCAAGAGCATAGACTCTATGCCGCTTAGCTATAAACGTC
Organism: Laothoe populi; assembly: GCA_905220505.1. NCBI lineage: Eukaryota > Metazoa > Arthropoda > Insecta > Lepidoptera > Sphingidae > Laothoe > Laothoe populi. The sequence continues at coordinate 13,513,500 of HG992150.1, forward strand.
GTAAAATATTAATGTTAAGGAAACAATCTTGCCACTTTATCTGGAGAATTCACCTGATACAGTTCATATGAAATTTGTCAAGACGCCATATGGTTTAGACGCCATTAGGTTTCAGTGGTTTAAGGCAAACTCGGTCAAGAATGGCGTAATCCTGGATGTCATTTTCTACCTACTACAATATCATCAAGCGTTACTTAGCATCTTGCGACGTACCCTGCGACTGCTGGGAAGAACTTTCGTGTCACTAGACCGAATGGCGTGGCTCAGTACGAAAATCATGTGCACATTTTGAGGAAATATGTATGTATCCAATGCCTTGACGCCCAGCGTGAGCTGCAATAAATAAGACCTAAAACTGTGTGGGTTAAACTGTGGGTTGGCCCTAAGTGTACACGACGCGCGTCGCCATGCATTGTAGTTGAAAAATAGGACGTGACGCGACGTTTCGACTCTGCGCCAGTTTGAGTTGACTCTTACAGCTACTCTTCTAGACAACTGTTCTGTACGTCCTGTGACAAGGCTTTTAAAACAAAATTAGGGCTAGCTAGTCACATATGCTCACATTGGCGAAAAAAACTTATTCCAAAAGTGCAAGGTTCGCCGTCGAAGGATACTTCTTGGAGGACATCATCATCATCATCAAGTTAGGATACAATATTGAATGGTTCGAATTCGAGATGTACGTCTCGGACGGTCTGTACCAGTCGACGCAGTTCGAGCGATAACCTTCGAGAAATGTTGGAATGGTAATTTTCAGAATAGCTCAAATATTTTGATTTCGAATTCTATTTTCAAAATAATTTATTTATGAACCTTCGAGAAACACCGGACTCGACATTTCCAGAATAGCTTAACTTTACATTCACTAGAAAAAAGTTCGAATTTGAATTATTTTTCGTATACGAAGTTGATTCGAGTGCGTGAGAATTGCCCCCTATATTCGTACCATCAAGAGCTTCGAGAAACACCGGACTCGACATTTCCAGAATAGCTTAACTTTACATTCACTCGAAAAAGTTCGAATTTGAATTATTTTTCGTATACGAAGTTGATTCGAGTACGTGAGAATTTTCTCCCTGAGTTCTAACATCTCATCTTGGTAATAAGCAACATTAAAATAGTTATTTACCAAAATAAATTGACTTCACTTGACATTTGATGTTTTGACAGTTGTTATGTAAACAATAAAACAAAATGAATGAAAATCTGCGGCAGATTTTCATCCATCCAAAGTCCAAATCCAAATAGCAAGTAGCAATTTTTTATTAACTAGCGTTTTCCCATTCTATGTTTAAGTAATTTCTAAATAACTATGATTTGAGCGGTTAGATTTTTAGCTTTTACCCGCGGACCCCCCCCATGTAAAAGCTATAGCTACGTCACTGTAAGGCGTAATACTAATTTGTACCCATCTAATTCCCGAAACTGCCTAGACTACTACTAGACTGCCTCGGTGACGCAGTTGTAATTGCACATGCGTTACGACTGCTGTCCAAAGGTCTCGGGTTCGATCCCCGGGTCTCTCTATTTCTAATTCTCAGTATCAGCCTGGAGTCTGGAATCGGTGGCGGGTATGGCGATAGGGTCACATTATGGGACCGAAATTCGGCGTAAAGTGGGGATTACAGGCGTGAGTGTATATACTCCATATGTATGTATTTCCCGAAAATGCAACGCTGAGATCTAAATAAACTTGATTCTAACAGAGGATCCATTGGCGCGTCGAGAAATACTGTCAGCATACCATTAGACAAAAAAATACTCGTTAAGACTGAACGATATAAAATTATTTATTATTTAGATCTGGTTCATGATGCGGGATATGGACTAAACAATCGTCCGTTAGTCTTTCCGACAATGAGTCGATAAAAAACCTCGACGAATCTCCAGAGAATTTCAATTGGTCGTTGGGTCAAGAGCTGAATGCAAAAAGCGGTATTGTTTGAAACTACGCATTTTGAGGAGGTTCTTCACTCTGGGATTATATCTGCTTCGCCGGTGACGCTCTTCAATTGTTTTTTTTTATTAAAATAAAATTTTATAGACAAATTAAAAATTTAGGACATAATATAAAAAGTAAAATTATTCTTTTAAAGTAAAGAGTTGTATTGTACAGCAAAATACAATTTGTTAATATTACGTGTGTATTAATTGTTAGTTATAGCTTTCTTTTACGGTGACGGAAAACATCGTGAGAAAACCTGCATGCCTGAGTATTCTCATAAGAATTTCAAAGGTATGTGAAGTCTACCAACTCACAATAGACCATCATGGTGGACTAAGGCCTAACCCTTCCAATTAGTGTAGGAGGTTCGTGCCCAGCAGCAAGTTTAATACAAGTCTGGTATAAAATAGCTTGACAAAAAAAATAGTACGCAATGCCGTGCTGAAAATGAAGTTTAAATAACTTGTTGAATTACAATTTTAAAATAGGACTTGTGCTCACTTATCTTCATCTTTATGCCAATATCAAGTGTCAGAAATGAAATTCTTTCCGTGTAGAGCTTCATAACATGGGTTTTATGATATCTGCTTGTATTTACTGGATTCGCTTTACTTTTACAGCAACAATCTCTATAAGTATATTGTTATACTTGTTATTTAACTTAACGTAATTATCAGATTAAAAAATAGAATACATTTAAAAAAGAAAGAACTTTGTACATAATTCGTTGAAGTTATGGTTTTTTTTTCTGACGCGGCAAAGTGACGACACTGCAGCTGATGGTAAGCGCAGTGCCGTCCAGATAGAGTATCAAGTAGCAAGAGACAGTCTATCCCTCGCTACTCAACACAATCATGCCGGCCTGCTGTTTAGCTTCTTCACACTACGCCTAAAGGACCCAGGATCATAGGAAGGAGGGAACACGGTAGCTGGCAAACTGTTCCACAGCCTGATGGTGCGGCAAAAATACGAGTTTGCGAACCTCGTGGTTCGGGCCGGGGTAGTAGATACCACAAAGCTGTGGTTCCGCAATCCAGTACGCGTGGTTCTGGTATGGAAGGGAGAGGATGGGATAAGATCAAACACAAATTAGTATTAGTATATTAATATATTAACTGAAAAAATTATACAATAAAAAAAAAAGTGTCACTAAACTAATAAGGTCTTTTCATGAATTAAGTATTATAGATAATATTAGACAAATCTTAAGATAACGTGTGTATAGGATAATTGTTTAGCTATTAGAGTCGGGAATAAAAACAAATATAGTAAGATGTACGGGGTGTGGTCAGTATTGGTACTCACCAGTAAGGTCATTAGGAACTTAACTTCTGACTTCCTAATGATCTCAACCATACCTCGTTGATGAATATTTTCAAAAATAATAATGTGTGGTCCAATAGAATCGAAATCAGTATAATAAGCTCTAATTCATAGTGAGACCTCGATTACTGAGAACTTAAATATATACTAAAACTATTATAGAACTATTGATTATTAAACTCAAAGGTCCGTTAACTTTACCTCTTTTTAATATTAGTGTCGAGGCAGAACTTTCAAGACATTCTGAATAATGAATGCGCTTCGGGATAATTTTCATTTTCTACTGAAAATTAAAGTATTATAGGTATATAAGAAAGCCGTAAACTCCTCCGCCTGGGACTTAAAGTTATCGAAGTTTAAATTTCACCCTCTCTCGCAAGAATTATTAAGCTGCAATTATGAAATACGAATAATAGATTAACATTAATCATTACATAATCTTGATGATTTAATTCTTTAATTGCTATTCAAATTATACTACGGGGTTTAATTTGCCTAATATGTATAATACAGTTCATGCTGCAGAAGGAAATCATAAATCAAAACCGGAAATAGATTACGGAGAGGCAGGAGAAGTTATCGATCTGACACTAGATATATAATAATCTTTTTGAATCATTAATTCAACCGAGAAACCAGGGTGTTTGAAATCAGTTGCGCTGATGGCGCAGTAGGCGAGTAGCTGGCTGTGAAACGATGTGGGAATCGAACCCACGGCCTCTCGTTTCTCAGCCGGCTACTCGCCAACTGTGCCACGGAGTTTGTCAAAATGTATTATAATTAAATACATAATATTACAGGCCAAGTCTTTAGCAGCTCCCCGTAGCCTCATAAAGTGTTGGCCGAGATAATGATGGGTTCTTAGCCAGTAAGTTTTTAGGTTTTAACTTAAAAAAACATGGCGCTGTACCTCAAGGCATACGATGTGTAATCGTATAACGCCTAGTAATTTTAGTGGGCTTAATGTCCCTCAATCCCGATCATAGTAACAACTGTTTTACTGCTTGGTGGTAAAATACACATTGTGGTGAAACTTACCCACTATCTAGACAGTCTCTATTATACAACAGGACTACCACCTAGTTATGAAGTCTGATGCGTATAATCTTGTATAATATAATAACAATAATAATACTAGCCCTGTATTAAACATAGTCCCACTGCTGGGCACGGGCCTCCTCTACTAATGAGAGGGGTTAGCCCTTAGTCTACCACGCTGGCCTAATACGGGTTGGTGTATAATATAATCATTAATTATTTCTAATTCCACGGACCCTAGATCCAATAATATATGATTTTAGATCTTGTTTTCGTTGTCAGGTGAAGCGAAGCGGAGTAGATATAATGGAGGTTTGAGCAGGATACGCGGGATGAAGTGAGATATTGTGTGAAAATTCACAGTTGGTACATGACAGGTCTCAAGTTACGCACCAAGTTCTATAGAACGTAGGTACGTAAAAATAAGACTTGCTTTACTCGTGAAAAACCTAGACTTATATTACGCAAGATTTAATAACTCTCTTCCAAATATGAGAAATGGATTTAGTACAGTGTCCTCAAAATCTTATTTCACGGATGTTTGTTTGCTACATGTAATTTCCGTTATTTCATAATGTTATCGGTCTTTAGCTTCTATTACTAATGCGTCATAAATTTTAATAAGATAATGATTACTCTAAAAAAAATAGCTATTTTAATTGATATAATTTTTGCATGTGAGTATAAAGACAAGGCTAAGCACTGCCGATTCTAGAAATTTCATTGCCCTTCCCTAAAAAACACAGTTTGTAGATTCTATACTGTTCACGGGTTAATTTGAAATACCAATATTTTTAAGTATGTATGTACAGCGTACTAAAATAATCGTGGAATTATAGTATAACGCGAAATATTACTTTTATCATATGTATATTCACTTTTTATATGTTCAACACGTCTAGTACATACCTATAAGACCTTTTATGCGGTCCTTTTTGGCATGACGAGCTTTTTTTTTACAACAGTTAAAAATTTTAAATATTTGTCTCATACCAGACCTTTTCATTTAAATTCCTTCATAAACGCTAAAAATGTGCCGCGGTCGAAATAAACGCATACTAGTGGATGTGTTTCGGCCATAAAGAGTCTATTTGGGACATTCCTCCACCGCAGTGTTCCTTTGTTTATAACAATTCTAGTTTCATTTAATATACGCTTACACACAGCGGTCGGCTCTGTTTATTTTATTGCGGTGTCCGAAGCATTCAGGCTCGCAAACTGGCTGTTAACTCGCGCCATATCCTTACACTCGACAACACTGCACATTATACTTGTAATACAATTTATTCTCAACAATTTATCTTTTGGACTGCAAATAAACGCGCACTAGGGGCTATTTCATTCGGGAAACCCACACAATTGGACTGCCGCAAATATTACTCTTAGACAAACCCAGGGAAAGGGTGAGCTATGGTATTCTCGAAATAATAGGAACAAACAGCGATATTATATCTTCTGTATATATAAAAGAAGAAATTGACTGACTAATCGATCAACTAGGCTAGGGTTAGAGTCTTGAAATTTTGACAGTAGATACCTTTTATGACATAGGCATCCACTAAGGAAGGGTTTTTGGAAATACCACCCCTAAGGGGGTAAAATAGGGGATGAAATTTTGTATGAAAATCCGTCATTTTTTAAGTTAAATTCATGAAAATTTGTATTTGGCCTTTTAGTTAAAAATAAAAAATACATATATCAAAATTTTCGGAAATTCCACCCCTAAGGGGGTAAAATAGGAGTTGAAAGTTTGTATGAAAATCCGTCATTTTTAAACGCATGAAAATTTGTATTTTGTATTGTATACTTTTTCTCCCAAACAACATCCACGCGGGCGCAGCCGCGAGCAACAGCTAGTTCATTTCATAAGAATCTATGATAATGTAGTATTATCTGCTCAACCTGCTTCGTATTACATTTGAAAGAAATTGACAGACCACAACATAAAGCTATTTTTTGCCAATTTTTTGCTTAAATAAATAATACTCCAATGTCGATCACAATAATAAGGGCTCTTATATATTTCCGTTCATCTTTCTGTACTATCCTACCGAATAAAGTTGGGAGAAATTGAAACCGACCCCTGATTGGGTCTTGAACAAATGGGTCAAGCATGCGGCTTACAGAACGGTAACAAATCATGCAATCTCCACGCTACGATTAACCCTGCTAATATAGGAATTATTGACATAAACGGATATCACTATCTTTACTTCGAAGAGGATGGTTTACAACACGGATTAACTACCTTTTTTTATATAGTAATAAAGTAAAAATTGCGCATGCGTTACAACTGCTGTGATGAGGTCTCGGGTTCGATCCCCGGGTCGGGTAAAGTGATATTGGGTTTTTCTATTTAGAAATACTCAGTATCTGCCCAGAGTCTGGAATAGTGTCCGGTATGGCGATAGGCTCGCCCCTATCACGTTATGGGCGTATTGAATTCGGAGAAAAGTTTGTACACACTTAATATTTTAATAGGCCTTACTAATTAATAAAATAAAAAAAATATATAACTCATAAAATAACTTAATTTTTTTTTAGTGCTTCGATAGGCAGACGAGCAGACGGGCCATCTGATGGTAAGTAGTCACCGCCGCCCATAGACTTCTGCAATACCAGGGCACAGCAAAGCCGCTGCCTACCGTTAAAATATTCTTCTCCGACTATTCATTTACTGTTCAACATTTAATGTCTAAAATTTGATAATCGAGTCTTATATTCGTCATTTCTCGGTAGCTCAACTATCTGATTCATAACACTATTCAGAACTCTGCTCCACCACGCAAAGCAAACATTTGCACGCCCGACATCTCCTCACTGGAACTATTTATTCTAGTATTTGCATTGAGTTTCGAGCTAACGACTTTAAACTACTTTCATTATTGTTTTTATTTTGATCTCATTAATCTTCGTGTAAACAAAGTTTTAATGAAATTTTCTTACAACAGACATGATATTATGTAATGGCTTGACCTTGACTGCCTCGGTGGCGCAATTGCGCGTGCGTTACGACTGTTGTGCTTCGGTCTCGGGTTCGATCCCGGGCCGGGTAAAGTGATATTGAGTTGATCTATTTTGAAATACTCAGTTACAGGCCGGAGTCTGGAATTGTGCCCGGTATGGCGATAAGCTTGCCCCTATCACATTATGGGATCGTAATAAATTTGTAAAAAAAGTTGGTGTACTGGTTACACCTCTGCCTACCCTTTCGGGGATTCTTCGAGTCCTTGACCGCTCCACATTCTTCAAAGTTGGGCGAAATTGCTTTTTTCATCATAAAACGAAATCTTTTACAAGAAATATGACAAAATTTACCCTAGTGAATGTAATATAAATAAATAACACTTGACAGTCACACACATGGCCCTGACCCTACAGTAAGATAAAATCTTATCTTGTATCGTGGGTATCGAGAACTATGAAAAACTTTCGGTCTCTCAACACTCACACCTGAATCAAATATTTGTCTGTCACATTAACATTTGTTTCTTTTCGGGAATCGAACCCACAACCTCTCGTTTTAGAGTCAGTTACTCGCTCACTGCCAGGCAAATTATGTACGGTTTATAAACATTTTCGTTAAAGAGACGAATGACCATTATTAAGGGTTTTGTTTCATTAGGTACGTGCCAACTGTCGACATAATCTATGCACGAAATTGTCACAGACTCCGAGGTGATTAGCCGACGCGGATCGGCTGTCCATTGACACAAGTTTGTTGCCTTCATCCCTTTACCCTAACCTTGCTCAACCAATAACGTCATAAGTAACGTATGTATAAATCTACGTGTAAACTGGTGTTCAGTACATTTTTAACTAATGATTCTAAATCCGAATGATTAGTGATATACGATGATTTTCGGATATTGCTGTTTTTTATCTAGTTATATCTATTTCCCTGGGAAGTGTGGAATATTATAAGTGACTAACTTCCAACAGTCACACACATATAGTTTTGACCTCACACTAAATACGAGTCTTGTATCGTTTATATCAGGAACTACAAGGGACTTTATGATCTCACGTAATCATTTAGTTCGTTGTGGTAATTGAACCCGCGGCCTCTCGTTTCACATCCGGATCCTCACCCACTGCGCCACGGAGGCTGTCAAACACAAAATGTTTTGTGCCTAACGAAATATTTATTATTAGACAAGGTTAACGTTTTTGTGTTACGGGGAAAGAGTTTTATTACTGCCGCCCGCCCGTAGGGGAGCTGAATAATAATATAAAGGTCATCCTAGCTAGTCCAGAGTCCACGGTCCCGGGGTTATCTGTGATAGAATAGGATTGCTGCCGGAACCGCCCCTGTGCGGTGCCGTCGTGCAGCCAGTCTCCATGGGAGGGGGGGCTAATAAACCCCCTCGGCGTCAACGAGACAAGGTTGTTTGCATTGCACGTTAGTCAGAGTTAGTTAGAGTATACATTTTAAATCCTTCAATGATTAAATATATTGGAATTTTTATGTAACAGTACGTACTGCCATAATCAGTATGAGATTTAACACAATGGTAAAATAGAAATAAATTCCAGTAAAACTTAAAAACCGACTTCGAAAATTGAATTCATTATTAATATAATACCGCAGTAAAGTATCCTCTCAACTTTACTGGGAATGAGCCAAACAAAAGTGCATTTTTTTATTTCGAGTATAATAATAAGTCTAATCACCGTAGTACTTATTTACCTTAAAATTACAGGTCAACGATAACAATTAATAAAACTACAAGAATCTTTTCAAATCTTAAACCAATTAGTCTTTGAAATAAACTTTAACAACGTGTAACGTGTAGCTCCCAAAATCTCGTGTGCAGAAGACGTCAAAAGGTCGTTAATACGGCCTGTTTACATTTTCAATTGGACTCTCTCTGGGCGGTTCTGAGAAGTCGTGTTCATTAAAGGCTTCTGGCAAATTTGCCCCAGGATATGTATTTTCTTATCCTATGGCGTATGTTCTTTTGTACGTGGGTTGGGTCTATATAGCTCTGTCGTGTGCAAGTGTGTCGCTTTCCGGGATCAGCCAGTGTACATCCGGTTATTGTCGAGAGGCTAGAGTTCGGGTACGATGTTTGGCCGTTTTGCGGCACAAGCCCTCGAACGCTTCTTCATTTTCTTGCCCATGGCGTAGTGTGAAGATGATTGTGTTGAGTAGCGGCAGATAGATTGTCTCTCACTACTCTAATTGGAAGGCACTGCGATTACCATCAGGCCGTGCAAGGATAAAAAAAACATTACTGTACACACTGACAGTATTTTCGTGACTTAATATTTTGTTTAAGTTTAGAAAATATCACGTAATTACACTCTAAATTTATTTCTTATCTTTTAATTATTGCGTGGCGGCACAAAATGATAATTTAAAACAAGATCATACTTACTTCCAGCCTATTTCATTGAAGAAAGAAAAATAGGTGAATTAAAATAATAACCCATCTTATCTACACGCAATGGTCAAACACCTAGTCATGACCCCACACTAGATTAAACCTGTATGTATCGCGGATATCAAAAACTGGGAGGGACTACGATCCTGCAAAACTCAGACTGAAAGAAATATCTGTCGTTCACAAAAACATTTATCTCGTTGCGGGAATTGAACCCACGGCCTTTCGTTTCACAGCCGGCTAATTGACCACTGTGCCACAGAGGCTGTCAATATATGACATGTTTAGTAAAAATAATAAAACTACATTATTAAGGCGTGTTACTAACTCATACGTTGCCCACAAACACCACACAATTAAACGACCTTGGATTAATTAATGCAATAGCAACTTGAATGCAAAACCTATTTTAATTGCCAAATAATTTGCTTAATAACCACATTTGCATTACAAAATACCAGCAGTGTGCAGTCAAGTCACTTATTTTGCGCACGGTCCCGCGCTGAAGCCATACATTGCATCATTGACTAGTCTTTATCCATAGTTTTGTTATGCCAAGAATTGTTAACCCTATCGTGCAAACATTTCATCCAATTAAATCGCCAACTACAAGAATTCATGCTCGTAACATAATTGTTATCTCCCACATTCGCGACTTGATTATTCTCTGCTATGTAATATTATTATAATCTACTCGCTGTAATATCTAATAGGGTTTTAAATATCAAATTATAATTAAAATTATTTTATATTTCACCCTTTATATACACATTTATTTTGCATACATATACACTCACGCCTATAATCCCCAGTAACCAGTACACCCACTTTTCGCCGTATTTCAGTCCCATAATGTGTTAGGGGGTGAGCCTATCGCCATACCAGGCACAGATTTCAGACTCCGGGCTCATACTGAAAATTTCTAGATAGAAAAATTCAATATCACTTTACCCGACCTGGGATCGAACCTGAGACCTCAGCACAGCAGTCGTAACGCATGCACAATTACAACTACGCCACCGAGGCAGTCATTATTATTAGACATTATGAGACATTTATTCTACAAGCTGAAAAAATAAAAAACACCCATAAATATATGTGTAATTTTTGTTAGTTAGTTAACCAGTGGACATCGAAGCAAAGCGTTGATTCTATTTCGAGAAAATATAACTTCCGAAACGGGCGTGTCAATTGGACCTATGGGGAACATACGGCATAACAATATTAACTCAAGCACCTCACTTGGTTGTTACATAATATTTACACAAAATAATACATACAGTCGTGAAACTCGACATCGTGTATTGTTCATTACAAAAGAGAAGAACATAGAAGAAAGTGAAAATACAAAGTTAATTTTGTAAATTTTCACCGTACTTGCGTTAAATTTCACTCAACCCAAAACATAATATAATATATGCTCACAAATAATAATGATAATAATAAAATCTTTATTTCACATAAATACAATTGAAGAAACAAAACTATAACAATACAATTAGAGAGTACAGATCATGATTATGCAAAAACGTGTTGTTGAACACGCGGCAATCAAAAAAGATTTAACTTGAGTATGGACACCGAAAATACTATATATTGTTATTTAAAAATATAGACATCTTCATTTAATTCTGTCCCACCTTGATATTTAGCGGCTCCAATTTACAAAGTTGTGAGACAAGATTCAAATGGGCTAATGGAGCCCAGAAGACTTTAAAACTTTTCAACGCATTAATTAAACACAATAAAGCTTCTTTAAGCGGTTTCTACGGAACCAGTTACCAATTTACTCCTTGCCTTAATATGTAATTAGATTTAAATATTTTATTACAGCAACATTGAATAATAATTTGGTGCAAGTCCGACGAACGAGTGAAATGTTCGTGTGTATAAGAATTATGAGTTTGCTGGGCAATAACAAATGTACAAAGATTCAAATAATTCAATAAAATCCTTATTTTAAATCAAGTAAAACTAAAACAAAGATTTACCCACGGTAGCTAAGTGTTTTGGATGGTGGTGAGATTCCACCATTAAGGTATTTATATCAGTATTTGTTTCAGAGAGGACAAGGAATCTGTGATGAGAAACATCTGGCCGCTGAACTGCAACATGTCAAGCAAGTAAACAAGCTCCAAATTCCTCGCCGTCATCACAGAACCGAGTGAAACCAGCCACAGTCGAGCGTGTCCCGGTTACTTTACCATACATAAGAGGCGTCACTGACAAGATTGGCTATGTACTGAAGCGTGCTTCTATTAAAACCTATTATAAGCCGCCCAAGAAAATAAGTCAATTCCTACCACCTGTTAAGTGTCATATACCTCTACAAGAACCGGGCATCTATAAAATAGTACTTAGTTGCAGTCATTAGATTATTATGAAACTGAAAATTTATTAGCAATTATGAAATAAATATATATACATTTAAATTAAATATAATCAAATTAAATTAAGTTAAATTAAATACCAAATAACATTAAATAAAATGAAATCAATTTATATTTACTAATAATCTGACATTTCAATGCATTTCATATACAATTATCCACAAATAAGATGGCAAATAGATTAAATAAACCGGGGATCCGCCGATTCCTATAATACGAGCATGACTCAGTTTAGGAATCGGAGTGTCATGTACAACCATCCTATAATGCTATTAATTCTAAGAAATGAAATGTATACTGTACTTTTTTATGGAAATAAATTATTATTATTATTATACATTGTGACTGTGGACCATAGATTTAGTATATATATAGATGAGGCATAGGTGTACACCCGAAAGGGACTGGTGAACTCTATGGGGCTACCAACTAACATTATTTTACCCAGTTCATGAAATCTCAGGTGTGTGTGTTTCATGTTAACATAAAATTTAAAATTTTATGAGACATAATATTATAATTTCTTGAAAAGGAAACTCACAGTTACATAATAGGCACAATAACTTTACTAACAGTGAAAAATTAATTTTGTATATAGGTAATGTAATATTTTCTAATACTGTCTTTTTTATTTACGTAAGATTTTCCAGCATAGTATGTGCTGACATTTAAATAGTTTTTACAAATACTTTTGATGAGCATTAAGTAGTGGTTATCAAAAGAGAATGAAAAATCGCGAGGAACTCCTGTGAATAATTGACAAGCAACATATTCATGCATTCTTGTAGGAGACGATTAGCGAGTTGTAGAGTTTATAGACTACTCACCCCATCTGCCAACACCAGATTTGCACAAGAGCGCATGTTTATAAGAGTGTAGCCAAATATTGTGTAATAATATTTTTTTTTAATTCATAAAAAGTACACAGACATCAATAAAAAACAAATTATGCATCCCTATAAAATTTGAGGGTTGCCCTCGATTTTTCTGAGATCCCATCATCAGATCCTGACTTAGTGGGACCAATGGGACCACCTGGGAACTATACCCTTTTAACAAAAAAATAATTTCGCGAATCGGTCCAGGCGTCTTCGAGTAATCGGGAAACATACATAAAAAAAAGATTCCGACGAATTGTGAACCTCCTCCTTTTTTTTGAAGTCGGTTAAAAATGATTTTAAAGTCGCCTTGAGTCAATATCGATGCATAAACACCACATTCACTTACACCAGTGCACTTATGGATTAAAAACATCATGCTGATATCTACAATTAGTATAGTTGCAAAATGTAAGAGTCCATTGTCCAGACCATCCATTGGACCACACTAATATTTCGTCTGGCCTTGCCGTGCCAGGATAAAAAAAGTTTTTATCTGTAATGACTGTAGCTGTAATAACTTATAACTATACAAGTACACGCATAACTAGTTCCTCCTTTGCCGTGCCAGAATAAAAGTGCCGTGTCACTTTACGTTGGTTTTCTGTGAGACAGTGGTACTACCCCGGTCGAGCCGGCCCATTCATGCTGTAGACAAATATGTCTACAGCGTAGCTCTACCACTTCTATGCCATAAAATTGTACTTACTTTACGCACTTGCCATTATAAAATATCTGATATTCATCTGGACATATGTTACTGCGGAACACTGATTTGTTTGGAACTGGGTTCGTTAGTGCGCTCGTCAGAAACAGACACATCCAAAACAATACGAAGTATAACTTGAAACCCATTTTTATATAAGTGAGGTAAGGCAGCTTCTCGCGCTATAGTGTAGACAGTCTGGAGCAGAATTTGCGGAGATTGTTTTCACGAGGCTTATAAATACCAGCCGGCTAATTTTATTGTTTTTAAGAGATAAGTACTTAATATTTATTTCGCAGAAAGATTGAATTCCGCGAGTGATAAATTTAATAATTTCTCACATAGGGACGGGACATTATGCGCTGCAATAAATAGGCATAAGACTAGGAGCTCTCGAAATTCTGAAATTGTGTGTATACACGGATCGCATACGCCTTCTTGCTATAAGAAAATACTAAAAAAATGACATTCCTATTTTATTAAACTTCTTAAAAAATTATCTTCTTCTATGTTCTTCTTCTTAATCTCTTTTATTGGCCTTATGTTACAAATAGTGCTCTAAATAACAAAGTACCATCTAAATGTTATTAAAATTATTGTGGTTAAAGATCTTTATTTCTCACTAGCTTTTGCCCGCGGCTCCGCCCGCGTGGTGGTTATTTTTGGGAGAAAAGGTATATGTCGCGGAGTATAATGAATACGGAGACTGAATTGACCTTACAAATAATTTTTTCTTTTGTAAATTGTGGGTACCGTCAGTGGTTTTACTATTTTGAAGGTGGGAGTTGTTTATTGGATGATCTCATTCGTAGTGGGGTACAACGAAAATCACAATATAAAAGAGTGCCTCGTCATTTCGCCGAGCATTCAGGAATAATTATTAGACGAGTCAATATCCTATCTCGAATAGTTTAGTAATTTAGAGGTCGTAATGCCCAAGTGCTGTTTAACTGATCGTTGCCTACAATTAAAGTGATGATTCCACGCCATGTGCGTCTCAGTGCAAAGTGTAATTGTAAACCATGGTTTTTCTTGCCAGTTCTTTTTTCCGTGGATTATTGTATTTCGAACTGGCAGTAGCTTAATAAACTGTGAAGTGTTCAACTCGTGTTATTTCTACGAATCTATCATACCATGTGCATCCTGTCTATATCTGGAGATCGGAGAGGGATGTATAAGCCTCTTCCAGCCTCTTCATATGGTGACCTGTGACTTCATGACCTTTCACCTGGACATAAGAAGTGGGATCTACCCGTGGATTTATGTGAAATTTGGTGAGTCGCTTTCAGTTTTTAAATTTAAAGGCCGATTTTTAATTTTGATCGTTCTGCTAAACTTACGATTTATTTAGTTGGAAATATGAGGATTTGTTTCCAACCTCATTGATTGTTTCTTTATTTTAATTTGTACTCTTACAACCGATGGAAATTTCATCGAGTTTTTTTGGCTCGGCAAAGTGACCACACTGCACCTGATGGTAAGTGCAGTGCCGTCCAGTTATAGTATCAAGTAGTGAGAGACAATGTATGCCTCGCTACTCAACACAATAATGCCGGCCTGCTGTGTAGCTTCTTCACACTATGCCTAAAGGACCCAGGATCATAGGCAGGAGGGAACACTGTAGCTGGCAAACTGTTCCACAGCTTGATGGTGCGGCAAAAATACGAGTTTGCGAACCTCTTGGTTCGGGCCGGGGTAGCAGACACTACAAAGCTGTGGCTCCGCAATCCAGTACGCGTGGTTCTGGTATGAAAGGGAGAGGATGGGATAAGATCAAACAATTCTTCAGAGCATTCGCCATGATACAGACGGTATAACGGCTCTAGGCTGTTACTCACGTCTTGCACTCAGATTTTGCTTAACTGCTAATTACGCAGTGATATTATAATTGGACGTCCACGGTCCTCTGTGGCGTAGTTGTAATGTACGCGGTACGACTGCCGTGCGGGGTCTTTGGTTCTATCCCCGGGTTTCGTAAAGAGATATTGGGATTATCCGTCGTGAGCATGGAGTTGTGCCCGGTATGGTATAGGCTCACCCCTATCACACATAGGATGATAATAAGCTGCGCGAATTATGGGTGTACTGGTTACACCTCTGCCTACACCTTCAGGGATTACAGTTGTGAGTGTGTATGTATGTGAAAATACGTAACAGTTGACGCGTGTGATGATTTAATGAACTTTGAATTTGATGTGGTTCAATTCTAGCTTGTATGAGGGTTGAAAAACATTTACTCTTATAACTAGTGTTAAATAAAAAACTATTATCAAAGGTACCCCTCAAACCTAGGTTGTAACGTGTTATGAAAAAACTGCATTGAATGAATAATTTAGTAATAGTTGTTGTACGGGTCTAGTTTTTATAAAAGTTTCAGAATTAATAATCGATAATCAAGTTAGTCAAGTATAACCATTTATTTTTTTAATTTTAATGTTGGTATTGGTGGTGACTATTAGTTCTAGTTTTAATTTCTACCCGGTAATAAATTAATGTTATATTAATAGTTACGCTAAACTTTGCAATTAATTGAGGTTAAAATGAGTGTTTGTGTCTATGCCAATGGTTCATAGCATTGTTGATGGCTTACGTTCGTAGCCTGGTTATTGTCTTCTCAAGATCTCTTGGGTGACGGTCGAGCGGTCCGCGCTTAAGGTATCCGATAGTCTTATTGATCGTGTTAAGTTAATTATCCGTAATTAAATTATCTTCTGGTAGTAACATTAAAGTAAGTGTTACATCCAAGTTTTGTGGAAAACTTGAACATAACATAGTTACCTTAAAGCAATGATACCCAAAGTGGTCTTTATCGACCCCCTGGGGCCGATGACGACGGAGGGGTCCAAGTGAGCGAAAAAAAATAGAATTAGGGATCTATGGGGTGTAAACGGGGTCTGTAAAGTTGAATCCAAATATTGAAAATTTATTATCAAAGCCTCAGGTTCACACCTCCCACTAGGTACTTTATTAATATTAGTATATTTAATTTCGGTTTCTTCTACATCGCACTAGGGTTTAAGGTTTAAAGAAATTTATTCTCAATAAGACAAAAACAATGTCACTTCCTTGAGAACAATACTAAACATACGTAATAAGTAACAAGTTGTCAGGTACATTTACAGATTTATTATTATATTGCCCAACTAGCTGTTGCTCGCGGCTCCGCCCGCGTGGAGGTCATGTTTGGGAGAAAAAGTATACAATACAAAATACCAATTTTCATGCGTTTAACTTAAAAATTATGGATTTTCATACAAACTTTCATCCCCTATTTTACCCCTTTAGGGGTGGTATTTCCAAAAACCCTTCCTTAGTGGATGCCTACGTCATAATAGGTACCTACTGTCAAAATTTCAAGAGATTTATTTGCTATGCTATGTTTTATCTTAGTGACAAGATCAAAGGCGGTAAGAGTGTTACATTTAGCCCTAAAGCTATATTGGCGATCTGAAATAATATTCTTCGAGCTCAAGTATTCGTTTAACCGTATATGTAAGACTTTTTCAAGTATTTTCGATAATACAGGTAAAACCGATATGGGTCGGTAATTGCATGGGTCTGTTGTTGGTCCTTTAGAGTGGAACTTTAGAGTATCGGGGAAGTGACCATCTAATAACAATTTATTGAAGCATTTACTCATCGTGTTTGCTACCAAATGTTTTATGCATTTTATTACTTTTGTGTTAATTTCATCTAATCCAGTGCTACAATTTGAATCAAGATTTTGATATTATTTTAATTATTACTTCAGGTCAACAAGGTTTGAGGGTGGACAACGAAGAGTTTTGAGCCAGAACTTTTGGTAATGCTCGCGTGTGATTGTCATGAAATTTATTATGTATTGCTTTCGCTAAAATTGGTCCTATTGTTGAAAAATATTTATTAAATAGTTCACATACACTTCTTGGATCAGTAACATACACTGAGTCTAGAAGTAGTTTTGGAGGAGCACACCTTTGTTTAATATTATTATTTGCTAAAAAGTTAATTATACCCCATATTTTTAGGTTTATTAATACAATTTGTGAATTCTTTATAGTGGTAAATTTTTTTTGCATCTTGTATAATTTTGGTTATAAATTACATATTTTCTTTTGGTTATAAATTTTTCTTCTAAGGTCTTACTGTGATCGTTCTTCTTTAAGTACTGCCCACAATATATTTCTTTGATTGATTTCATTTATGATATCCGTATTTATTCAATTTTTTTTGTGGTGAATTTAGGATCTTTGTTTTTGATGTTTTACTTTTACTTATATTGTAGTTCCTCGAGATTTGTTGTTTTAAAGAAGTTTTATATCATCGTGTAGTTTATTGCTTCATAGTGTGGCCGAATGTTTGGTGGAGGTTTTGTCTTTTTTAGTTCAATATATGTGTATATTTGTTTATGATCGGAGATGGAAGAATCAGTTATTACCATATGAAACTTATCATTTCTCAAATTTGTACTTACATGATCCAGAATAGATTTTCTTGTAGTTGATTCTCACGTACAGTGTTTTTTATTTATTAATGTGTCCTGCTTTTACGAGGTCTATATATACTTTAGTCTTTTTCTCTTTACTTAATCGATCAATGTTGAAATCCCCAAACACTATTGCCCTTTTCTTTCGTTGTAGCTAAGAATCATATTCTTCGCAGAAAGCTTTAGTCAGTGTCAATGGCAGGTCTTCTTGTCTCTTAGACACCTTTCTGATCACTTTATATACCCCTTCCCATATGGTTTCCTTGTCTTGTCCTGTTTCCTACGAAACTCCTTCCAGCTCTCTACTTGTGCCCTCTTGGCTTCATTCTCATATCTTTCTTTTGATTGCAGGTACTCATCGACGACCTTGGCTCTCCGGATCGGCGTTGTGCATCGGTTTCTCCTCCTCCGGGTGATGACCTCCTGCTTCATCTTGGCGAGTTTCCCGGACCACCACGGTAAGTTAATAGTATGACAGACATACAGACAGACAGACATATACATTCATGTTTTGACCAAAAGAGATTTATCTGCTATAAGATATTTTATTTTATTATTTGAGGATTGCCAACATAGTTTAAAATATAACATACATAATAATAACAATCTGAAAATAGAACTACAGACTACAGGCAACCACAACATGCGTAATATAATTTCACAATATTATTAATTAATTAAACATTATAAGGAGTACAAAGAGAGGATCGATTTATCTGAATGTTAGGACCCCAGTCAATCAATCTATAATAATTTATAATCTATTTAGCTAGCTGTGTCTTAAATGGATGTACATTCTTTATTTTTATTGGTAATTTATTATAAAGCTGTGCTCCCTCAAACATAAGCGTCTTTTTCCCATAGTCTGTTCTGAAGTGCTGCGTTGGCTGATTTGTTTTAATTTAGTAAATGTTAGGCTGGTGTGGATATCTTTACTAAGTACTTTTAGAATAAAAATACATATGTTATAAATACACTCATTTGCAAAAAAAAGGGCACCTAAGCAATGAACCATTTCAAATGTTACTATTGGTTTGTTTGATAATTATAGGTAGTTTTACTTTCACAATTTTGTAAATTAATAAGCAAATAATCGTTTTCGTCAGTATTATCATAAAATTTTGATAAAATTTATGGGTTTTAATGCTAAAGTTCACTAGTAGTGTATGCTCGCTAGTAGTGCATATGCTCGTGAAGTAAAAGTTAACAAAGATTTTTGTTTGTTTTTTCTTTAATAAAGTAAAAGCAGATAAATGTTTCGTATCGAGTGTGACCCTTTTACCACTTTCTCTAACATTATTGAGACAGCTAAACAGCAATAAATGAAGCTTTGACAATTAAGAATATGAAATAAATTCATAAAAATTGACTAAAAGTTATGAAAACCGATATTATCTATCGAAAATTTTAATTTAGAACGTACTGTTTTAAACACCACGGCATTTTTAAAACCGGCCAGTAACATGTACAAATGATTGAAATCATTTTATATAATTGATTGATATTCATTATCTTCGTTTCATTACAGATTTTATTTGTTGAGGTCAGGTATGAGTACTTGAAAGGCAGTTTGATAATTTTATTTTGGACAATTTGAACATCTGCTACTTTAATTTTAGAGGCTTTATCCAAGATTTCAATAAGATACATAAGTCTTTGGGATACATGCGATACGAATATTACGAAGGGAACCGAGCAGTGATTATAACTTATTTTTTATGTGTTCGATATGATTATTCCGAGTTAAAGCGCTATCCATTCTCAGACAAGATATTTGTTAACATATTTTTGCTGTAAAGGAATACAGTCAATAGTAAGTGGCTTATACTGTGGGATTTTTTATTTTTGGCTTTAAATATTATATTGAATGATTATATGATATGATATATGATTATATTGAAACCATGCAAAGAGTACATTTAAGTCTTCTTGAGCTTGTGAAATCATTTCGTCGATAGAAGACCCGAAATAGAATAGGCAAGTATCATCTCCATAAAAAGTAAGATGGCCATGAAATCCGGATTATGCAGGTTGTTAATATAGGTCAGAAACAACAAGGGACCAAGCATTGAAACCTGAGGTACTCCGCAAGTTTATGGTAATGCGTCACTTCGATGGTTGCCAATTTTAACTACTTGTAGTCTATTATTTAGATAAGATTCGAACATTTCGTGATCACTTACAGTGATATTTATTGATTTAAATTTTTTTTTAGAAGCTGTTTATGACGTACTGTATCAATCGCCTTCTTCAGGTCTATAAATTTTCCCATAACTATATTTTTATGGACTATGCTATGTTTTATCTTAGTGACAAGATAAACTGTGGCGGTAAGAGTGTTACATTTAGCCCTAAAGCTATATTGGCGATCTGAAATAATATTCTTCGAGCTCAAGTATTCGTTTAACCGTATATGTAAGATTTTTTCAAGTATTTTCGATATACAGGTAAAACCGATATGGGTCGGTAATTGCATGAGTCTGTTATTGGTCCGGATTTATATATGGGTGTAACTTTTGCCAACCTTAACTCTAAGGTACTCGATACTCATCGGGGAAATGACCATCTAATAACAATTTATTGAAGCATTTACTCATCGTGTTTGCCACCAAATGTTTTATGCATTTTATTACTTTTGTGTTAATTTCATCTAATCCAGTGCTACAATTTGAATCACACAACACAACACAACACAACACAACACAACACAACACAACACAACACAACACAACACAACACAACACAACACAACACAACACAACACAACACAACACAACACAACACAACACAACACAACACAACACAACACAACACAACACAACACAACACAACACAACACAACACAACACAACACAACACAACACAACACAACACAACACAACACAACACAACACAACACAACACAACACAACACAACACAACACAACACAACACAACACAACACAACACAACACAACACAACACAACACAACACAACACAACACAACACAACACAACACAACACAACACAACACAACACAACACAACACAACACAACACAACACAACACAACACAACACAACACAACACAACACAACACAACACAACACAACACAACACAACACAACACAACACAACACAACACAACACAACACAACACAACACAACACAACACAACACAACACAACACAACACAACACAACACAACACAACACAACACAACACAACACAACACAACACAACACAACACAACACAACACAACACAACACAACACAACACAACACAACACAACACAACACAACACAACACAACACAACACAACACAACACAACACAACACAACACAACACAACACAACACAACACAACACAACACAACACAACACAACACAACACAACACAACACAACACAACACAACACAACACAACACAACACAACACAACACAACACAACACAACACAACACAACACAACACAACACAACACAACACAACACAACACAACACAACACAACACAACACAACACAACACAACACAACACAACACAACACAACACAACACAACACAACACAACACAACACAACACAACACAACACAACACAACACAACACAACACAACACAACACAACACAACACAACACAACACAACACAACACAACACAACACAACACAACACAACACAACACAACACAACACAACACAACACAACACAACACAACACAACACAACACAACACAACACAACACAACACAACACAACACAACACAACACAACACAACACAACACAACACAACACAACACAACACAACACAACACAACACAACACAACACAACACAACACAACACAACACAACACAACACAACACAACACAACACAACACAACACAACACAACACAACACAACACAACACAACACAACACAACACAACACAACACAACACAACACAACACAACACAACACAACACAACACAACACAACACAACACAACACAACACAACACAACACAACACAACACAACACAACACAACACAACACAACACAACACAACACAACACAACACAACACAACACAACACAACACAACACAACACAACACAACACAACACAACACAACACAACACAACACAACACAACACAACACAACACAACACAACACAACACAACACAACACAACACAACACAACACAACACAACACAACACAACACAACACAACACAACACAACACAACACAACACAACACAACACAACACAACACAACACAACACAACACAACACAACACAACACAACACAACACAACACAACACAACACAACACAACACAACACAACACAACACAACACAACACAACACAACACAACACAACACAACACAACACAACACAACACAACACAACACAACACAACACAACACAACACAACACAACACAACACAACACAACACAACACAACACAACACAACACAACACAACACAACACAACACAACACAACACAACACAACACAACACAACACAACACAACACAACACAACACAACACAACACAACACAACACAACACAACACAACACAACACAACACAACACAACACAACACAACACAACACAACACAACACAACACAACACAACACAACACAACACAACACAACACAACACAACACAACACAACACAACACAACACAACACAACACAACACAACACAACACAACACAACACAACACAACACAACACAACACAACACAACACAACACAACACAACACAACACAACACAACACAACACAACACAACACAACACAACACAACACAACACAACACAACACAACACAACACAACACAACACAACACAACACAACACAACACAACACAACACAACACAACACAACACAACACAACACAACACAACACAACACAACACAACACAACACAACACAACACAACACAACACAACACAACACAACACAACACAACACAACACAACACAACACAACACAACACAACACAACACAACACAACACAACACAACACAACACAACACAACACAACACAACACAACACAACACAACACAACACAACACAACACAACACAACACAACACAACACAACACAACACAACACAACACAACACAACACAACACAACACAACACAACACAACACAACACAACACAACACAACACAACACAACACAACACAACACAACACAACACAACACAACACAACACAACACAACACAACACAACACAACACAACACAACACAACACAACACAACACAACACAACACAACACAACACAACACAACACAACACAACACAACACAACACAACACAACACAACACAACACAACACAACACAACACAACACAACACAACACAACACAACACAACACAACACAACACAACACAACACAACACAACACAACACAACACAACACAACACAACACAACACAACACAACACAACACAACACAACACAACACAACACAACACAACACAACACAACACAACACAACACAACACAACACAACTTCCTACCTAGGATAATTTGCGAGGCTATTGAAATTAAAAAACATCCAAATTTCAATAGAGAAGATGGTTGGAAGCTAGCACCAGATTGGGATCCAATTATACGTTAAATTAAATCGGAACCCAAAAGATCAACTGCCAGACCTCAAGACATTGTGAGCTCCTTCTGCGTAGATCAGACTACAACAAATAAAAATTAAATATCAACTACATATATGGAGGGTAGAAACAATGCAATATACTTTCGTTACGACATACAACTCAGTCTCCCCCGTGACCATGAAGGCTGTAAAGCCTTCGAAACGTCGGGTTAAAAAAGTAAAACAAACCGCGATAGAATCCGTAAATTTCGTTTTATTACGATGTATAATATTCGCGTAAACATAAGAAACCATTATCTAGTAAAACTATGAAAAATATAAAGAAACAAAAGGTTGTATAAATATTGACAAATATGAAAGTTCAATAGAGTACTGACTAAAGAGGTGTAGATAATTTTTTGTAATTTAAATAATTTGTAATAGCAAAGTTTCTTGTAGCGAACATGTTTTGGGATAAAAGTACGTACATCAATAGAAAATTTTAAAGCGCTCTTTAGCTGTCACTTTCCGGTGGAAAATTCTTGGAAAATTGGATCTGAGATGTCGTATGTTTTTTTCTATACAGCTCACCTTCTAGTCTATAAATTGTCTTTTACTTTTGTTATTACTTTACTTTACTTTGAATGTTTATAAATAAGCTTATACCCGCAGCTCCGCTTGCGTAAATAGATTTATCGGTATCATAGGAGACTACGCCCCACACAATAAATATGAGTACAATCTCCTGCATGATAATATTTCCCCTGGCGCCGCCCGAGAATTGAACCTTCTGCCGGGATTACTTTTATCTTCGTAACTGGTTCGATGCTCGCCTTTATATTCTATAGGAGATGTATAATATAATATAAGCATTTCACGTGAAGCGGACAACGAAAAAAAGTGAGGTTCTGAAATTCGTTCTTATTAGACATACTAATACTTTTGGTCATATGAACGTGTACACATAATTTTTTTTTAACCGACTTCAAAAAAAGGAGGAGGTTCTCAATTCGACTGTATGTTGCTTTTTTTTTTTATGTTTGTTACCTCGTTTCTCTGTACTGTGTGAACCGATTTCGACCATTCTTTCTTTGATTGAAAGCTGGTGCTTGTCATTTGGTCCCATAAAAATATGGTGAAGATCTGATGAATATCTTCGGAGCTGGAGAGGGTAACTCATTAAAATTAAGTAGTATTCCAGTGGTTCTTTTTGCATTACGTTCATTATAAAAGTTAAGTTTCAGTGAGAGAGGGTAAAAGGGGTGGGGGTGAGGGAGGGGGGTGATAAAATTAAAATACACGTAAATTCTAATATCTTCAGCAGCTTTTAACCGATTTTATATAATTTACCACTAAAAAGCAAAAAATAAATTATTACTTTTTAAATAAAAATTAAACCGCCTTCAAAAAAACCCAGACACAACTAAAAAGCAAAAAATAATTGGTTACATTTAAATCAATTAGTTATATGCAATTTAAATCAATTATTTATTTGAGGTTTAGTTGTTAAGATATGGGATTCTAAAGAATTCATCTGATTGCGGGAAGGGTTTTTTGGAATTTTATTTTCATATTTTTTATAGAAACCTTACTGTTCTTTTTGGTTTTGGACTCGGATTCTAAATTTGTTTTTTTCTAGTTATAAACCGGAAGTAAATATTTCAATATTTTTTTTAATAACTTGGCCCGTTTTAATTTTATTTATTTTTCTGCAAAATAAAGCTATATGTTTATTAATTGTGCCATAAAAATTGCAGAATGGGGTTGGAATTAGTTTAGGAAATAAATCAATTTGAGTACGTACATGTCACACTGGACGCTTGTTCCAGTTAACTGGTTTTTACAAAAAACGGCATACTTCATAGTAAAACTGCTGCGACGACACCTTTTTATGCATAAAGACAAATATTCTAAACTAGTTTTACACTTGATACCCATAAATTATTAATAATGATTTACAACTAAACGAAAAAAAAACTGTCACAAGAGAAAAATATTTTAATTTATATTTTTTCCAATTTTAGTATGCCAATCAACACTAGTCCGTTTTATAACCATGTCTCCAGTAGATCGAACAAAACCGTGGTATTGTTTTGTTATATCTAATCACTTAAATAGTAAAGTAGAACCAATTCAGCAAAACCGAGTCTTTAATTTGTTCAATAAATATTTTCTATACAAATAAATTACCTGCATGACGTAACTAAACGATTCGTCCTTTGAGCAATCGCCATTCCAATTTGGACTGGACGCTGAAATCTTTTCCTTGTTGCGAAATATGAAATTTTCCCTCGACACTGTGCTTACAAAATAAAAGGCAACCTTCGCCATCTGCAGACGGCAAATGGAACTATTTGTCATGAAGATTGTATAAGTAATCGATTGACCCCTGCCGCCATATACCTTATGACTGTACATCTTCCATTTTGATTCAGTGCGGCCATTGTCAAAACACTCTTTACAATTTGTATGCTAGGAAAAATAACTTATTTCTTGAAGAAAATATAACATAACGCTTTTCCCTTTTTGATGGATAGGCAACCCGGCCAAGATCGCTAGGAGCCATTGGATACACGCCGCATAAGACCCATATTGTGATATTATAGTTTATCGGTGCTATATTTCAATATAAAAACTAGCACATTTACTATATAGGTACGAATATTTCACATAAGATATATGCATTAAAGCTGGTGGTTTCATCTCCAAAGATTATAAAACCTAATATATGACTACTTCGGTGGTGCGGTTGTATTTGCGTACACGTTACGACGATGTGCTGAGGAGGATGATTTGAGAGATCGCAAGCCATAGCAATATAAATTCCAATCCCGCATGAAATAAATGTTTTTTTTTTATTGAAAAAATCATATTCAACTTGGATTTTAAGCCCGGGTTTTGACGGTTTTTAGTCTAAGATTAGTCATTAGAATTAGGCGATAGGTCGTTACAATCTCACGACTCTATTCGCTTCGGCACATCATAAATAAAGATACATACATATTTTTAATAATAAAAACTAAAATAATAATACCAAAAATAAAATTATACTACGTGTAACGGGAATAACGCACATCCTCAGACACCCCAATTTAAAAATATTATTACTATCATAATTTATGTATTGAAATTAGACTGCGATGAATATAAATATTGTTTTTTTATGAAATTAGTTGTACTAATTTTTGACATAAAGTTCGTAATTTTAATTATTTGTTTTTTAAAGTGTTCGTTTATTATTGCATTTAGAAAAGACTTTATCGCATCGAGTTATGTATCAGTTTCGTCTTGAACGTTAAATTAAAGGGAGACTATTATTTACCTAAGTGTTAATTATTTTTGGAAAAAAATCGTCTATTAAAAAATTGCTGATATCGATTCAGTCGCTTATTCTGAACAAACTACTTTCAGAGTGTGCATAAATCATGTTACATGGTGTATATATTAATATGTTCATCTTTCCTATAAACAGTTTTATGATAACTAATTGGGAATCAGTTAAAAGAATAAATAGTACACCCATTACTGAATACGGAATAATCTATAGAATAATTCTCGGTCACTTTAAACCGTAAATTACCTTGAACGCCTTAAAATACTTCATGAAGTATTAGTGTAGAAATGTGGCATACCGATCAAGTTTTATATCATAAATTTCAATATGGACTTTCCCTTTCCTTAAACTAATCACATTTTGAATCCATATTAAAGATATAGAACACTATCCATCATGATAACTTATAGTTGGGGGTTTACAAAAGAATAGTTGTTCTGCCATTAGTAGCTGTGTAATGTTACATCGGAGACCCTAAAGTTGCCCACAGCGACCAACACGTTACAATTGCGTCGTTTTTCATTTACAACCCATTAAATCTACAGTTGCCAAAGCTACATGTCCATTATCACAGAAATAAAAATAGTACGTAGTAGATACAGTATAAACAAGTAACACTGTAGCGGACTTTGGATTTTGTTGTAAAATAACAATAATTTGCATATATGATTAACTAGCTGTTGCTCGCGGCTCCGCCCGCGTGGAAGTACGAAATACCAATTTCCATGCGTTTAACTTCAAACATGACGGGTTTTCATACAAACTTTCTTCCCCTATTTTACCCCCTTAGGGGTGGTATTTCCAAAAGCCCTTCCTTAGTGGATGCCTACGTCATAAAAGGTACCTACTGACAAAATTTCAAGTCTCTAACCTCAGCCGTTTTGGCTATGCGTTGATCGATCAGTCAGTCAGTTTCTTCTTTTATATATAGAGATAGATTGCTTAATATGACAACACAAGTGTAGTTGAAACGTTTTTTTTATTAATTTAATCAACAGATTACATTACTTAATGCTTATTACAGAATGTAATAAATCCAAACAAAAATAAGTAAATTACACGCCATTCAAATCTGCTGGAAAGCTCATTGTCAAATGACAGTAAAAGGATGCATAATATGACCCGTGACGTCACGGTTCTCAGAATGGCCATTACTGTGCCGTTGTGCGAGTGAGATAGGGATATATTCCCACTACGCAACCATTTTTGTTCATACCATTATTGAAAATAAATATTGTGACCTCATTTTTCAAGCAATTGTGCTTCAGTGAGAATTTCTAGACAGAAAAACCCAATATCACTTTACCGTCGGGTAAAGATTGAACCCGAGACCTCAACATAGCAGTCGTAACGCATGCGCAATTACAGCTGCGCCACCGAAGCATATCGAATAATGTACAAATTTAAACACAGGAAATTACCCTATTGAATTTTGTTGTAAATTCAGGAATCATTTCGAGTCGAGCATTCATATGACGCCTGTATTGAATGTGTTCGAGTATAAGAGGTAATAAAATGTTCTCGAAAAAGAGAAAAAATATTTTTCTATCGCACTTTACTTTCTTTTCTGTAATATCTCATGAATGAGCAGTCTGTAGGTATTACTTAGGAACAACGAGTATAATAGGAGTAATAAATAACAATTGTTTGACCTCGTTAGCGGACAATGTTCGCTGACGAATCGACCATTTAGCCTAACTTATCTTGTGCACAAATCTCACAGTGGCAGATATCCTATCTCTATGCCTCCAATTACCATTCAGTTACACAGCGGAGACAAAGGAGCTATTCAAACCCACCGATACTAAGTACTTAAGCTACAATGATATTGTTCGCAAATGATATCATCGATCGGTGATCAAATCTGTGGACATCTTGATGCAGTTCCCTCTTGTGGAAGGAAACAAGCGCAAATTCATTTGGCCTGTAAAACATAACGACAATGATTTTAAACACAGGATTAAACTATTAAATTCAAGGATTTAAGTACATTTTTGGAGTCCATGTCTCAAAACAGAAATAGGACACTTAGATCACATGTCTCTTAATTTGTGTGTCAAGGTATTTTCTATAGAAAGAACTTGAGATATATATCGTGGTAAAACTAACATTAAAAAAGATTATGGAGTACCCTTTTCTCTAATTTGCCATTCCCAAGATTAAAATGGAATCTTACAAATTGTTGGATAGATTGATAAAATTATGCCCATGTATAAGTAACGTAACTACTTGATCCAATTAATAAACAAAACCAGATATCTGACCTATTAGCACTCGCTTTAATGGTGTAGGAAAACATCGTGTATGCCATGCCTAATTATTCGCCATAAGAATTGCGGACGTATGGACGTGGACGTATATTAATTTTATCAACCCGTATTAAGCCAGTGTGTAGTATTATGACCTTATCCTTATAATTAATGAAGAACAACATGCCCAGCAGTGGGATATTGTATAATAATACAAAGCTAATATTATTGTTATTAGCGAGGCACCAAAGCATTTTTCCCGTCAATAAGGAAACACACGAAAAATGTCCTATTGAAATAAGGATCAAAGTAAATTGGTAATGCTTTGGTATTGATGTCACACAATCTTGTTGGCTTATGATGTGGAGAGAAAGTTTATTATATTTTTATAGCGTTTGTGTTAAAATTGTATAGAATGCACCAAGTATTTAATAGTCCGGTTACTTTGTACTATAAACCTCTTCTTGAATAACATATTTAATACGTTAATCACATAAACCAAACTCCTAAATACAAAATGTCACTATCTGTACATACACATATACACTCACGCCCGCATGCCATGGGGTCTTAATCTTAATCTTAATACTATTATAAATAGTAATAATTAACTAATGGATGGATGTTTGTTACTCAATCACGCCGGAACTGCCTCACATATCTGGTTGAATTTGGCACAGAGATATATAATAGTCTGGAATAGCACATGGGCTACATTTTATCTTACTACTATTATAAATGCGAATGTTTGGATGGATGGATGAATGGGGAGATGTTTGTTACTTAATCACGCCGGAACTGTCTTACGTATCTGGTTGAAATTTGGCACTGAGATATATAATAGTCTACTTTTTATCACCGATAAATGTACGGTTCCCGTGGGATAAATTTGTTGTTTTATTTAACAGATCAAGGGATCGACACAATGTTTTGCATAGTGGGAGTTCAGCGGTAATAAAGGCTACTTTTTATCCCGAAAAATGCATGGTTCCTATGGAATAGCAAAATATAGAAAAATGTGATAGATTATGATGACTTCATCGAGTTTTTAACTTTTCTTTCAAAAATAACTACTACGTGGGTGAAGCCGCGAGCAACAACTAGTACTACATATTATACGCTCTACCTATACGGCGTCGCTTTAATGAAAAACCTTCGAGTGACCACAAAGAGAATTTTGATCTTTGTCATGTATATTGTTGCGAAACATCATACAAGTATTGTTTAACACAACAAACTAGTAGAGAATACATAAACATTGTTCTAAATTTGTAATTCGCTTCCACGTTTTCCATCTGAGCCTTTGTAACGCTGCAGGATATATTGTAATGTTTTATTTAATCATGACTTCAAAGAGATTACTGGCTTAGGTTTTTTTTTTATTACGAAAAAGCGACTTCCGATATTGCTTTCGTATTTTGTTCGTAGTAATTATCAGTGTAATAGGTAGATTATGAAAGACCCCAATCTAAATCCCTAATTTTATTTATAACTAGCTGTTGCCCGCGGCTCCGCCTATGTGTAGGTTATTTTTGGAAATACGCGACGGAAGCTCTAAAAAATAATAAATTATCCCCGTTTTGCAACATTTTTAATTGATGCTCCGCTCTTAGCTGACGATGATGATATTTTATATAGCCGTGATGTTATGTAGCCTATATATAGCCTTCGTCGATAAATGGGCTATCCAACACTAAACTTTTTCAATTCGAACGAGTAGTTTCTGATATATAAGCGTTCAAACAAACAAACTCATCAGCTTTATAATATTATATTAAAATATAAATATTAATTAGTATAGATTATTAACTTGTCCTTGGCTACATTAAAACTGTCTAAACACACAATAAACTAATCTAAATAATAAATCCCTTTAGACAGTGTGTCCGTCGGTTTCCTTTTTCATGTCTGCGTCTAATGATATCTGCGATCGCACCGCAAGATTATTCATAAAAAATATAGAGAGAAACTTTCATTAACATGACATCCAGATATTTATTAAATCCAATTCTCTATGCCTAAAATAGTCATTCTTTAAACAATGATTAATTAATACATAATGTCGTATAGCCCTTTCTACGGTTGTTGGTGATAACCGCAAAAAATTAACAGTACCTATATCATTAAATTTTGTCTAAAATATGGCGACTTGTTGATGACTAGTGCTGATGGTAGGATATTCATATCCGCCTGCATAGCAACCACCGTACACAGGGTGGAAAACCCGCCATTGTGGCACACGCAAGTGTGTCGTATTCCGGGATCTTGAGTTAGGGTACGATGTTTGACCATGTTGCTGCCTTCTAACTACTGACATTAGACCTTCGATGCGTTCTTCACGTCCTTGCCCCATGGCGAAGTGTGAAGAAGCTGCACTGCAGGTCGGCATTATTGTGTTGAGTAGCAAAGGATAGATTGTTTCTCGCTACTTGATACTGTAACTGGATGGCACTGCGCTTACCATCAGGTGCAGTGTGGTCACTTTGCCAGGATAAAAAAAAGACTAGCAACTCGCAACCATAGCAACAACTGTAAAAAGACAATCCGCGAGACATCCAAAGGGTTAGACGAAATAGAGGTACCCGGCGAGGTTTCTTCGTATCCTTGGTCGACTACTGCCCTGCAACATGGTTTTACCATAGTTTACTATGGCGATTTACCATAGTCTGAAGACCATAAATCCAAGAAGAATGTAAAATTACAGAAAACGATTAGTTAATACCACAGGTTATTGGATAAGGTGACGCAAATACAAGAAAACAATATTCTCATGAAACATGTAATCCTGTATTCCATTACAACTTGGAGCGTAATGGTATATTACGTACATACATCTGTTAGATACAGAACCCGGTAAGTCTATTATAAATTTATCAGCTTTAAATTGTAAAATCAAAATTTATTTAACAACGACGAAATAATAACGCAGGGGTTTTATAATAAATAAATGAGGATTTTTATGATCGTACCGCCTTTTAATCTTAGCAAACATTCAGTAGATTAATTAAAAACATTAACGTTCAAATTTTGGTGGCTTACAGAGTTTTTATTAAAAAAACAAACGCGTATATATCTGAAGAGAAACGTTAAGCAAAATGTTATGAAAGATTTTCATCTTATTTTATTTAAGGTTAGTCGAGAACATTCTTTGTTTTACATTCGTTAGTTTTTGCCGTCGGTGGTTTTCTTTTCACTTAACAAAACAATGGTCAATATTTTCATATAATTCTAACAACGCTGAAACAGTCATTGATATTGGCGTCTACATAACTATCCAATTATTATTGTATATTTAGGTAGCTATAGTAATTGGTAACTTAGTGTTAAAGGCGTTTTAAAGGCGTCAAATATAAGTACATGTAGATACATGAAAATATGTGATATTATTTAGATACGAGCGAGCCCGGGAAACGTCGTCCTGCCCGGAAAAGCAGTGCCTCACTGACAGCAGCGCCACCTACTGGGTCTAAATGTGTTTTCAACCCCTCCAGGACCCCATTGAAATATACACAATTTCATCCAAATCGGTCCATCCGTTTAGGAGGAGTTAGGTGACAAACACATGTACAGAAGAATTATATATATTAAGATATCACGTGTATTGACACGTGAATGTTACTGCTCGTATATAGGAATTTGCACCGTCCCAAAGGTTTTGTTGGCAATTGGCAATATTGGAACATTATACAAGGGTCATCCATCTGAGCTTCGACATTGTGAGTAATTCATAAGATGCTAATTGGTTAGCACCAGGCACCAGGTCTGCGAATATCGAATTCATTTGTTCCATGCACTAACACATAGTACAATTCGGCCTTTGATGTATGTGCGGCTGAATACGAAATGAGTAAAGTTTCTGTAATAATGCTACAACGGACTAAATGCAGGCATATTGTGTATTTACACTTGCTAGAGATCGCTGGTCGAAATTTGACCATAACTAACAAAAAAATATTATTTGACAGCCTCCGTGGCGCAGTAGGCGAGTAGCCGGCTGTGAAACGAGAGGCCGTGGATTTGATTCCCACACCGGGAGAATTTTTTGTGTGAACGATAGATATTTGTTTCCGGTGAGGGTTGTGTCGTTACAAGACTCGTATCTTAGTGTGGGATTGGGGCTTTGTGTGTGACTGTTAGGTGTTATTTATTTAATTATAAGTTGTTGAAGTTATTCTATCAATAGGTATACTTCTAAAATCATTACAAATACATTTTTTTAAATATTGTTCTGTTATGTCAGCTGAAATCGGGTACACAATATACATTATGTCGTTAGCGTGTGTTATAGCTCCTTTGACGTAGATAAACATAGATTTGTATTTATACATATTTAAGTTTTTGTTGCTTTAAATTGTATGACGATTCAATATTGCATTTTGATATATGTTTTTCCATTGTAATATAATGGTCCCGTTACTTTTGAAGACGTTCTTCACGTTTTTTGCAAAAAACAAAAACTAAGGATATCTCTACTTAAACATATTTAGTGAGGGTACTCTGAAAACAGAATTAGTTTTACAAAACATTGTGATATGTTTTTAAAACATTTGTTGTAAAACATAGCACTAAAACTGTGTAACATTCAAGCGGTGTACAAGGGTGACGAGCTTGGCTTGTGAAAGAGGCTACAGTTCAGTGGCGCTATGCTTCAAAGCCACTGCCAGTTACCACAGATTATATATATTATCATGGTTGTTTTACTTACTACTCCTGCTCAGTAGAAAAGCCAGTTTTCATGTATTATTAATATATATAATTACATCGCATTGGTATAAGTTGTAATACTCAATTTAATTATACACGCAAAAAAATTATATGTTGCATAAAATATGGCGATCAATTAAGCTTTAATATCTTTTATACGATATAAGTAAATAATACGATTCTAGGTAAATCTCAAGTAGACGTGAAGTTAAAGTGAAAGTTACCAACTGGCTTCAACAACTTTGATTTCCAAAAAACCGAAGACCTTCTTACTTACCAAACATAAATCCCACTAATTTACCAACACACACACACACAAACACACACACACTCATACACACCACAAGTATATAATCAAGAGCATTCAATTATCAAAAAAAAAACATAAACAGCGATCTTAAGTACAAATAGTATTGTTAACCTTTGAAGCGACTGAACACTGTCTCACAAGATACAGGCTTCTGGCCTAGTTTGGGAACCAGTAATCAGTAAATATTACAATAAATATTTAAAATCTGTGCCTAATTTTAAATACCAAATGTTTATGTAATTTACGTGTCAATAAACAATATCAACAGTTATGCTGAATCTCATATGAATCTGAATATGAAACGCTCGTTCATTCCAATGTTTAATTTGTTACATGCAGTTTTAATTGCTTTCAAACACTACCAAAATAGCACACGTCTCACGTACAATGAGGAAAACTTAACAACTTTTAAATTCAATTGAATAATATGCTACATTTAGCAAATAAACTTAAGTTCTGTATGGTAACAAGAGTAGCACTGATTACTGTCCCGAGCGGGACCTGATTACAAGTGAAGCTTCCACAGACTGGCTTAGCTGATGCAATTACTGGTTTACACAAGGGGCACAACGCCTTTACTGTGGACGCCTTGTTCCCTCCACAACTAAACTATTTTAATTAGTGACGGGGCTGTGTATTCTTCCTACTTCCTACTAATATTATAAATGCGAAAGTTTGGATGGATGGATGTTTGTTACTCAATCACGCTACAACGGCTGGACGGATCTGGTTGAAATTTGGCACAGAGATAGATTATTGTCTGGAATAGCACATAGGCTACTTTAATCCCAGAAAAATGTATAGTTTCCGTGGGATAGTTTAGTTTTTCACAGAGCAAGGGATCGACATGATTTTTGCATTGTGGTAGTTTAGGGATCAAAAAATGACATATGCCACTTTTTATCCCGGAAAAATGCACGCATCCTATGGGATAGCAAAATATAGAAAGGTATAATAGCTTAAGATACCTCCATGGATTGTATACCTTTTCTTCCAAAAATAATCTCAACGCGGGCGGAGCCGCGAGCAACATATAGTTAGACTATAAAAGTCATTTCGTAAAAATTACTATTGTTTTGGTTTCGCCAAATATTTTAATTAAATATAAATAATCAGCAAAAGTCTTGTTACAAATGTACAGAACATGAGCATACGAAATCCGCTAATTATTCTGGTACATGAGCGGTATGGTAAAACAAAGAGGCACATTAATTATACAACTTAACGTAATACCGCATAAGTAATTCCTCTTGATGACGATCACAAAGGCAAAGGAAGAGTTCCCACGCGTACGGATATTTTGTTTATTTCTTCCGAATATTAGGATGTAGATAACGATAAAGAAATAAGAATTGTGCTTTCGTAAGAAAAATATGCATAAAATTATATGTCTGGTTAGACTGAACATGGATATAGTTTGACCTCCGTGTAGGACAAGCTATTACAAATACTGAGGCCAACTTTGATTGTTAACTTTTGTAACTTTCGAAGCGGCCAGAACTTCGACGCAAATAGAGTCACAAATAAGCTAGAGCTAGTAAACAATATTAAAATCTTTATTACTATCTTGTTCTCTGTGCTCCCATAAAACACTGTAGTACTATTTACCTCAAATTATTACATTGAAAAAGTCACGATCTGAGCGAAAAAAAAATTGTCTTAAATAATTACTCTCAACCATCACCACGCGTGGATGGATCATCATTTGGAAAACATTAACTGTATAATTTTAAGTGTACTATAAACACTTCAACTAACTACTTCACCAACTCAACCATCCGAGAAATTGCTCACCAGATTTTCACTTGCAAAAGTACTTTCTAGATCAAGACGTTGAACAACACTTTAATGAGCGGAAATAAATGGAATTGCAACTGTTCGAGAACATTTTTATCAGTCCAATGTGCTGACACTGGAAATCGACTATTAAAACCTTATGAATTGCCTTTTACAGTGTTTTTAAGTCTAGTTATGTCAACAAACATAAAAAATTACAGAAGATAAAAGTTTTGGTATATAACGATGAAGGAAAACATCGTGAGGAAACCTGCATACCTATGAATTCTCATAAGAATGTTGAAAGTATGTAAAGTCTGCCAAGCCACAGTAGGCCAGCGTGGTAGACTAACGCCTAACGCTTCTCATTAGTAGAGGAGGCCCGTGCCCAACAGGGGACAATTATTAATACAGGGTTAATATTATTTTATTAAAAGAAACAATTCGAACACAACAATATAGTACATAGATATAAACCATAATAATAGTAGGTGTCACATTCTTACAATAAGTTAATATTTTCAGCATTCCATACTCGGAGCAGTAGCCATGGCAACTTCGTTGAAGGAAATTGCCACTCCCTCGCGTTTAGTTTATAAATCAACACTCAGGTAAAATTTAATATCATTGCTCGAATCGCTTTTCTTGCTAGTTGACATTTTGTTTTAAAAATGGCCCTCTTCCAACTGCTTGCACAGCTTGTGTAGGTACATATTGGTGATAAATCAAAACTATTTTAATAGCAAATGTTTGTAATAGTAACATGCGAAAACTTGTAAAATGGTAATGAGTAAACTAACTTGTCATATTTATAGA
Organism: Laothoe populi; assembly: GCA_905220505.1. Classification (NCBI taxonomy): domain Eukaryota; kingdom Metazoa; phylum Arthropoda; class Insecta; order Lepidoptera; family Sphingidae; genus Laothoe; species Laothoe populi. Next base: position 13,550,396 of record HG992150.1, read on the forward strand.
TTTAAGAAACTGGTTATTTTCCATACAACGGTAGGCAGCGCCTTTGCTGTGCCCTGGCAGTGCAGAAGTCTATGAGCGGCGGTGACTTCTTACCATCAGATGGCCCGTCTGCTCGTCTGCCTATCCAGGCACTAAAAAAATGCAAAAAAAGTGTGTGATTAAGCAACAAATACGAATTATTATAACTTTTGTGGTGTTAACTTACTCTGTATATCAATACATACGTTAATGACTTTAATTTACATAAAATAATAAATACGCCCAACAGTCACACGCATAGTTCTGACTCCACACTAGGTCAAACCTGAACTACAAAACTATTTAATTGTCCATGTTTACCGAATGCTATATTTAAATAAGTAAAAGTTTTTGAATTCATAAAAAGTACACCGACTTCAATAAGAAACAAATTATGAGTCCCTATAAAATTTGAGGGTTGCCCTCGATTTTTCTGAGATCCCATCATCAGATGCTGACTTGGTGCCAATGGGACCACCTGGGAAGTATACCCTTTTAAACAAAAAAAGAATTTCTCGAATTGATCCAGGTGTCTTCGAGTAATTGGGTAACATACATAAAAAAAAGATTCCGACGATTTGTTAACCTCCTCCTTTTTTGAAGTGGGCTAATGATCTTTTTTATAAATAACGTAGTAGGTTTGTTCGGATCATTGCACCATAGATTTATGGCGAACCATGGTTCACGATGTCGGATGAGTACAGAAGATTGTAATATATGTTTTCTCATTATATATTTACTTATTTATTTAATTTATTTATACACTTTATATACATTGTATATAGGCGGACTTTATGCCAAAAGCATTCTCTCCCAGTCATAAATGACAACCAGAAGATATACATACAAGTTTTTGTAAGGAAAAACAAGATTAAATATCTTTGTTAAATATTCATGAAGTTGTACTACTTAATTTAATTATACACGCAAAAAATTAATATGTAGCATAAAATATGGCGATCAATTAAGCTTTAATATCTTTTCTTTCCTTATTTGCTCTTGTTATTCTGCCCTTAAGTAATGAGCCGTAATATTTAATGCTTCCTTAATGCTAAAAAAGAATGCGGGGAAGAGAAATGCGAGGTATCTTCCCGGAGCGATGATTAATTTATCTAATATATAAGAATATTAAAAACAATATTACCTTTATAAGCTTGTTCCCTTAATGCAGTAGATGATTACATTCGGTATTTTTACGTACCCAGCAGTTATTAAAATGTTTAAAATATTGAAAATTAGCAAACAATCATTTTAATTATTTTTATAATTTTATTTGTCTTAATGTAGAATAAGGGAAACCTATATACCTCAAACAACTACATGATTAAGGTACCTAGAATCCACATTAGTCATTTTGTCATTTGAACTTGCCCAACTGTCTTATAGATCTATAAATTAATGTACTTAACTTTGATAAAAAAAAAACGAACATGATTTGTCCCACATCAAACACATTATATTGTATATTAACATTTATAACAGATGTCAGGAAGTGTAAATAAAATGGTAGTGCCTGCGAGCGAGACGGCGAGATTCTGAAGATGCAAATCCGTCAAGAAGTATTTCAGCTAGGAGTCATACTCTGAGTTGAACAACTCAGTCAACGTTCGCGTTCATACAAGTGCTCTAGTTGGATGTCGACTTATCTGTAGCAACTTACGAAAACACTTTGTTTATCAGTTTGCATAGTGTGATTTTTAGCTGTTTTGATTTTGGCTAGAAATATTATATTATTTCACGATTTAAACAAGTACTATTGACAGGTGTATTTAGCTTGGTACATTCACATACAAATTTTACTTTCATATTTGTTCAAAATCATTGAAATGTCACAGATTTGTAGTTACTCAGCATCCGTGGCGCAGTTGGCGAGTAGCCGGCTGCGAAGCAAGAGGCCGTGGGCTCGATTCCCACACCGGGACAAATGTTTGTGAGACAGACAGATATTTGTGTCCGTGGTCTGGGTGTTGTGAGACCGAAAGTATTTCGTAGTCCCAGATAACCACAACACAAGACTCATATTTTAGTGGTGGTGAGGGCTATATGCGTGACTGTTGGGTGTTATTTTTATATTATTTATTAATTAGCTGTAATTTTTTTATTATTCTAAATTACTTCAATTCTATACTCGTATACTTGATATATCCATTATTATTTGTGTTATACCTCATTTAGTTTTGTTTAGTACACAAATAAGGTTGGTTGAACCACAGATTTATAATATTTCCGACAATAAAGAACGACACTTAATCTAAAAGCTACATTTAGAAGAGGGCGACGCGGCGCGCCTGCCTCCGACAGTTGACAACCTCGACTTGAGACTCATTGACTCATTCGCTTCAAGCGCCTACTTTTTTTTTGTGCCTTGATAGGCAGACGAGCAGACGGGCCACATGATGGTAAGTAGTCACCGCCGCCCATAGACTTCTGCAATGCCAGAGCACAGCAAAGCCGCTGCTTACCGTTTAAGGACTACTCTTCTTAAGCCTCGTTTAAAGAAGGACATCTCATAGCGCTCAGGGAACACCGCTGCAGGGTTATTCTCTCACACACTTTCATATTGGTTAACATATAGGCTCTGGAATAGCTATAGAATAATATACTCAAAATTCGCATCTTAATCCCATTCTATGTAAACTTCAGTGTTCAGTCGTATACAATATCATTTTTTTGCTATATTGCAACATGGCAATTTAAAAAAAAAAATAACAAAACAATCTTCAATCGCCGTGTCTGTTTATTTTTACACGCATAAAACAAAATTAAATTAAATTCTATAAAATGGTCGTATCTATAGAGATAATAACGATTTATACAATAAATTAAACAACTCCTGGTACTTGGCTTATAAATCTTTTGGAATGTGCTTGTGAAGAAAAAAATTATCACTGCAAAGGACGTTGTTCTGTGTCCATACATTATTCGCCCCAGAACCGAAAGCACTGAAAAAATGCTTATAATATTTAAAATCATCCATAAATTATCTTCATATGTTATTTATACAACGGACACTCGATATAATCCTATTATTACAAAAAATGTATTACATTTTGAGGTTATAATTGAGTCTATAAGCTTGCCAGATGGCCGGGAAATCCGGGAATATCCCGGAATTTTTACGTCTTGTCCCGTGTCCAGTAATTAGACCTTATTGTCCCGGATTCCAAAAACCTACTAGTTTTCAAAGCTTTATTATAACTGGCGTTAATTACCTATTTAGTAGTTTAACTCATACATACCTACACAATAAAAGTATTAATACATACTTTAAAATAAATGCCATTTTCCTTTATAAATACATATTAGATATGTAATTAGATATCTACCTATTTACTTTCATATATTTTTTTTTACTATTGCCGCGGCCCGACACCGTTATCCTAGATAAGTTTTTTTTCTGGTAACCCTAAGTCATACCTATTATTCATGAGAGCGCGGGAACGTCTAAGTGAGAAAAGACGTTCCCGCGCTTTCCGTCGTTTATAAATGTAAACCGAGTTTAAAATCAGTGAAATGTGACGACAATGAATAAGTAAATGGCTTAATTAAAGCCTAGTTATTGAAGAGTGAAGATTTTATACTGAAGACATTATTTGAACAACATAAGAAACCTATGGGAAAGGAATGGAGAATGGCGGGAATAAGAGACGTGGCTTCGGCCGGAGAATTCATGATAAATTCTTTTGATAAAGGAATAAATAAATGACTTGATTGAAGTGAGAGTAAGAGTGAAAATTTTATACTGAAGACTATTGAACTATTTACAGTGATTTGATTCGTGTGAAATACAATTATTACAATGTATCCGGCTGAAGGACATGTATCCATGGCCATGAATAAATAATATTAAAAAAAAAAAAAAAAATCCTATTATTCATTTTCAACGCCCAGTGAATTTAAGATACGTTTTTAAATCTATCGTGGTACTAATTATAAGCCAATAAATACATTTTTTATTTATTTACTTGCTCTAATAAAGCCAAGACAAACTACCAACGTATAGATACTTACTACTTGCCTATATTAGTAAAAGGAGTTGGGATGCTACACAACTAGATTCTGAATCGATATCGATTGCTTCTTTATACGAAAATCGATTTCTTCTAATATCGAGTATAAATAAATTAACTATAGAATTTGATTAACAACGTTATTTGTTTTCTACGACACATAATTATATGCCTAGAAAAATAAATACACTGATAAAAAGTGTAATTATTTTGAAAATGATGCTATCTATCTATGTATTTATATTTCAAAATCGGCTATTAAGTAGGTAGGTACATTAAGTAACGCCCATTGTGCATTCTAATTTGATTGTATGTTGTTTGTTTCTATGTGTATATATACACAGTCAGGTCATAAGTATTGTCACACAGTAAAAACTTTTATTTTAGAATGCTGGCCACAAAAAAGTTTATTGAATTCGAATTTCAAATTGTTCATGAAAATAAAAATGTATACTTTTTAGAATTTTACTCATTTTTAAATATGGAATGGACGCTTAAAGAAGACCGTGTTGCAGTAATTGCGTTGCATCGTTGCGGTTACGCGCCAATTCAAATTTTTGACATACTGAAAAATTTGAATATAACCGAAAGATTCGTTTATCGTACCGATACAATGAAGACTCTAGTGTAGATGACAGGTCAAGAAGTGGTCGCCCTCGGTCTGTTAGGACTCCAGCAGTGATAAAAGCTGTGAAGGCGCGAATTTAAAGAAATCCCAAACGTAAGCAGAAACTGTTGGCCCTTCAGATGGGGTTAAGCAGAACCACGGTAAAAGGGTGTTAAATGAAGACTTAGGGCTTCGGGCATATCGAAGAAAAACAGGACATCGTTTGAATGCTCGTCTAATGGACCTGAGACTGAAGAGATGCCGCGCTTTGTTGAAGCGGTACGCGGGAAAAAAATATCGGGAAATTCTTTTTTCAGATGAAAAAATTTTTACCTTAGAAGAGAGCTACAACAAACAAAATGATAAGGTGTACGCACACAGTAGTGAGGAAGCGAGCAACCGTATTCCGCGTGTCCAACGAGGTCATTTTCCATCCTCGCTCATGGTATTGTTGGGAGTTTCTTATTGGGGCTTAACAGAGGTACATTTTTGTGAGAAAGGTGTAAAAACGAATGCAGTTGTGTATCAAAATACAGTCCTGACGAACCTTGTGGAACCTGTTTCTCATACCATGTTCAATAACAGGCACTGGGTATTCCAACAAGATTCGGCGCCAGCTCATAGAGTGAAGAGCACACAAGACTGGCTGGCGGCGCGTGAAATCGACTTCATCCGGCACGAAGACTGGCCCTCCTCCCGTCCAGATTTGAATCCGTTAGATTACAAGATATGGCAACACTTGGAGGAAAAGGCGTGCTCAAAGCCTCATCCCAATTTGGAGTCACTCAAGACATCCTTGATTAAGGCAGCCGCCGATATTGACATGGACCTCGTTCGTGCTGCGATAGACAACTGGCCGCGCAGATTGAAGGCCTGTATTCAAAATCACGGAGGTCATTTTGAATAAACTTTAGTGTCATAAGAATCTATGTTTTGTTAAGTTCATTTTGGTATATAAATGGTTACATAATGAATAAACTTGTTTCAATTATTTTATATTAAACATGTGACAGAATTTATGACCTGACTAGGTATATATATATTATATATATATATATATGTCGGGACGTCAGGACAGCCGATCTGCTCCATCTTGCTTATTCGTGAATTTGTATCACGAAATTCCATTGTAGGCGTTAAACTTCAGGAATCGTTTAAATAAGTGGACTATGGCCTTGACTTTACAATATTTTAATAATACAGACATTTAAATAACTTAGACAATTAGGGATTACAATAATAATTAGCGATTTAGAGCCAATGGGTTTACGACTCACACAACGCACTACCGCTGTCAACCAGAGAACCAACTGACCAGCCATTCGCACGTAATGACAGACGCAACTCCATTCGGGGTTGCCCGCTCTTAATTACAAATAGTATTTAATCGAATACAAAACCATAATTCCTTAGAAATAATAAAGTTAATGGATAATTCTCAAAATTGACTGATTTTCATTATTCAATAATGTCGCGCGCCGTTAAGGCCATTCTGCATCTTCACACGTCCTCGGGTGTCTAGTTTATCTCATCATCTGTGGACAATCATAAAACAGCGCAAATAGACAACTTAACACTCGGTCATTCTGACCACAATATCACACAGAGGAATCACAGTCATTACAGTTTATCGGATAACACGAAACAATTACATGATGACCACACAGATTAATTCCACATAAGTTATTGCCACTGAGGCCCCTTCACAGACCCCGTCACAGTCTCCGTCACACAGTCTCCGTCACACAGTCTCCCCTCACACAGTCTCCCCTCACACAGACCCTTTTGCCACATAGGCTCCTCACACAGATCCCCCTCCACACAGATCCCCCTCATATACCTTAAGCGCGTACCGCGGACCCGAGGTCACTCAAGATATATTGAGTAGACAATAACCAGGCTACGGACGCAAGGTATAGACAATAAACCCTGATATTTCTGACCCCTTTGCCACACAGGCTCTTGTCACAGTCTTTTGTCAAAGTCTATTGTCACAGTCTTTTGTCACCCATAGTTATTTTACCAAGAGATTTCGCATTATTCATTTATTTTAACAAGTTAATTAGCCGTACAAATCATCTGTGCCGTTACGTAGACACTTACCAGGGAGCTTATTTGCCAACTTTCTTTAGCTAGAGAGCACTAAGCATTGGAATCATAACAAAATGAAAACATCTCACCGGGTTCAATCGTTAGGTCATAAGTTGCTTGCTGATTTCAGGTTTTCACTCTATGTTCTATGTTACCGACGCTAATCTTGATGTTCCTTTTCGGGCAGCGAGCGGCATGGTACCTGGCTCGTTGCAGCAATAACACGTAGGCGAGGAGGTTTTGTTTATTGCTGTCACCTCCACAGCACCTCTACGGCTCCATGGGAAACCATCCACAGCATATGAAATTAATACAAAATCATTAACACAGTAATCATCGACCCTTCATATTTTCTAGATGTATTTTATGATGTTCATATAAAGACTTGTTGAAATAGGTAATGATTTTTATAAATAATAAACCAAGGAAGTTTATATTTGGCCAGTGCCTTAAGAGATTTACATTTGGATTGCTGTCAATCTTACATTGTCAATAAATAGAAAATTGTATTTTACTTCTTATGTATTGCTCTAAAGGAATGTATTAGTTATGATATAGTTCATCTCTCTTAAATAAACAATAGAACCACACGTATATTAACAAGACTATAACGTTAGTCTTTTTACAATTTGTGAACATGGCATGTTAAAATGATCTTAATACTCGTAACCCTTTCCATGTATAGTAGACTATAGTGCATTGAGCCCTTTTTACCACATATAACGCCGTAGAATACCACACAATACCATCACTATTGTTTTGATGATAGAATACCAATCAAAGATAGCCTCTTGTACAACCCAAGTAAGTTCGGACTTTATGTGCGAACTACCAATGTTCTCTAATCTCTCAATTAACAAAAATAACATAGTACCCATCTCATTACTAAAGGCCCGTTCCCAGCAGTGGGACAATGTTTAATACAGGGCTAGTATTATTATTATTATTATTTATTATAACATAATAACCATTTACTGTATTATATCACCTGATTTACGATAGTGAACGTTGTCCTTTATCGCACTTCTGATGTCGGGACGTCAGGACAGCCGATCTGCTCCATCTTGCTTATTCGTGAATTTGTATCACGAAATTCCATTGTAGGCGTTAAACTTCAGGAATCGTTTAAATAAGTGGACTATGGCCTTGACTTTACAATATTTTAATAATACAGACATTTAAATAACTTAGACAATTAGGGATTACAATAATAATTAGCGATTTAGAGCCAATGGGTTTACGACTCACACAACGCACTACCGCTGTCAACCAGAGAACCAACTGACCAGCCATTCGCACGTAATGACAGACGCAACTCCATTCGGGGTTACCCGCTCTTAATTACAAATAGTATTTAATCGAATACAAAACCATAATTCCTTAGAAATAATAAAGTTAATGGATAATTCTCAAAATTGACTGATTTTCATTATTCAATAATGTCGCGCGCCGTTATATATTTGTGTGCACAATAAAGAGTTTTTGTATTGTATTGTAACATATCGTATTATAATAAATTAATGACATATAGTAAAAAACAGCAAATAATAAAAAAAAACACAATTGACTATTATGGAAAAAATATCTCTTAATGTTAATGTTAATCGTTTATATTTCAATATAATCGATTAATTCAATTCATTAATCGATTATATTTGAGTATAATCGATAGATAGGATTAAGTTGTGCATACGTTGATTATGAAGTCGTTACAATACTTTAAAAATATTTGTTTTGAAACGCAGTGTCCGTTTGTGTCCGATATTCGCCTCCAATATAATAAAATAGATAAATAATTATAGTGCAAGTCTTACGTTTAACGGAATTGGGGCCCTTTTTCGACAATGTCCTTCAAATATAGTTAATATAATTTTGAATCGAACGTTTCAATGGGTACTTTCGATAACCGTTTTAAACACAATCAGGAAAGGTAATCAATTACTAAATTACAATTCAGAAATAAAAAAAAACACTACCTGTGTATAAAACATTATAAAGGCGATTGTCCAAAGTCACCTAGTAATCAACAATGATTTGACTTATACCATAATTCTTAGCTTATTTTATGCCATTTATTCCAAATACTAGTATTTAACGGACACTTCATATTAATAACATAACAAATAAATAGGCATTTTATTGATTTCGCAAGGTAAACCCTGTTTTCACTTGTCATGTTCTTCAGAGTAATAAGTAAATAGTGTTCTGTGGTCATGTTTATTGTTTTTAAGTAATTTGCTTGTTGTTCAGTGGATCGTTTTTGTTGTGTTTTGAGTGTGTTTATCTTTTAACACTATGCAAGTATTAAAAATAATATATGGTACTATTTTTAAATAACAGTTTTAATGTAGGTAGGTACCTCCGTATAAGGATATAACAACATATGTTGGTCATCCTATCGTAAGGCAGGTAAAACCGTAAAAAATATATTAGCTTCTTACTTCGTGAAATCATTGTCAATGATAATTATTATATACCTATTATTTTTGCTTATTATTAGGTAATTAATCGGTAATTAGAACCTAAATGTCAAATAAAATCAAATAAGCTCGAATGTTAGTATCGTAACACTGTATTGAAGGCATATTCACATTAAGAATATAACCTCAAAATAGAAAACATTTTGGTAATAAATAAACTCTAAGAAGTGTCCGTAGTTTTAATCACCTTTAACAAATTTATAGGTGTTCTTTAGAACCCGAAAATATTTTTCTCAAGCTGTTAGTTCTTAGGCGAACTTTGTATGGGCGCTGAGCAATGTCCTTTAATTTGTAATTCTATTTTACTAATTGTGTCATAACAAAGGCGTTGTAACTAAACGTTAGTAAACAGCAGGCCTGTTAAAGATAAATTTTCCCTTGCATTGTGTTCAAACTGTATGCTGTAACCTAACAAAGCAAAGTGACTCTGGCAACTGCAAGACACTAAATACCATATACATAGAGAATTGGACTGAGCAATATCCTCACAAAATTGACCACTTTGTAGAAAGAGACAAAGCGACTGTGCGGCCAATACCTATTTCTTTTCGCTCCCACAGGACAACTGCTGGCCGCGCGTTCGCTTATCTCTGTCACATTTGTCCACTCGTATTCACTCAATAGCTGGATTGGGAGTGCTCAATCCATTCTCTATGTCTATGCTAAAGACTACGGTCTTATTCGTAATGAGTTATCGAAACATTATGAGGCCGTTAAAAAGAGCTTGTTTAAAAATGTTATTCATAATACCTCAATAGAGATAAAACGCCAGCATTTTTTAACAAGCTCCTATTAACAGCCTTATAAAGCTCCGATAACTCATTATGAATAAGACCGTAACACTATATAACATTCACACATCTTGCTTTACGTCTTCTGCGCTTAACGGCTTCATGAAATTTATAAGCTATATTTGTAACTAATTGGATCTTTCCTTATCAAAATACAAATCCATAAATAAGGTTATTTTATGAAATCACATAAAAAACTATTATTAAATACGTAAGTATCCATAATTTAACAAGCAGTTACCTAAGTAACGTTTATATAATATTAGGCTTACAGAATATGGTAATTGATAAAAAAATGTACCGAAACGAGCACCGTCGTCGGTATTTCCGTAATGGATTCAGGACGGGGCTTACGAAGCACTTTTAAACTTGACATGTTGGTTGCATGCATCCCTTCGTGAAATATTGCCCGAGGCTTCAAATGTTTACATGTATAATGTTGGTGTTTTATTCGTGTTGAAATAGTATTTATTAATCTGGATTGTTTGTTTTTACACGCTTTATATTAGCTTCACCTGTACATATATATGTTTGTATGTATCGAATCATTCAACGAAATTTTCATCACCTTCCAGACGTCCGATTTACTTGAAATTTTGTACATGTGTCAAAGATCGATGACAATTCAATATTTTTAACTTTAGCCTTATATTCTAACCAGGGTGATGAAAAATATAAAAATTTTAGATAGTTTTTTAACCGACTTCAAAAAAAGGAAGAGGCTCTCAATTTGACGTGTATTTTTTTTATTTATCATGTGGCCTTGATTCGAAATCAAGTCTTTTAATTATAAGTACTTTTAATGATGTTTTAATACTAAAAACAAGAAAATCAATAATAGTTAAAAAATAAATAAAAACACGCTTTTAGCTGAACTAAAATTAAGAGAATAATTTGACTGTAAAAAGCCTTATAAGGGTGCTTTTTCCTATATCCTGATAATAACCCCGCGCTTTTTTATAATCAAATTATTCTCTACTTTTTAGTTCAGCTATTAAAGCTTTTTCAGTTTATTCAAACTATCATTTATTTTCATACGGCGGCCAGTATTAACATTGCATTTCTTAAAGTTGATATGTATTTTTTATATAAAATTAAAACTTAATATTAACATTGTTTCACCAAAGCATACTTATTAATCGATAAAAGACCTTCAGTTACTGCTCTTACTTACTCTTTTCCCTTATTTCTGTACGATAACAGAAATGTTCTAATAACATGATTAATGCGGTATTATAAAAATCTTTTACGCTAAAACAACAAAAGTGGCTTCAATATTTTTGCAGCAATAATTTATGGCAAAAGTTGATGCGGCGCGGTACTAAATTGCGTGATTAACTACAGCTACTAAGTCAAGGCGATTTAGCGGAGAAAAATATGAAAACATTTATTCTATTTTCCTTATTTTTATATTTTTTTTCTGTTGCGTACAAAATTTCCGGCGTTTCCAATAAGAACCAATCGTAGTAAAAATATATTAGAGAGTTCTTAAGCCGCTTTTCTCGTAATTGCTTATGGCGGCAAGAAATAAATATAAACCTCAATTTACGCCCGCTCATTATATCCGAAACCGCAAAATCTTAAAATGAAACGGCCCATAAAACAGTGAACGCGAGGCGCGGGATCACTCTCAATGGCTTTATTTAGCCAATTCGGCAAATGACATTGATAAACGAGCCGCTCTATCAATCAAGCTAAATAGTCTGCTCCGCTTTAACAGGTGGATTATAAAGAATAACGCTGCAACCGCAAAATTCCATAGTATACTTGTGGGATGGTAATAATAATACTAGCCCCGTATAAAACTTTGTCCCACTGCTGGGCACGGGCCTCCTCTACTATTGAGAGGGGGGGTTTGGCCTTAGTCCACCACGCTGGCCTATTGCTGGTTGGTAGACTTCACATACCTTCGAAATTCTTATGAGAATTCTCAGGTATGCAGGTTTCCTCACGATGTTTTCCTTCAACGTTCAAGCAAGCGATAATCAACATTTAATACACACATAACTTTAGAAAAGTCAGACGTGTATGCTACTTTCGTTTCAAGGACAAATTATGGTACACCGACTTAGGATTTGAACTCAACTCACCATTTCTCGGTCTAAGCACACTGCCACTAAACCAATGATGATTAAAAACAAAGTAATACTTCTTTATGACATAAAAAATCCAATAAGCAGTAAACAACGAGTGTTTAAACATCACTACAAAGTAGAAAGGTGAGAAGCACCTTAGAAACCTTAATTACGTAACTCAAACATAATTAAAGACAATTTCTCGAGCTCTTCTCCTGAAAATTAGAAATTCGATTCATCTTTCGACTAATTTCATTTTGGATGTCGAACTTTTAAGGACAAGCCTGACGTAATAAAATTTATTTCGATCGAAGGGGAAACTTCTTAATTAGTGCTGGGGCATAGAGAAAGGGTCCGTCGAATGACGCCCTATTAATCTAACCACTAGACGTTTTCAATTCGATCGAGAAGCGGTGTCTTACCCACTTACATCCAGGCACAGATGACGACGACAGACCAACGTAGAATTCAAACCAATTGTCTGAAAACGTCCCTTTCATAACTTCAACGTTTAAAATAGATTAGTATAACTGGTGATAAATTCGAATGTACTTTATTATTGATAATATGCACAGTTTTTAGTAACAAGATGATCGATAAAAATACGCGAGTGACTCGGGATTGGAATGTGGGTCCCGTATGTTAACATCATCATCATTATTTAATAAGCGGCCAGCCTATGCTATCCCCTTATCAAATATAAAATACATCACATAAAATCCTTACCGTATTTATTGTACCTAGGTATATATTTAATTCTCTCACTGGAACGTTTAATAATATAGGTGATTATTATGAAATGTTCCAATGCTGAATATAAATAATGTTGCACCAATTGTCATTACAGCATCTATATTAATGTTTGATGCGTAAATATGAGCTTTAATATATATTAAGTAGGTGTATAAACCCTTCAATAAAATCCTTAAACAAAACGCTTCCATACCTATAAATTACAATAGTTAGTCAGCTAGGGACCGATGTGCATTAATTAAAAGAAAAAAGTTTATATAAATAATAGACTTGAAAATTTACTGGCCCGATACTGCAGTTGTAATTGCGTAGGGGGTACGACTGCTGTGCTAAGGTCTCAGGTTCGATCCCCGGTTACCGACCACACCTCTGCCTACCCCTTTGGGGATTACAGGCGTGAGTGAGTGCGACAGACTTAAAAATCTAGTACTAAAACTAAGCAAACGAGAACACAAAATAAATCACTTATTGCTATAAAAATAGTTCCGCACTCGAATAAGTGAATAATACTGAATCCATTCAGGCGTACTACGAAAGAACACGAGAGTAATCGAATGACCAGCACGTTCCCGTTCCCACTCGAGCAAATTACAGCTGTTACATCTGAAATAGGTGTCCGACACAGATTGCCGATTTACTCTCTCTCTACCTAACTCTTAAATTTTTAACAAAATATTTACAATTGTATTTGTCTTATCCCCATAGAATTAGACAATTAATGCGAACTACGAGGTCGGTGAGGTTAGATTTATTGATATACATTATTATTTACTGTTCTTTTTCAGTGTTAATTCGTCAAAACTGTGCTTATTACTTCATTAGCATACAGAAAGCCTCCAAAGCAAAGTGTGTGAGTAGCGGGCTGTGAAACGAGAGGCCACGGGTTCGTTCCTCGTTCCAAGACGAATGTTTATGTGATCCACAAATACATATTTGGATACTCTTCTGAGTACTCTGACACTAGACCCTCAACCGCTTCTTCACCTTCTTGCCGACCGCGTAGTGTGAAGAAGCAGGCCGGCATGATTGTGTTGAGTAGCGGGAGATAGATTGTCTCTCACTACTCGATACTCTAATTGGATGGCACAGTGTGGTCACTTTGCCGTGCCAGGATAAAAAAAATGTTTCGGGTCTGAGTGTTTGTGAGAGCGAAATTCTCTCGTAACTTCTGAAACCCACTATTTGTGTGACTTTAAGATGATATTTATTCCCTATAACTTATTTGAAATGTATAAAAAAATATTTTTTAAATCAGCTCTTTAGCTTTTATCCTGTCTGCAAATGTTCCACGTAAAATAGATTTTATTTCAGCTAGTTCTATGCCAAATTATACTGACTAATTGTTCACTCTCGACATACTTATTTACGATTAATAAGCTGAACAGGGTTGTAAATGATTTGTTTCTAACTAAGTTATTTCAGAACATATAATGCTCTTAAAAACGTAAAATTTAAAAACTTTCGTGGTGCTTCTGTCGTTATAATGCACATGTGCAAGTTTTAACGTTTAAACCCGCGGTGGCCTTCTTCGGCGCTTACGGAGCATAACGAGGATTTTCATTTAAATATCTTTTCTTTTTACCTTTTAAGTTTTTTTTTTCTATACAATACTTTTTATGGTTTGTTCAAATTACTATAAATATTTAATTCATTTTAATATCGTGACTTACTATTGTTGTCCATTACAGTGTTTTAATTTCCATGTCCATAATCGGACTTAAAGTCAAATTCCACCCAAAAATAAATAAATAAAACCAGTCCCATATTTTACCATGAGGTCATGACAATTGCTGACCCCACAGTAAAATGATTATCTTGTGACATAAGTGTCATGAATTGCATATATTTGCAAATACACAAAATTGTATCAGCACTAGGATCGAACGGGCGTAGCGGTGGTCTCAAAGGCGGCTACGACAAAATTCCAGGCTAAAGTCAATCTGTCCTCGGTCATTTATACATTACCAACGCTTGTTAATATAACTACCCATCCGTCCGTTTAATTATATAAACACGACACGACATATTTTCGTGTACTCTGAGTAGTTTCACTAAGATTTCACTATATACAATTTGTTATAGTAGTTTTAAAAAATAAATAACATAGATTTAAGTATAATATAAGTAGTATATCTAAGTAGAATAAGTTGATCAACACTACTGTATTAGGGTTACCCTGTAAAAGTAGTTGTTAAGTGGTAAATAAATAAAATTATTATTCGCTGTTTTCTATATTTCGTGCTGTGGGTTTGTTTTATTTTTCGTCACTATTTTGCACTTTATGAACACATAGAGTCTGATTTGTAATAGTCGTTATTGAAAATATCATTTCCAAATGCCTTAACTAATTGATATGAAATTATATTAGACAACAATCTTAGTGGGGAATATTTATTCATTTATAAATTTACTCAACGACACAGCCATATATTGAAATTAATTTTATGCATTACAACACTGGTTTATAATGTATACAGTCAAAGTCTATATTTTGCTCGCTTTGAGTATATGCTATAAAGCATATAATCGTAAAACACAAAGCAAACTGGCAAGGTACTTAAGAATCGATGGCAAACACGTATATAAAGAGATCACCATTCAATGTTGTTTTTGTCTGCTATACTATTGTAGGTCACATAGCACTTATTTAAAACTTTATATAATGGTTTCTTATGTTTACGCGAATATTATACATTGTAATAAAACGAAATTTACGGATTCTATCGCGGTTTATTTTACTTTTTTAGCCCGACGTTTCGAAGGCTTGAAACTAAAAAATCTTAATTAATACTTTGAAACTTTATTCTACAAACAGGTAGGTACTCAAAATAAATAATATAAGACTGCCTCAGTGGCATATTTATAATTGCGTACGCGCTACGAATACTGTGCTGAGATTTCGGGTTCAATCCCCGGGCCGGGCAAAAGTGATATTGGGTTTTTCTATCACGAAATACTCAGTATCAGCCCGGAGTCTGGAATTGTGCCGGGTATGGCAATAGCATCACATCATGGGACGGTAATAAGTTCGGCAAAATGTATACTGTTACACCTCTGCCTACCCCTTTGGGGACTACAGACGTGGGTGCGTATGTATATATGTATGTTATATAAAAAATTACAGACAATTACAATATTTAAAGGCTATATTTTAAGGTGGTTTATCGCGAGAATTGGTCTGGGTACGTGCCCCCGCTTCTTCTACCGCCAAGAAGCAGTGTGGATGCACAGTATATTATTCCGGAGCAAAGGCCAATTACACTAGGGAAATCACTGGATATTATGATACTTCACATACAATATTTTGTACTAGAGAGTTCTGGGTGGTGATGCCACTGTTTGTGAGGACGTTTATCAACAAGCGAGTGTCCTGCTCGTCTCATATTAAATAAGCAAAAATAAATTAGAAAAAGATCTAATATTACTATGGGAACAGATCACTTTAATACTTTTTGATAACTGGCATGTATATTTATTATATTTTTCTATGTAGCAAGTTGACATTTTGTAAAATATTTTATTCCATTTTTCTATTTCATTATTGTGTTTTAATATCATCATCATGTCATCAATCATCATCATCACATAAATTTTATTTACTTAGTTAATATTTTTATTACGTGACATTGGCAAAATTGTGGAGTTGTTCCTCCGCAGAGGCCATTAAAGCAAGAAGAAGAAGTGTTTTAATATTCTGCTCTTTGCTTTCTTGATGTGAGGGAATTAAAGATGTGCTCCGTAAATACTTTATCATTTATATTTTCCCCACATTACTTTTACATTAGCGATATCCAAAGGAAAATCTAGCCAACTGTTAGGTTGATTCTTGATTAGAAAAGTTTCATTTAAAAAAGCAATTCGTTATCCCACCTTTATCCTTATTCAGAAGTTAATAGTGATTTAGGCCATAGCAGCATTAACGTAATATTCAATCAATACGTAACTCTCTATAATCTCTCCTAAATCCCAATAGTTTATTATTTCGTTTATAAGTTGTTCTTAGTTTATTATTCTAGACTCGTATTGTTTCGGACACCACATTATTAATGTTATATACGTGGTATGATTAAAACTTCTGTGAAGAAAAACTTTATAAAAATATGTTATAAAGTTTTCTTTTTATCCTAGCACGGCAAAGTGACGATACTGCACGTGCAAGTGCAGTGCCGTCCAGTTAGAGTATCAAGTAGCGAGAGAGAATTACTATATTTAAAAAAAATATATGGTATTAATTTATATATTTAAGAAAAAAATAATTTAAAAGGTTATATTTAAATATACTAGTATTTGCTCGCGCCTCCCCGGGCAGCCTGTGAATCCTTTTGAAGAATATAAAGTGGCTATAGCATGGTGTGTACTAATGGTATTTGAAACAAAACGCCGTTCAGCCTATTTTACATGATTAACAAAATAACATACATTCAACAGACAAATACACTATGAATCCATCTGGATAAGATTCTCACACTTACGAAATAGGTACAGATGTGTACACAAATATATCTACCATCTACCTTCTTACTTATACTTACTATACATAATATGTAATTAAAATATGCCCAGAGCCCACCACAATTAACATGTTTCTTTATTAAGTAAAAGTTTTTTAATTCATAAAAAGTACACCGACTTCCATAAAAAACAAATTATGCGTCACTATAAAATTTGAGGGTTGCCCTTGATTTTCTGAGATCCCATCATCAGATCCTGACTTGGTACCAATGGGACCACCTGGGAAGTATACCCTTTTAAACACAAAAAGAATTTCTCGAATCGGTCCAGGCGTCTTCGATTAATCGGGTAACATACATAAAAAAAAAGATTCCGACGAATTGTTAACCTTTTTTTTTTTTTTTTTTTTTTTTTTTTTCATAGTCCGACAAACGAGCCAGTGGGTCACCTGATGTTAAGTGATCTCCACCGCCCATGAACATCCACAATACCGAAAGTATCATGTATGCGCTGTCGGCCTTAAAGAACAGGAATAGGGATTAGGGAAGGGAAGGGGGAATCTGGGCCTCCGGATATCTCACTTACCATACGAAACGCGACAGTAAACTGTCACTTTACGTTGGTTTTCTGTGAGACAGTGGTACTACCCCGGTCGAGCCGGCCCACTCATGCTGTAGACAAATATGTCTACAGCATGGCTCTACCACTTACATAACCTCCTCCTTTTTTTGAAGTCGGTTCAAAATAGAAGAGCTATTTACAGAGCATGCCTCTGTAATCAACTACCCATCCATATGGTAGCTTTCATAAGCCTAAAAGTCTAACGTTACAAAAGAAATTCAACATGAAATTACACTCGTGAATACGTACCTATTACTGGTTAACTGTAAGCAATAAACAAAAATTCTCTACATAGACTTAGGTTTATATCGAACGGAAAGCCAACAAAATTGAAATGCATTAGAATATGTGACCTAGCACCATCCAGGGTCCCAGTTGCCGTTATAAAATACTTTAATCCTATTTCCAATACTCAATTTCATTTGAGTCGACGCGGCGAGTCGATCTCGCTTCGAAGATCGTAGGGCTTGCGCACTAGTTAACCCATTAAATTTATTTCCGATTTACCGGCTTTAGATGCATTTAGTGCCTGCATGTTGGAATGTGTTTAATGTTTACATTCGATTAACACAATTCATATTTTAAAAGGACCTAGAATTTGATAAAACGACCCTTATAATAAACTATAACAAAGTTAAACATTGGGTGTATTCTGAACCATAGAATGCCTTTTCATGTTGATCTATTTTATATATTACATGAAATAGATAGTAGAAGTTAGAATACGCCTCTAATAAATAAATAGATAACACCCAACAGTACGCACACATAGCCCCGACCCCAAACTAAGATAAGAGTCTTGTGTTGTGGGTATCAGGTACTACGAGAGACTTTTGGTCTCACAACGCCCAGACCCCGGATACAAATATTTGTCTGTCACACAAACATTTGTCCCGGTGTGGGAATAGAACCCACGGTCTCTCGTTTCACAGCCGGCTACTCGCCAACTGCGCCAGGGAGGCTTTGCCTTTATTTTTAAACAATAAATTACAGAGTGACAAACCTCTAAGGCAATCAAGGTCTGCGTTTTAACACAACTAACACCAAACACATGTCAAAGTACTTATACAATGTATACCACCAAAGTAAAATACAATATTTTCTTTATATAATTAATATGAAATCAATATACTTATAAAATTTCAGTTTGTTCAGCACATTTTAGTTCGGCGTATAAATTAAATAAAAAAAAACAATATCAAATATTTATTGAAATGTTATACATTATTTAGATTCAGTCAATTTTTTACTCTACCGCCAGTTCGGAATGCAGTTTCGCTAGAGAAGAACGGGCAAGAAACTCTAGCGTTGCTCTTTTCACACCGGGTAACAATATTTGTTCATACAATTAATAAACGATTTCAGTTTAATTACATTAGATTAGAGCAGCTCAATGTATGTTAAGTAGCCTTATTGCAATATTGTGAAATAAAAATCATTAAAAGACCTAGTGCCGCACAAGACCATCGTGATGAAAATCTCGATTTCTTAAAGCAGTTGGACTTTACTGAAGTCCTTACTCTGTAATAAAACTACGCAATATTTACATAAGCATATGGTAATATCTCGCAAATAAATTGGAGTACACACGCCTCCACGTCGATATCGAGGAAATTTGTCAAAAGAAAGTTAGCACCGCCGCGCCGCCCCACCTATACAAAACTTTACACGAAACTCGCAAACTGGTGCGTAAGTACTGCCCTTCAGGAGGGTTACTCTTGACACTCGATTCCAATTTAAAATACGGAATGCGTTTGAAAACTGTAACATTGGCACTCTTGAACGCAACACCAGCGCACGATTTAACTGAATACGGTGGAATTTTAAGTAACTAAATGAAATAGAGTATTTACTATCGCTAGTTCGTAAATATTCAATTTCATTTAGTTGAGTGAGTCAGAGTTCCAATACCTTATAGATTGGAATTGAACTGTATCGTGTTCGAGATTGGAATTGATTTCAAGAGTAGGCCTACAGGTCCAAATATTTGAAATATAATCATAACATAGTACTTTATTATATCATTTTGTTGGCTTTATGACTATGCCATTACCCAACTTTGATGCTCGGCATCATAAGGATTTTTAACATTTTCTCCAACAATTTCTTTAGTAACCTGATTATGAAAGCGAAAATTTTATTACTAGTACAGTGAAAATGTTATGCTCTTGTTATGAAAAATACTGAGGGGAAAATCCGGTTAAGGAATATATTTGGATTTCAGAAGTGGTAGAGCCACGCTGTAGACATATTTGTCTACAGCATGAATGGGCCGGCTCGGCCGGGGTAGTACCACTGTCTCACAGAAAACCAACGTAAAGTGACAGTTTACTATCGCGTTTCGTATGGTAAGTGATATATCCGGAGGCCCTGATTCCCCCTTCCCTTCCCTAATCCCTATTTCTAGTCCTTTAAGTCCGACAGCACATACATTACACTTTCGGTGTTGTGGATCTTCATGGGCGGTGGAGATCATTTAACATCAGGTGACCCACTGGCTTGTTTGTCGGACTATACTATAAAAAAAAATTATAGTTATCATCTGTTTTATACATATTTATATGTGTATTTGGTAAAATAAATGGTGTAAATGTTTAGTTAGTATTATTTTGTAAAGAAAATTTTTATTTGACTTTTGTCAGTGATTATGAATTTTAATTTGGAGACCAAAATATGGCTGGTGTCAGCTAATAAACATCATATTAGAAAATTGAAATACCTAGAGCATATCAGATGTGTCACGGCCGTTGTTGTTGAAAGCTGCATAAACTTTTATAACTAGAGTAGTTTTATGGAGCCAGTTAATAGTTTTATATTAGCAACTGAATGCGCACGAACGTTATTACTGGAACGTTCGATTTTATAAAGTGCCCATACGCAACGACGAATGCAGTCAACAGTGTTAGACGTACAAAAACAAAAACTTTTAAGACAAAACGTTCCCTTAGTTAATACATATTTTGAGTAAGGGAATAAAATAAACTTATGAGTATATTGTCTTCTGAATATAATACATACTTTAAGCTATTATATTTATTTGTGCCCGGTCGATAGGCTCGCCCCCTATCACATTATGGGACCGTAATGAATACGGCGAAATGTGGGTGTACTGGTTACACCTCTGCCTACCCCTTCGGGGGTTACAGGTGTGAGCGTATATGTATGTTTAACCTATTATTTCATAAATATTGTTATACTATAAAAATACCATATTCCACCATACCGTATGCTTTATACAGATACAACAAAAATACAGTAAAATCACAGATGTAGATTTAAGTGACGTGACAAGTGTGACTACTTCGCGTCCCAAAATTCTATGCAAAATCTTGAGCACGTTTAACTGCTCTGATATACCAGTCACTGTCGAATGTTACACTGTAAGACCTCAGCCAACATACGAAAATTTCTCATGATGCCGCCGCGCCATGAGTATTGTAAGAACTATTACTAGCCACTATTACTCTTGTGACGGTGCAGCAGGTAAAAAAAGTTGGTTATGGTTGACTCTCATTTTTATACACGACGTTAACACCATGATTAAACACCTTCTGTCAGTTAGATTTCTTTTTCTTGATATTATTTTGCGTTAATCTGTATATATAAAAGAAGAAACTGACTGACTAACTGACTGACTGATCGATCAACGCACAGCCTAAACGGCTGGGGTTAGAGACTTGAAATTTTGACAGTAGGTACCTTTTATCACGTAGGCATCCACTAAGGAAGGGTTTTTGGAAATACCACCCCTAAGGGGGTAAAATAGGGGATGAAAGTTTGTATGAAAATCCGTCATTTTTGAAGTTAAATTCATGAAAATTAGTATTTGGCATTTTAGTTAAAAACAAAAATTATATGTTTCAGGATTTTTGGAAATTCCGCCCCTAAGGGGGTAAAATAGGGTAAGAAAGTTTGTATGAAAATCCTTCATTTTTGAAGTTTAATGCATGAAAATTTGTATTTTGTAGTGTATACTTTTTGTCTCAAACATGACCTCCACGCGGGCGGAGCCGCGAGCAACAGCTAGTTTTATCTAAAATTACATCACACAACGAGCGTGTGTCTATTAGCTTCAATTTGATATTTTTTTATAATGAGTAAACTACTACTTATACCATCGCATAAAATCATCAATATTAAATGACATCAATCCAAAGGTTTGGTTTATGATAGTAATATAATATCAGCCTTGTATCATACTTGCCTACTAGGTACTGGACATGGGCGTCCTTTACCAATATGTGAGGTTTTGTAAGGCTTACTGTATTAAAATGTCTATACGGTTATCCATTTGCGAGGAAGTAACGAAGAGTTTTTAAAGAGACATTCACGAACTCCTCTTATATTACAGGAGGATATGCCCCGTGGACTCTCTAAGTCTCCGGTCGTTAAAACTCTTAACTACCTCTCCATATTCACGAGAGCCACTGCCCTAACAGCGTTTAAATCTACATAAAATACGATGCGACTCCTCCGTTTATTATTTAACTAACGCAAATCTAAACAAATGTATTCCAATAAAATTAGATTTGTAAGGTCTTTTGGCGATTTCATAAAGTAAATGGAGTAATAATGTATTAATACACATTATTAATACAATTTAAAAACATATTTACATTGTTTCTTAGTTTTTGTTTTTATAGCATAGTCGGACAAACGAGCCAGTGGGTCACCTGATGTTAAGTGATCTCCACCGCCCATGAACATCCACAATACCGAAAGTATCATGTATGCGCTGTCGGCCTTAAAGGACAGGAATAGGGAATGGGGAAGGGGGAATCTGGGCCTCCGGATATCTCACTTACCATATGAAACGCGACAGTAAATTGTCACTTTACGTTGGTTTTCTGTGAGACAGTGGTACTAACCCGGTCGAGCCGGCCCATTCATGCTGTAGACAAATATGTCTACAGCGTGGCTCTACCACTATAAGTTGCGTCTAATAACCCACAATTCTTTATAGTTAATACACATGTTTTAAACAGTATAATATCAACACTAATTTCAATACCTGAACGAATAAAAGTAGTCCGTAGGTTTAATTTCATTAAAAACACACATAATAGTTAAGGCGGGGTTTTATAACTTTGAAAATGTACTTATAAGTAAGTCCTATTAAACATTAGAAAGCTTAATTAGATTTTTTCTATTCAACAATTCTTTGTAAAAGTTTTGAATAGAATATAAATTAATGTTGTTGTACAACTTCTATTTATCGAGGTAATAGCAACTCCACATGGAATTAACGAACTCCGCCTAAAACAATTTATCAGAAGGCCGATCTCGACGAATGTAAGAGAAGAGTTTCCCGAGGGTATTGGTGAAGATAGCCTATTGTGTTGGAGCCTACGGCCAACCAACGCCAGCGCAACTCTAATTGATATCAATTACGACATCTCTCAAAATCTCTTTGAAACCATCTTAGATCTTTAAATATCTTGCTTTCAACTCATGGATAAATCTAATGAAAGCTTAACAAGTTATAACGTTATTTGGAGTACGTGGGTGTTTCAAGTAAGTGCTACTAAATTTAATTTCTGATGACATTTGATAATGCTTCGTATGAAATTATGTACCTACATACATATACACTCACGCCTGCAAACCCCGAAGAATTAGGCAGATGTGGGTAGGTAGTGGGTGTAACCAGTACACCCACTTTTCGCCGAATTTCGGTCCCATAATGTGATAGCGGGCGAGCCTATTGCCATACCGGGCACAGATTTCAGACTCCGGGCTAATACTGAGGAATTTCTAAATAGAAATCCCAATATCTATGTAAGTGCTACTAAATATAATTTCTGATGACATTTGATACTGCTTCGTATGAAATTATGTAATCCAAATATGTTTCTCTGGTATAATTTAATTTCAAATAAACACTGATTAAAGCCAAGAATTGAAATAAATATTGTAAATAAATTGTGTTATATTGGCGTAAACATATGAAACCATTATATAATTCCGAGAATATTATCTTTGTCAATGTTTTAATACGGACCTTAACTTTGAGAAAATTCGTATCTTATAACCAAGAT
This sequence comes from Laothoe populi, assembly GCA_905220505.1. Lineage (NCBI taxonomy): Eukaryota > Metazoa > Arthropoda > Insecta > Lepidoptera > Sphingidae > Laothoe > Laothoe populi. Next base: position 13,574,332 of record HG992150.1, read on the forward strand.
CATAAGGAAGTATACAGAACGTTTTATTATTACAGCACGTAGAATAGCTACATATTATGTCTTCTGCCTACGGTATATACGTACTTAGTTTACGGAACGTTAGCTTAAGTTACCGATAATATAGGTCTCATCTTCCAACCAAATTGCTCCCATTAGCAAGCTAATCAATTACCGTTATTCAGTCTTACGTTGCCTTGTCATGAAATTACGCTCTTTTCTGGTAAAATGTAAAGACTAAGAGCTACGAAGTATGTTATAAAAAGAACGTTGACAACAATGAACACTATATAGACTAAATATACTATATTTTAACGGTAGGCAGCGGCTCTGCTGTGCTCTGGCATTGCAGAAGTCTATGGGCGGCGGTGACTACTTACCATCAGGTGGCCCGTCTGCTAGTCTGCCTATCCAGGCACAAAAAAAAATAATACCAGATACTAATATAAATACAAAGATAGGTTATATTTACGCGAATATCACACATTGAAATAACTATACTTTTGTAACGATAACAACTCAGTCCACCCCGCACCTACACCCCGAGCATGCAGACTGTAAAGACTTCAAAACGTCGAGTTAAAATAGTAAAATAAATCGCAATAAAATTCGTAAAATTAGTTTTATTTCAATATATACAAATACCAAACGGCCTACGGAATATGAGAATGTAGAAATTTTGACAGCTATGGAACAATATGGCGATCACGATTATAATACTAATGAAACTGTAGATGAAATGAATATGGAACATTTATTTTATTGTACTGACAATATACCGTGTTCTTGCGGCGCGTTAAATGATATTTGGATGGGTAAAGTCTTATGAGTCTGCATGCAAGTTTCCGCCACCGACATGCTAATGCTAACAGTTATCTATCTTTACTATAATACCGCTGAACAGGCACTTTGTCTGTACATTAAACATTTTTGCAAATATTTTGATTGTAACGTGTTATATTTTCGATATAGAACCCAAAACAATTGTTTTTAGAATTATTACCTGTCTGTCAAGGCATCGCGTCTAAAGTACTGTGTTTTTACAAAAGAATCGGCAATAAAACAAAAGAATATCGAGGAAACATTTAGTCTTTATTTCATTAAAATCATGGGTGAAATAGGGGTTGAAAATTTTTGTGGGCAATGCATAATTCCTTAAGTTGGGAATCCGAAAATTTATATAGCGATTGGACAATAATTGTATATTGTCTAACCGGTCACACTTTTTGGCTACGTTAGCCTCTCGTAGACTTCGTAGTAGCGTAGGACGATCTGCACAGGAGGCGTCAGTGTAAGAGACAACTCTTTGGATTATATACTTTTTTCCCAATAATAACCTCCACGTGGGCGGAGCCACACTAGTGTAATAATAATAAAAAAAAACAAAAATCATAATTTTTGTTACTACAATTTTGTAGTACAATTTTGTAATTTTGTTACTTCATAGCATAAAATTTAATTCTTTCGAGAGTCCTCAATGTTACATAGTGATTTTTTTAAATAACTCACCTTGGTGTAAATTAAATACATATTCAAATGCCAAATTCAGCTCGCCAATACGTTTTGAAACTCACTGTAGGTCTACATATTGCTACGTACATTCAACTACGTTACTTCAGAGGGAACAAGAAACTGCACTAAGTTGTTTTAATCCCGAATTCGACTAATCCGGAACTAATGGAATGGATTTACTTCAATTAGTAAATCACTTGTGTAAGTATAACCTTGCGCTAGCATTTGATAATTTAAACGTTTAGAGATTCTAACAGCTAATTGAAACTGTGCTTAACTTGAAATGTCAATTTTCATGTTTTTGATACAGCCCAAAAGGCTTCAGATTGTTAATGTCTTTAAAATTGTAGATATTAAGCATACTTGAGATCGTCCATTTAGTCGGTCATTAATTCCCTTTCACTACATATCTTAGTCTATGTACTGTTTAATGTGAACTAAACACCATAAACCACCTCGTATTATCTGGTGGTAGGATATTCGTATCAGCCGGGATAGCGACCACCATACACAGGGTGTAAAACCCGCCATAGTGGCAACACGCAAGTGTGTCGCGGTCCAGCCAGTCTACATCCAATTTTTATCAGGGTTCTAGAGTTGCGGTACGATGTTTGGCCGTGTTGGGGTCTTCTGACGATAGACCTTCGACCGCTTCTTCACCTTCTTGCTCATGGTGTAGTGTGAAGGAGTAGGTCGGCATGATTGTGTTGAATAGCGGGGGATAGATTGTCTCTCGCTACTTCATACTCTCATTGGGCGGCACTGCACTTACTAACAGGTGCAGTGTGGTCACATTGCCGTGCCAGGACAAAAAAAGAGTCAAGATAGGAATCACATTTATAATTAAAGTTATTCACCGAAATGTAATAAGAAAATGGCCAAGTATTTTATCTCTAAAGACTGAAAATGGTGGAATTACTATTGTTTAACGTTGTGTAAACGATGAATGCACCGCACCTCAAACACATTGTGGGCCCTAAAGTTGTAGTGTGGAAGTTAGCCACTGTAACGGTTTTTAGCGCTATAAATAAACTCGGTGGCCACTGGCAACGTAAACTAAGTCACCACATACTAACTTTTCCTGGACAAATTGTAACTACGAACTAAAAAACAGTATCATCGCTTCCCCGTTCGGCTGAATAAAAACAAAACAGAGACTAAGGAAGAAAGATATAATTTGTATATATTGTTGAACGATAAAAAGGACCATCGAGGCTTTCAAATTCGTCCTATAATTATATTATTATTCAAATTTTCTCCCTGATTTTTTATAACGTTTCGCCACTTGTGTAACGTCAATATGATTTCCATATATAATTATATTAACATTGATAACTAAACTTAGTCAATGAATTAATTAATGTCATCATAAGCTCATGACCGAATAATAAGAAAATTAAATATTATATTATAATAGCTTTTGCCCGCGGCTACGCCCGCGTGGTGGTTATTTTTGGAAGAAAAGGTATAAAATCCATGGAGACATCTTAAGCTATTACATCTTCCTGTATTATGCTATCCCGTAAGAACCGTGCAGTTTCTGTTATAAAAAGTAGCCCCTCAACTAACACTATGCAAAAAATCATGTGGATCCCTTGCTCTGTCTTAAACAAAAACAAACCTATCCCATACCGTACATTTTTCCGGGATTAATGTAGCCTATGTGCTATTCCAGACTATAATTTATATCTGTGTCAAATTTCAACCAGATCCGTCAAGCCGTTGTAGCCTGATTGAGTAACAAACATCCTTCCATCCAAACATTCGCATTTATAATATTAGAATTATGGATAAACCCCCGATAAAAGAGTTCACATAAACATTCCCTATTTTACGCCCTTAGGGGTGGAATTTCCAAAAATCCCAAAATATTTTTTTTTAATTTTTAACTCAAAGACAAAATACCAAATTTCATGGGTGAAATTTTCAAAAACCCTGAAACACACATTTTTTATTTTTAACTAAAAGGCCAAATACTAATTTTCATGAATTTAACTTCATAAATGACAGATTTTCATACAAACTATCATCCCCTATTTTACCCCGTTAGGGGTGGTATTTCCAAAAACCCTCCCTTAGGGGATGCGTACGTCATAAAAGGTACCTACTGTCAAAATTTCACGTCTCTAACCCCAGCCGTTTAGGCTGTGCGTTGATCGATCAGTCAGTCAGTCAGTTTCTTCTTTTATATACACAGATTTATACTGAAGAGGCACTTTGTCTGTAAATTAAATATTTTTGCAAAATATTGATTGAACCGTGTTATATTTATTATTCATATAGAATCCAAAACAATTGTTTTTGGAATCATTGCCTGTATGTCGAAGCATCACGTCTAAAGCACTATATTACGACGAAAACATCGTAAAGAAAATTAGGGAGTGTATCTCGAGGGCACATTTAATCTTTATTTCATTTAAATCTGTACAATCAATCAATCCTTACCGGTTTGAACGAATATGTGTATTGTGCAGAGTAGTTGTGCTAGATGAAATGATTTTATAAATATTACCTATCAGATAACTTCCATGCGGGCGGAGCCACATTCAACAGCTAGTAATTAAATTAAACACTAGCCAATCATGACTAGTGAAAAAGATATAGATATTTTCTTACAAACAGACATTCACGCGACCGGAACTGCGAACAAACCCTAGGTACATATATAATGAAAATAGTTATGGCGATAGAATAATAAATATTCATGTATATATACACTTAGTTGCTGTATCAACATATATATTTCAGTTAGTTAAGCAACCTCAAGTAGTCTCAATCTTGAGGCAGATTTCTCTTCGCCAAAATAATACATAATTTAAGTAGCTATTTAATATTCTCCTCGCTATAAATATCGTGTTTAAATGAAAGAGCTTGGATACATTTAATTTTATAATCCTTGTTATAGAAAACATAATAAAAAACATAAAAAGCCAAATTCTGATAATTATACAAATATTATATACCATATTTTAGACATAATAAAATAAACAAACGGACTGTCACGGTGCACATTTTATATTAACGTTAAGGAGTTTTGGAAAACGACGCAAAAGGCTACGGCACTTAAAGATCCTCGAAACATTTTTCATTAAAACTTTAGTTTATACAGAAGGCGGAGATGTCAATATTCAAAAACTTTATTCCTTACCGAAGCCGAAAACAAATTTCTTGAGTTCGTATGCAAAAAAGGCTTCCCTCATTTCGGCGCTGAGTGTAAGTAGATTGTATATATCAAAGTACAGTACTCTATAAAGCAGACTTGAGTACGTTTTTCCTCCTTTTGATAAATTTAATTACGCACACTACACGAGCTGAGCTCTTCACGTTTATTTGAGAACTTTATACCCACCTACTAATATTCTCAACGCTCTTTAAGCACTTGATGTTTATATTACCTAATCTTAATATGATATGCAAACTTTTGCATTGCAAAGAATTATAATCTGTTCAAAAATCAATAGATTAAGTAACACTATTTGTTGAAAACATACTATATATCCGTCGTATGATCTTCAACATATATGTAGGTGTATGAGACAGCTCTGGAGATAATTCCTTTCGAAAAAATAACCATTTTGTTTTAATAAGTAGATAAAAAAAATCTACATTTTGGGAAGCAAATCTTTCTTTAAAGTTCGATAAATCAGATTTTGTGGCAAGTTGACCTATTTTTATGAATGGGAATAGAAAGGAGAAAAAACACATATTCTCTATTAGACTGTATTGCGGAATTAACAAGCTTAATTTACATACAAAATGACTTTGTGTGGGTATATACGGTGTAATCTTTTTATTCGTTGAAGACAAAATAAATGTGTATATGATTAATGTGATGACATTGTTCCTTGTTAACCAATTATACTGCTAATTTTATAAATATCCATGAATGACGTGGGACCAACAGAGAACATTTCTTCTTGTTTTTATTTAAATACTAGCTGTTGCTCGCGGCTCCGCCCGCGTGGAGGTTATTTTCGGGAGCAGAAGTATACAATCCAAGGAGTTGTCCTCTGCACTGAGGCACCTGTAGCGATTGTCCAGCCTCTCAGTTGTTGTGCCAGAATCTTGAGATTGAATCTAAAGAATACCTCATAAGTTTAACCTCACTTTGCCCCTTTCAGGGATGATTTTGCAAAAACGTTGAAACACGTATTTCTCTATTTCCTACCAAAAGCCTTAATATGAATTTTCAGATCCCTAACTTGAGGAATGATAGATTTCCCATACCAATATTGAACTCTTATTTGACCCCTTTCAAAGTTGTGTTTTGAGAAAAAGGATAGCCTATGTCCTTCTACAGGATATAATCTATCTCCTTGCCAAATTTCATCACAATCCGGTCAGCCGTTTAGTCGTGAAAGGTAACAAACGGACGGACTGACGGACTGACGGACTGACGGACTGACGGACTGACGGACTGACGGACTGACGGACTGACGGACTGACGGACTGACGGACTGACGGACTGACGGACTGACGGACTGACGGACTGACGGACTGACGGACTGACGGACTGACGGACTGACGGACTGACGGACTGACGGACTGACGGACTGACGGACTGACGGACTGACGGACTGACGGACTGACGGACTGACGGACTGACGGACTGACGGACTGACGGACTGACGGACTGACGGACTGACGGACTGACGGACTGACGGACTGACGGACTGACGGACTGACGGACTGACGGACTGACGGACTGACGGACTGACGGACTGACGGACTGACGGACTGACGGACTGACGGACTGACGGACTGACGGACTGACGGACTGACGGACTGACGGACTGACGGACTGACGGACTGACGGACTGACGGACTGACGGACTGACGGACTGACGGACTGACGGACTGACGGACTGACGGACTGACGGACTGACGGACTGACGGACTGACGGACTGACGGACTGACGGACTGACGGACTGACGGACTGACGGACTGACGGACTGACGGACTGACGGACTGACGGACTGACGGACTGACGGACTGACGGACTGACGGACTGACGGACTGACGGCTGACTGACGACTGACTGACTGACTCTCTCACTCTCTCACTCTCTCACTCTCTCACTCTCTCACTCTCTCACTCTCTCACTCTCTCACTCTCTCACTCTCTCACTCTCTCACTCTCTCACTCTCTCACTCTCTCACTCTCTCACTCTCTCACTCTCTCACTCTCTCACTCTCTCACTCTCTCACTCTCTCACTCTCTCACTCTCTCACTCTCTCACTCTCTCACTCTCTCACTCTCTCACTCTCTCACTCTCTCACTCTCTCACTCTCTCACTCTCTCACTCTCTCACTCTCTCACTCTCTCACTCTCTCACTCTCTCACTCTCTCACTCTCTCACTCTCTCACTCTCTCACTCTCTCACTCTCTCACTCTCTCACTCTCTCACTCTCTCACTCTCTCACTCTCTCACTCTCTCACTCTCTCACTCTCTCACTCTCTCACTCTCTCACTCTCTCACTCTCTCACTCTCTCACTCTCTCACTCTCTCACTCTCTCACTCTCTCACTATCTCACTCTCTCACTCTCTCACTCTCTCACTCTCTCACTCTCTCACTCTCTCACTCTCTCACTCTCTCACTCTCTCACTCTCTCACTCTCTCACTCTCTCACTCTCTCACTCTCTCACTCTCTCACTCTCTCACTCTCTCACTCTCTCACTCTCTCACTCTCTCACTCTCTCACTCTCTCACTCTCTCACTCTCTCACTCTCTCACTCTCTCACTCTCTCACTCTCTCACTCTCTCACTCTCTCACTCTCTCACTCTCTCACTCTCTCACTATTTAACTTCGTGTAAAAATGTGGAACACGTATTTCTTTATTTTCTACCAAAAGCCTAAATATGAATTTACAGACCCCTAAGTCGAGGAATAATCGATTTCCCATACAAATTTTGAACTCCTATTTGACCCCTTTCAAGTTTGTTATTTGAGAAAAAATATAGCCTATGTCCTTCTCCAGGATATAATCTATTCCCTTACCAAATTTCATTACAATCCGTTTGGCCGTTTAGTCGTGAAGAGGTAACAAACAAACAAACAAACAGAGTTACTTTCGCATTTATAGTATTAGTATGGATATGGCTCCACCGTTATGACAATGATTTTGCCAATGTCAAGAAGTATAGATATTGTCCCTTGTCAGATAGCTTTTAGTTTTATGATTTCGGCCCGTCTTTGTGATAGAGTGCACTCGTCCCGCGACAACCTCGAATTCGAAACTGCCGCGAGACGAGTGCACTCCATCGCAACGACGGGCCGAATCAGAGAACATTTCCAAAGATGATTCAAGAACTAGACAAAAATCAAATAAATAAATACACCCAACATAGTTCCGACCCTACACTGGGTTAAACCTGTATCGTGGGTTTCAAGAACTACGAGGGACTACGGTTCCACAACACCCAGACCCAAAACAAATATTTTATCAGTCACAAAAACCTTGCGGTGCGGGAATCGAATCCTCGGCCTTTCGTTTCAAAACCGTCTACTCACCCGTGTACCACGGAGGCTGTCTTATTATCTATCACAATATCCTTGCATGTATTTAATAAATTTGACAAGCTTGTAAATTGTTAAGTACTGATGTAAAAATAATTTCAAAACAGCGAGTACCAGTTAAATTCAAACCCTGCATAGAGGGTGGCTATGATATATTATAGACTCGAAGGGACTTAAATAGGCATTGTGGACTTTATCTGGATGTCCATAAAATATTTGGGATAAAGGGCTGGTTCATATTCATGAAGCTTAGCTTCGTTAATAGGCTATAAAAATAAGAAGATACAATACTAGTGAAAGTGAACATTTTACACCGACCTTACAGACTGGACATCTTTTCTCACTTATGAATGAATGTCCGGTAAATAAAAAGACGAATTAAACGAAAATGTATTATATATTATACTAGCTTTTGCTCGCGGCTCCGCCCGCGTGGAGGTTGCTTTCGGGAGCAGAAGTATATAATCCAAGGAGTTGTCTTCTGCACTGAGGCACCTATAGCGATCGTCTTGACTCTCAGCTGTTGTGTTTGAAGCTTGAGATTAGATTTAAAGAATACCTCATAAGTTAACCCCTCACTTCGCCCCTTTTAGGGATGATTTGTTAAAACGTTGAAATACGTATTTCTTTATTTCTTACCAAAAGCCTAAATATGAATTTTCAGATCCCTAAGTTGAGGTATTACGTAAGGGTTGAAAGTTTGTATATTACATACAAACTTTCAACCCTTATTTCACCCCCTTCAAGATAATTTTTTGAGACAAAAGATAACCTATGTCCTTCCCCAGGATACAATCTATCCCTCTGCTGAATTTCATTAGGATTCGTTCACCCGTTTAGTCATGGTAAAGGTAACAAACCAACATACAAACAACAATATTAATTTTGCTCCGTCAAAATAAATTAATTCCGTCATACACGATTGTTACATAACATTAACCGTTTACGCAGCGGAAGCTCTCGAAAGGAATATATTTTCCCCGTTTTTGTAATATTTTTCATTGCTGCTCCGCTCCTATTGGCCATAGCGCGATGTTATATAGCCTATAGGGCTCCTCGATAAATGGGCTATCCAACACTAAAATAATTTTTCAATTCGAGCCAGAAGTTCCTGAGATTAACGCGTTCAAATAAACAAACAAATATACAAATAACAATATTAATTTTGCGTCGGAGATATTTTAAAACTGTTCTATCTCCTAAGATATTGATTGAAATCAAATGACTTAAGGGCAACTTTGTTCAAAATTAAATACTTGTGATGAATGAAGTATTTATTTGGATAAGGATTAATACCATGTTTATAAAAACCCCTTCCCAAATAATGCATTGTTTCAGAACAAATTCGATAACCATTAAAAAGTTTATAGTGAGGCAACCGTAAAACATAGACATATGCTATCATGGACTTTTTTTAGCGCTTTTTAAGAGGAACAATTCCGTCATACATGATTATTACGTAACTTTAACCGTTTACGCAGCGCACGCAACGGAAGCTTTCAAAAGGAATAGATTTTCCCCGTTTTTGCAACATTTTTCATTGCTGCTCCACTCCTATTGGTCAAAGCGTGATGATATATAGCCTATAGCGCTCCTCGATAAATGGGCTATCGAACACTAAAAGAATTTTTCAATTCGAACCAGTAGTTCCTGAGATTAGCGCGTTCAAATAAACAAACAAACAAACTCTTCAGCTTTATATATACGTACAGATTATATACATAATAATATAAAGACTAGCCTATATTAAACATTGTCTCATTGCTGGGCACGGGCCTCCTCTACAAATGAGAGAGGTTAGGCCTTAGTCCACCACGCTGGTCTTTTTTTTTTGTCGCGGGGAAAGCATTTTATTACTGCCGCCCGCTCCGGGGGGAAACGGAATGAGAATAAAACGCTTATGCTGGACTAGCCGGTCTTACGACCCAGCATCATCCGTCCTTCATTGAAAAGCGCTCCAGTACTGCTCACTGCTGTACTGCAGCATATCGCTGAATGAGGGGCCTTGTTGCTGGAGCAAATAGGGTAATTTTTTAGGTTTAAGTTTTATTTTGTACTTTTTCTGTTTTATTTATTTGTTGTAGTAATTAAAGACTTTTTCTTTCTTTTATTTCTTTCTTTCGCCCCCCTCGCCCGGATGATGGCTATCCGTGCTGCCGCTGGGCCGAGTCCCTACCCCCTATGTACAAGCCACCCGACACTACCAGCTAAAACCCCGCGGTGGCCTTCGGCGCTTACGGAGCGATCCCGGGGTATTCTGCCAGAACCGCCCCTGCGCGGTGCCGCGTAGCAGCCCATCTCCATGGGGGCCTTAGGAGCCCCCGCGCACCGAAGCGCTGGCGTCCATTTCCATCCACCACGCTGGCCTGATGCAGGTTGGTAGACTTCACCTACCTACCTTCGAAATTATGTAGGTACATATATTTATTTATTTCGACATAATCCACATACCTATGAATCTTTAGTACTGAATTAAATAAATTATATACTATTGTGCAAATATACCCTATATTAGCCACGAGACTATTGAAGTAGCAGCTATTAAAACTTTGTTCATCTTCCCTCTTGCGACACGTTTATGAGTTGTAGTTATTATTTATTTAAAAAACTCATTTTTATAGTAGATATGTTATCTGTGTTTGCTAGCGTTTTCCATTCAGATTTTCATGACGTCACTTCTCATGGTGCCTTATTCATTCGATATATCAAACATTTGTGAACTTATTTAAAATATATAGCACCTATATAAACTCACATGTACACTAGAAACATAAAAAGGAGAGTTATGTATCTACTGCGCAATATTTTATCGCCAAATTAGCTTCTTCGTAATATTATGGATAATCCTTATGAAACTTAAACACCACCGAAAACAGAATCCATACCTAAGGTATAAATTAAACCTGTGTTATCGACACATGTGAAATTAAAATTTTACCTTTTGCTATATGTTACAATTACTTTATTAATTTAATTTTAGAAGTGGTAGAGCCACGCTGTAGACATATTTGTCTACAGCATGAATGGGCCGGCTCGACCGGGGTAGTACCACTGTCTCACAGAAAACCAACGTAAAGTGACAGTTTACTGTCGCGTTTCGTATGGTAAGTGAGATATCCGGAGGCCCAGATTCCCCCTTTCCTTCCCTAATCCCTATTCCTGTCCTTTAAGGCCGACAGCATGACACTTTTGGTATTGTGGATGTTCATGGGTGGTGGAGATCACTTAACATCAGGTGACCCACTGGCTCGTTTGTCGGATTACTTATGCTATAAAAAAAATACAGTTCGGTTTAGGTGAAGTCTCATATTTATGTCCATTAGTTATGCTTAATACATAATTACATACTTAAGTAGGCATCAAAGTATAGATGGGTAGGTAGCTACATTTACTTACAAGCTAATTAATGTTACTGTCTTTAAAGTTTATTATTCTACTTATATATACACACCTACTAATAACATGGTACCGTACCGTCAAGGAAGGAGGAAGGCAGGAAGATAATAATTATATAAATATATCAAATAAAAGTATAAGATACTCCTGAGCGTGAGAGTTACCTTTCTTTTTACGAACTTTTTTTATTACGGTCCAATAAAGATATTGCTCTTATAATATTCGATTATTCCACACACCATCAAATGCCACGAGTCACGACCCGTAAAGCGCCAACTACGCTGACTAGTTTTTTATGTTCGATATTTTAGGTACCCGAACAAAAAGCGAGATTGTATTATTATACCAAGATATTGCAACATAAAATAGTAAAGTACGTACGTATATGTACCTATGTACAGTGCCTAAATTCATTCTAATAGTAATATCTTCTTTTTTACATACATACATATACATATACACTCACGCCTGTAATCCCCGAAGGGGTAGGCAGAGGTGCAACCAGTACACCCACTTTTCGCCGAATTTCAGTTCCATAATGTGATAGGGGGCGAGCCTATCGCCATACCGGGCACAGATTCCAGACTCCGGGCTAATACTGAGAATTTCTAGATAGAAAAACCCAATATCACTTTACCCGACCCGGGGATCGAACCCGAGACCTCAGCACAGCAGCAGTCGTAACGCATGCGCAATTACAACTGCGCCACCGAGGCAGATCTTCTTTTTTGTTACTAGATTTTAAAATACCATAGTTGCCTACAGATGTTTTATAATAATATCCTCTCTTGGCAAGGTCCAGGTCATCATCACTGATTATAACACCAGAGTGCGGAACCTTGTCCTTACTTTCGAATTCCAGAAGTACTACCTTCGTTATTGGCTCTTGATCCAACCAATTCTGAGTATCAGGCGGTAGTCAAGATAAATACTTTGGTATCCCTTGACGAAAACGACGTTTGGAACAATAATGATTGTGTCCACATGCCACAAGACCTCTAAGCTTAATAAGCTATTATTATGTAATTTATGTAGGTAGCTATCTAACTTCTACCGCGGGGTTTTTAGTCGGTACACCGGCGTAGGAAAATTGGTTAGGGTCCCGATCTAGTAGTCCTTCGGGCGAACTGGGTCGGAAGGTCGGTGAGTCCGGCATAACCATCTCAACTCCCCCGAGGACCAGAAGGTATCCGTAAGATGGATTTTCCCCGCGGAAAAAAAAAAAAAGGTAGCTATCTAACTTAATTGTTAATGTAATATTTTTTTTATTTTATCGGGGATCGAGAGTATGTGAACGACCTTACACAACGATAGACCCTACGCTCTCGTTAAAAAATTCTGCGGGCATGTGGACAGTTGCACTTGAGTTATGAGATACTAGATGTTGCCCGCGGCTCCGCCCGCGTGGAGGTAATTTTTGGAAGCAAAGGTATACAATCGATGGATGCATCTTAAGCTATTACAACTTTCTACATTTTGCTATTCTACAAGAAGCGTGCATTGTTCTGGGGTAAGAAGTGATCTATGTCATTTTCTGATCCCAAAACTGCCACTATGCAACAAATCATGTCGATCCCTTGCTTGAAAAACTGAACTATCCCACGGGAACTGTATCTTTTTCCGATATAAAAAGTAGCTATTCTAGACTATAATCTATCTCTGTGCCAAATTTCAACCAGGAGGTTTACACTCGGCTCCAACTTAAATTTGGTATTAGGTTCGAAAACTCTAAAATTGTCACTCTTGAACTCAACACTAGCGCACAATTTAACTGAATACGGCGGAATTTTTAGTAACTAAATGAAATAGAGTATTTACGATCGCTAGTTTGTCATATTTCTATTTCATTTAGTTGAGTGAGTTAGAGTTCCAATATCTTCTTTTGGAATTGAAACTGTATCGAGTTCGAGATTGGAATTGATTTCAAGAGTAGGCCTACAGATCCGTCCAGCCGTTGTAGCTTGATTTTGTAACAAACATTCATCCATCCAGTCACATTTATAATATTAGAAGGATAATAAATGCAAGAATTTGACTGGCAAATAAACATTCAACAAGCAAAAATCACAAACTTTTAGGTACATCAAAATAAAACATTATTAGCTTAGTCACTTATAAAAAAGCTCTTTTGAGTAAAAACAATTAGCTATAAAAGCAACAAATATCTATACCTATATGCTAATGATCGGCTTTATATGTGATATATGTGCTGTTAGTAGGTAACAGTAACAGCAGATACATACTTGCCTAAGCTGGGCTTTGCCAATGGGTTCCACCTGACTGGGTTTGAGGCACACCACGTCAAGATGGCTACGCCCTGGTATTGGACCCACATATGTAAAGACACTCACAGCACATACATACTTAACTAGCGCAGTACAGATACCTACAGGTAGAGGCAGAATTAACATTGTTACACAAAGTGAGGGCGTCCTTTTACCTTTATAAGAAAATTGTTTCCATGTCCCCAAACTTAATGAGGGTTGACATGAAAGGTTTCGTTTTGATTGCTATTTGCGTGTAAACTCCATTATTATAGCTCGCGTCGGCTGTAACAAAAGCCCTTTATTCGGGGATCGTGCATTGTGTTCTCCAATAATTTCGGTAATATATTATTTGTAGCTATGAAGCGTAGTATGCTAAAATTCAAAATCTCGGATAAAATAAGAAACAGTATACTACGCTCAAAAACCAAAATCACGGATGTTGGCTACGAAGCCGCTAGTCGGAAATGGAACTGGGCTGGACACGTCTGCCGAATGCGTAATGACATGTGGGCAAAGATCACCACACAATGGGTTCCATTGATAAAGCGGCGACAAGGACGGCCCAGAAGGCGATGGCGAGATGAGCTTGACTCCCACTTAAGGGATTGGCATGCTGCAGCTCAACGTCAAGACGAGTCGAAAGAGAGTAGGGAGGCCTTTGCCCTGCAGTGGGATGAACATGTCTGATAATAAATAATAATAATATTAAGAACTAGCGACCTACCCCGGCTTCGCACGTGTAGCACAGCGTATACGCTAACATTTGTTTTATGTCTTAATGTACCAGCCTATCACCCTCGAGCATGTTAGCTAGATTAAAATGTAAATAAATAAATACACTCAACAGTCACACACATAGTTCTGAGCCCACACTAGGTAAAACCAGTATCGTGGGTATCAAGAAATACGAGGGACTACGGTCCCACAACACCCAGACCCGAAACAAATATTTGTATAAATGTATGTATAAAGGACGTTCATACTATTCGCACTATTTTATTTCCAATACTGCAAATATTTTAAAAGAAGAATACATAAACAAACAAATTAAAATATTTCTTTGTATACGTATAACATATGACAGTGGCGCCTTGGCGCAGTAGGCGAGTAGCCAGCTGCGAAACGAGAGGCCGTGGGTTCGATTCCCACACCGGTACAAATGTTTGTGTGACAAATATTTGTGTCCTGGGTCTGGGTGTTGTGAGACCGAAAGTCTCTCGTAGTCCCTGATACCCACAACACAAGACTCGTTTCTTAGTGTGGGGTCGTGGCTATGTGTGTGACTGTTGGGTGTTATTTATTACTGACTTGTTCCCATTTTCGTGTAAAAACATAATATTATGCTTAGACGTCGTAGTCTTCCTTTTAAGCTCCTAGTCGGCATGATTTCTTCCAACATCTTCAACACTCATCTTCATATTTCAGACAATTTACTTAAGGTTTAGATATATAATTCGTTACAATGTTGAGGAATGATGAAATGAGGAATCCTGAATGACTCCGTCTATTGGTGAAAACCGTATGAAAATAGTATTTGTGTTTATCGCGTAGACAGAGCACGTGGCGACCGGACTTTGTTTTATAATATGTAGCCAATACTACTGTTCGTACTCAGTGCTTACTATAAGTACATATTGACGTATATGAAAACATAGCTGTTGCCCGCGGCTCCGCCCGCGTGCAGGTCATCTTTAGGAGAAAAAGTAGGTATAAAATACAAAATACTAATTGTCATTATTTTACCTTTATAAATTACGGATTTTAAAAACTTTCATCCCTTATTTTACCCCCTTAAGTGTGGAAATTCCAAAAATCCTGAAATCATTGTTTTTTTTTATGCCAAATACTCATTTTCATGAATTCACTTATGGCGATAGGCTCGCCCCCTAGCACATGGGACCGAAATTCGGCGAAAAGTGGGTGTACTGGTTACACCTTTCCCTACCCCTTCAGGGATTACAGGCGTGAGTGTATATGTATGAATGAATTACGGATTTCATACAAAGTTTCATCCCCTATTTTACCCTCTTAGGGACAAACCTTTCCTTTCCAAAAACCCTTCCTTAATGGATGCCTACGTCATAAAAGGTACCTACAGTCAAAATTTCAAGTCTCTAACCCCAACCGTTTAGGCTGTGCGTTGATATGCCAGTCGGTTTCTTCTTTTATATATACACAGATTATTTTTGAAGTAAAAACTTTTTTAGGCATGTTGGGCGCTTTTGGAATCGGGAAAAGCACTGAACTCGCGTGACCAGATTATTTTACTTTTAACATAAGCACGCCTATGAAGTTCTATAATTATTAACAATCATAAACAAAAAAAAATACTACTCCTTCATTGCTGTTTCAAAAAAGAACACGTAAAGTTTTCACTTCTGTCGGTATTCCCCAGGTATACTTATGTTTTTTTAATAAAATGACTAATTGTGCTGAAGAAATATAATTAGAATAGTGATTTACAATAACTTAGTATCAAAATAATTTCGCATAGGTACATTGGTATAATTTTTCACTCAAAGATTGCCATTTTTTAATAAATAAATTTACAAAGATAATTGCTTAGTACTCAAACAAAGCATAACAATTGAGAACATTCAAATATACACATTTCAATTAATAAGTTCAAAGTAAAAAAAAGTATCCCGAAAAGTTTAATTACAACTAATGACTAAGTGTAGGTACTATCATTAGTCAGAGCGTTATTTAAAAACAAAAAAAGACATTTTTAATTATATAAGCGTCGTAAATGTTTCATACTGTCTGAAATTTCTATTGCTAACACGATAGGTAGGTACTTTTCATCAGTCTATCTGTTTAATACTGGCCACAAAATGTATAATCCTGAACAAATCTTTTTTAACTCAAAGGCATACAACACTGCAGTCGTTTAAAATCTTGTCAAAGTTTTTTATTGGAAATATAGGTACATATTATTACATAACTAAGATTGTTTATATTTTAAATTACTAAATGAAATAAACTAATGAAGTAATAAGTAACATCGTCATCAGACAATCTTATTTTGTCTATTTCAATATTCAAACGTAAAACGATTTCGGAAGAGCATAAGAGAAGAAAATAAAATTAAAAATGGCACATTATCTGCATCTAGGTAAGCAAAGTAACAAGAACGTAATTATAATTTATAGCACAAACAAATATTCAATATATTTAAAAATATAACATTGAATAATTTTGTAGAAATTAGGTACTCACTAGATGTTATATTTAACAATCAATCAAACAAGATAAAATGGCATCTTAAAAGACAGTTTAATATTCACTTTCAATTAACTCATTAATCTGAAACATAATTCGGACATTCCACTAAATAATCAAGTATCCGGTGCAAAGTATACAAAATAACAGTTACTTTAAATTAAATTTGCCTCGGTGGCGCAGTTGTAATTGCGCATGCGTTACGACTGCTGTGCTGAGGTCTCGGGTTCGATCCCCGGGTCGGGTAAAGTGATATTGGGTTTTTCTACCTAGAAATACTCAGTATTAACCCGGAGTCAGGAATGGTGCCCGGTGTGGCGATAGGCTCGCCCCCTATCACATTATGGGACCGAAATTTGCCGAAAAGTGGGTGTACTGGTTACACCTCTGCCTACCCCTTTGGGGATAACAGGCGTGAGAGTATATGTATATGTATGTATTTAAATTAAATTAATAATTTAATAACAGTGCTTTGAGTGACGCCATCTATGTGGTATTCAGCAAAATTTTAACATGAATAATAATATTGATTACATAGATATATGCTAAATGGAATGTGCAGCGCACGGTATCTATTTATTTAAACATATAAGACACAGAATGATGAAGAGCAGACACCTACATAGGTATATCACTCTCAAAGGCAGTTACTGTAGGTATTTCAGGAAGACGCGCGCACTGCTATGAATTCCGACCTCAAATCTGCTTGTTTTTTGAGTCTGCAGAATTCTCAGGAATTTCTTGGTACTCCATGTAATTTTTCAATTAATGCGATGTGTATAAATAGAAGGATATTTTAAACGGACTTCAAAAGGGAGGATGTTCTCAACATCAAAATCGCCTGTAAATCACTGCTAGAGCCACTCTCTAGCAGTGATGAACTCTTTGCCGGAGTCTATATTTCCCGAAAATTATAACATATGTATCTTTAAGTCAAGAGTGCATATGTATCTTCCAGGCAAGCGTAGCTCCACCGTAGACCACATCGTCACTTACCATCAGGCGAGATAGTGGTCAAACGCAAGCCTAATTAGAGTAAAAAATACATGTTGTATGTGTGTTCAAGAATGCGCACCGATAAAATTTTGTAATTTTAGGATACTTCGATTTTAATAAAATTATGCATAATCTCTCATTACCAGGTGCTCGTAATGACCATTAAATATGACCACTTGTGATACGCACTTACACGTTCTATATTCTAATGGTTGGCTCATTCTGAAATAACATGAAGGAAAAATGCGAGCCAAGTATTTTCAAGTAAATAAAATATTTTTTTTTTGTTTTAATTAACATTTCCAGCCACCAGAGCATTCTTGGTTGGGCATTATTTATACATATATGGCAATAACTACAAGCTATGTAGTATGTAGGTTTTTGGATCGAAGTTGGCGCGCCTTCGTGAAATAGAAATATTTCAATAGTCCAGTCAAATAAGATCTGAAGTCAAAATGTTTGCTACAACTTTGCATTTTTGATATTATGTAGTTTTAATGATACAAAAACAATGTGTAAAGGTATTCGTGTCCCTACATTATTTTATTTGACTGGACTGAAAAGTCCACATTCCGATTCTAGTATAGTTCAAGCAGATAGCCTCTTTACATGTGTTTTCGTTACGGATTATAGTTAATTAAGTTCTATCCAACGAACATAACTCACAGCCATATTGCTAGTTTGACACAGAACTCTCGTATCTTTAATAATCAAATCGAAAACTCGCAGAAGGCACATTTTTTAGATTGGAATTACTTCCTTATCTTATATACGATAATATATGTATGGCGCAATGAGTTTTAAATGTTACACTTTAAACTGTCATATTATTACATAATAAGTCTCTAAATATATTGCTTATATGATAAATATTATAATAAAGCTAATATTATACGACTGTCAAGATATATACAACTATTATAACGATATTAACAACTTAGGTACTATTGTAACCAGTTTTCCAGTCTTTATACATGTTTAATTTAGTCTAAATGTTAATTTTAATGTGTGGCTTATATTTACTGGCAAGTGGGTTTGTTATCTCTGTTCCGATGCATACAATGATGCATATAATATAATGTTCATATTTTTTATATGCCTTTTATACAAACCAACTTAGGGGCCATCCATAAATTATGTCACACGTAAGGGTGTGGTGACATTGTGTAACAATGTCCTAATTTCCGTTGAAGTTCAAATATTTTACAGAAAAGGCAAATATGCGCGTAAATTTTCGGCAACGCATTTACAAGCCCTCTGGTGTTACATATCTTCATGGGCGGCGGTGATCAGTATCCATCATGTGAGCCTCCTGCCCGTTTGCCCTCTTTTACCATAAAAAGAAAACTTACAATACATTATTGGACAGGTTGTTTTAAATATATTGAAATAAACTAATCATTCGCATCGTAGGATTAAATGCTTTTATAGAACAAAATACAACTTGATTTTGCGATTACATTGATGCTAAAAACATTTGAGAAAATTTGAGTTCCTATTGTATACCTCTCAAGTATAGATATTATATGTAGGTATTACAAGTAGCTTAATACATGTGGCGCTGTTTTCCGGCCTTCGAAGATCAATATACAATTTCGTAAAATATTTTCGAAATGAACAACAAGAACAACAAGAAATGACAATGACACGAAACAATCTTTACACTTTTAAACCGTGTGTGCAATAAAAAAATTAAATGATGGAATCGCGGCATTATAAACAGGCCGTCCCACGGCTAAGCCACGTGGATTTCCTTTTATTTAAGATGCTATGTTATTCGGAGAAAAATAATCCATATGGATCGAGCCATTTGATAGGTACCGTAAAATTAAGAGTGTCTTTTTTACCATTTGGCGGGTTCGATTCCCGCTTCAGTCAGGATATTATTAAAAACTTTTAATGCATTTTAAATTGTTTATAAAATCAAAATGATGTTTTTTCCAGTAAAATGTTCTGTCTACAATATTTAAGATACTTTCACTCCATGTGGCATAGCCTTGGGACGCCCTGTATACGAGAACACCCAAAAACTCCGAAATACTTGATTCCGAATTTCGATTTTACGATTTTCAAAAGTCCTAATTTCATAATACCTAAGAATTATACTGTCTATTACAAAAATCACGAATTTTATTTTACCGAAAGTCGTAAATCCGATTTGTTTGTTTTCCGATTTTCATAAGTCCGAAATGCTCGATAGATTCTCGGTTCGAAAAACGACATTCCGATTTTAAATACTCCGAATGAACTGCTAAAATTAGGATTCTGATTAAATTATTATAATATTCAGTTACGCATATACTGGGTGATTTTTTTTACCGTCTTGATAATAATATGGCGTGTTGTGTAAGTGGAATAGAATCTATAGACAACAGTATTTTTGTACTAGCATTTCGATTACGTAAGTTCCGAAAGTCTAATAAAATCCATAAAAGAAATACACCCTACACGGCGCACGGTGGTACCGTTCGAGAAAAAATCGGACATAGGGGATTTAAAAAATTAATGTCGTAATTTTATAAAACTGAATATGCCGATCGATTCGTATATGAAATAGTAACTAAAATGATTTTTACGTTTTTTAAGATTGGAATTATAGTTTATGAGTAAATCGAATAAAACTGATTTTCTTGTATGGAAAGCCACATAAAAATATGAATAACTCGTCATTTTCGACCATTTTCGTTCTGAAACTTTTACAGTAGTAACTTGTCATTATATGCCATATTTTCTTCAAAGATACATGGTGCTACTTTTTGCACTTTTTGAGATATGATGAAAAGTAGATAAATTTTAAAAAGTCGGGTCTAGATCAATGTTAAGTGGATTTTATTGAATTAAATGGGTTTTAAATTTACTATTAATAATTCAACTAAGAATACATTCTCTATTTTGGAATATTCTCACTTTACATGTACGGAAATACCAATTAACTCAAAAATCAACAAAAATGAAATAATTCAAGTAATATTGATGACCACTGTAGTCGCCATCATAAAACTCGTGTCCTCACCTACCTATTTAGTGATTAAAAGGTACTACCTGGTAAGAATTATTCGTCTATTTTAGGAGTAACTCGAATAAAACTAGTTTTATTGTATGGAAAGCTACATAAAATAGGAATAACTCGTCATTTTCGTTCTAAAACTTTTACAGTCGTAACTTTTCATTATTTGCCACATTTTCTTCAAAGATACATGGTGCTACTTTTTTGCACTTTTTGAGATATGATGAAAAGTAGATAAATTTTACACGAGGATACGAGTTTTATGTTTGCGACTACAGTGGTCATCAATATTACTTGAATTATTTCATTTTTGTTGATTTTTGAGTTATTTGGTATTTCCGTACATGTAAAGTGAGAATATTCCAAAATAGAGTATGTATTCTTAGTTGAATTATTATAAGTAAATTTAAAACCCATTTAAGTCCCATAAAACCCACTTAATATTGATCTAGACCCACCTTTTTAAAATTTATCTACTTTTCATCATATCTCAAAAAGTGCAAAAAAGTAGCACCATGTATCTTTGAAGAAAATATGACAAATAATGACAAGTTACTACTGTAAAAGTTTCAGAACGAAAATGACGAGTTATTCCTATTTTATGTAGCTTTCCATACAATAAAACTAGTTTTATTCGAGTTACTCTTAAAATAGGCGGATAATTCTTACCAGGTAGTACCTTTTAATCACTAAATAGGTAGCTGAGGACACTTATTTTATGATTGCGACTACAGTGGTCATCAATATTACTTGAAATATTTGATTTTTGTTGATTTTTTAGTTATTTGGTATTTCCGTACATGTAAAGTGAGAAAATTCCAAAATAGAGTATGTATTCTTAGTTGAATTATTATTAGTAAATTTAAAACCCATTTAAGTCCCATAAAATCCACTTAATATTGATCTAGACCCGACTTTTTAAAATTTATCTACTTTTCATCATATCTCAAAAAGTGCAAAAAAGTAGCACCATGTATCTTTGAAGAAAATGTGGCAAATTACTACTGTAAAAGTTTCAGAACGAAAATGGACGAGAATGACGAGTTATTCCTATTTTTATGTGGCTTTCCATACAAGAAAATCAGTTTTATTCGATTTACTCATAAACTATAAGTCCAATCATAAAAAACGCAAAAATCATTTTAGTTACTATTTCATAAACAAATCGATCGGCATATTCAGTTTTATAAAATTACGACTTTATTTTTTTAAATTCCCTATGTCCGATTTTTTCTCGAACGGGACCACCCGGCGCGTGCATAGTAATATTTCGAGAGATTAAAATAATTAGCGCAACTCATAAGGGCGGCGGGCGACCGGGAAAGGGTGGAAGGGCGCTCCCTTCAGGGGTCCAGCGCTTGCGACGGCCGGCGAGTGCGAGTGTGAGTTTTTATGTTATTTGTTACGTTATCATACCTACTATTTTGTCGCGCTTTAGGGTATGTTATCGATTGTGAATTATTTAAAAAAAAATTAATAACTTCTTTTAATATGTAAAATAGATTATAAATTAGGAGTGTATATTAGTAGATTAATTTCAGCCTATGTCAGTAAAATAAATAAAGTAACTATGCCTGAGGTTTCTACTCCATTTACCTATCACGCCCTATTTTTTTCAAGTCGGTAAAAAAGTCACCCAGTATATTTAAAATCAATAAGTAACGTGTAATTTAAAAACGACTACTTTGTTACTAATATTATTTTTTTGTGTTTTCTTCTTCTCCTTGTATATGTATATACCTGCATCAGATACCATCTACTGTTATTGAATCTTTTGGGTTAGGTTAGAACAAAGGTAGTTAAAGCGGGAAGGCAAGCGAGCGTACCGCAGCAGCGGCTGCCGAGCGCCAGATCCCATCTAACGTTACCAGTCACGTATATAACGGTATGCCGGCGCGCCAGAAGTCGCCGTTCTTACATGCTATTTTCAACTTTAATATTATGGTCATAAAATTGATTTTGGCTTCTATTTACTCTGTACTACCTTACTTTTTTAATATATTTTGATACGCGAGTGGTTAATTTCGGAATTGTTACTGAATCCTTTGGCTTAGGTTAGGTTAGAACAGCGACGATTAAGCACGAAGCCGAGCGAGCATGCCGCGGCAGCGACCGCCGAGCGCCAGATCCCATCTTTTTTTGGTTATTTCGGAGTTCTAATCAATCGGTACTTTAATAATATGAATTCGTATTTTTGATGTTTCAAATTATGATATATTTGGACTTTTTGTTATTGGATCTATTTAAATTTGGTATTTTGAGAATAGTAATTATGAACGTTAGGAATATTGAAATTTCGGCATTATAAAAATAGTTTGACTGCTAAATTGGAGTTCTTATATTAGGAGTATTGAACCATTCGGAATAGGCTATTTGACTAATTTTCGAAAATGATTTAAAACTATTCTTTATTACATAATAAACACACTATATTGATATTTCCGGGAAATCTACTGTATTTTTAATAAAAATCAATATTAAAGTTTAAATCTCCAAAACCTTGGCAAAAACGCTATTACTGTAATGGCTCTGATCATATGACACGTGGGACTTCACATGCAAGTAAACAAGCTAATGACCCTAAGAAAACAGTACAGTTGAAGTGAATTTCATCAATTTTCTTTTAAATTATATTATATTATAATTATATTAAATAGATCAACAATAGATTTTATCACCCAGAAAACATCAAACGCATAATATCACTCGAAGAAGCTTTGTTTACTTGCGTGTGACGTCACCAGAGGTGCAATCAATCACAGAGTGTTCACATCACAGATAAAATTTTAAAAAAATGATTTATTTTAATCCGTTTAATTTGCAAAAAATATACATTATATCGTTTAAAATTAAGTGAAATATGGTTTATAAGCTAGTATCTGTCAGGATGACCACAATTTGTAGTATATTTTCAATGTTGTCAAATAGCCTATTATGAAAATCGATATTTGTGACTTTTGGAATAAAGTTTTTCGTATTTATGTTGTGTACCCTCTGTATACAGGTCTTCCTATATATTTAGTAGTCGTTTTTTATCACCTGTCTGTTAATAATTGTTTGCAAATACAATCAGTAAATATTCCAGTAAAAGCAGATAAATACATTTCATTGATATATGTGATACATTTAATTGATAAGGCGGATATCTAGATAAAGAACAACTGCCAAATAACAACCAATTGATTTGCCATCTTAATATATAGCTCTTTGTTAATAATAATATATTAGACCATGTCAAACTCATAAAAAATCCATTAAACAAATCAATCAGACAAAGCAATAATTACTATACTAAAATTAGTTTTGGTATATTAATTAGTCACATATTTTTTTATATTAGAGGCTTTACAGTTAATAAAACTGCGACAACATATTGCTTATTTTTTTTACAATAAACTATAAATCAATTACACTGTTATTTCAAAACACTTACTGCAATACAATAACGTGTAAATTATTCAGCATTCTTCGGTCTCCACATTGTCAGCTTCTGAAAAGTAATTTCATCGCGAGCTAATTAAAACTAATAGTATTTGTTAGTAGATGTATTCAAAAATGTTTTAAAATGTGTATCTCAACAATAAAGTTTAACAGCCCAAGTCATTAGAAATTACATAATGATTATTTTACTTCAATTGTCATGTTGGATACATATTTTATATGATTAAGTAGTAAAATAAGTAGTAATATGTTGGGTTTCTATTATATATTATTATACATTACAATTTAATTTGGAAAATGGGAGCAAGATTTTCTGGATTTTTTTTGAGATAATAATGGTGTTGTTTCTGGAGCAGAGATATTCTTTTAAACTACTGATTAATATAATTTTATATGCCAAATAAAGTTATTAAAAACTTTGAACCTTTTATAAAACACTGACTAATATTAAACCTATAAGTAAACCACTACACACCAAGTGAGTAATGGACCATTAACTAACTTACAAACTAACAAAGGACTATGCATCTTTTAATGTATTTTAAGTGAAGGATTAAATTTTATCTTTGAGGGTAACTGTTACATAAAATATGTATTGACAATCCACATATTGTTACTTAAGGCTATTTTAATCACTCATGTCTATAAGGATATCAATAAAAAAAAGTAGGGAGTAAAATACAAGCCAATATCATTTTTATTTCCATGACATTAAAGTTAAAAATAGCATGTAAGAACTCCGAAACTGGCCAGTATTTAAACGCACTGCCACACAGCCGGCAAGCCTATGAGTCATGACTGGATAACAAGGGTAACAAATAATGGCTGTCAATTTTAAATTTGTCTGTGCTACCTATTCACCAAGTGATAATAGTAACATTTCCAGATGCAAGTCCCAATGTGGTACTTGGGTTCACAAACTTGTGACCGCAAGTAAATTACTTACAAAATACAATTATAATAACAGACAACTTTTATTATTTATTCATAATTGTCATTGTTAAAACCAACTTACCATTTAAAACTGTCAAAACAGTATTCTTCTAATTAATCAGACAATGATGACTTTTATTGTTCTCTCTATAGAGGTCCTGCACATTGGACAATCATTCATTTTGTTGTTAGAACATGACTGGCAACAACACATGTGCCCACATGGAATGAACACCACTTCACATTGTCTGTCCATACATATAACACATTCAGACTCTAGCATTGTATTTTCAGTTTTATCCGTACTAACTACTCCTGACATATTCTCTTGTATGTTATCACACGGCGGTGCTGAAGGTTCCAAACCCCTAGATTGCTCATAGTTATGAATTTGAGTTTTATTCTCCACATAACAACTGATTGCTCTTATGATGCCCTCTCTATCTGAAGACAAAGACACCCCACTGTCTTTTAATTTTTCCACAGTGATATCTGTCAATGAACCATCAGAAAACAAAAACTTCACCATAAATGGTAAACAATGAATAACACCTTCTTGTAAAAGGTAGTTTGCTAGTGCAGGATCTAGGCTTTTTCCAACATCAAGTAATGTTTTTGGTGCAGAATTTATTAATTTTTGATAATTTTTCAACCAAAAATCTGTTGTTTTGTCAGTTTCAATCTCCATTACTTTTAAAGTTTCAATAAGTTGTTTTTTCCTTTTGTTTTGTTGCACAAAGAGATCATCTAACAAATTTACCAAATGAACTCTTTGTTGTAGTAGTTCATTATAGTTGTAGCCTATATGTAATTTCTTTTTCTCTTGTTCAATCACACTGAGCTTTGCCAAGTGCAATGAAATCAATGATATTTCTTGATTCAAACTCCAGCACCTGGCATCAACCCGCTCCATTAATGATGCAACAATTGCTTTCTGTATATCTTGGTCTTCAAGAAGCTGGCCCACTAAAGCAGTGCGAGACTGGTCTTTTGCTCTCAATAACTCTGCTATTTTTTCTGAGCCTTCTAAATCTTCAAGTAACATACTTTGTTTAATATTATTCAATGAATGTTCATAATACTTTTTAGAATATTGAATAGCATAGTCGTCTTCTATGAACAATTCCATAGCCCTTAGGCCATCAGACTTTTTGACATTGTCATAATTTTGCCTTGTGATTTCAAGAAGTCTGTCATGTTCTGCCTGTTCATGTGCCAATTGCTGCTGTATAATTTCAGGCTTCAAATTATCAGACTGTATAAAGTTACTGACCAAACACTGAATCTCTTTTTCATCCTCTTGTATAGCTTTGATTAACTTTTGTCTCTCTATTTCTTTTGTTTCTTGAACTTTAGCTATCTCAGAATCTAGTTCAAGCTGTCCCTCTAAAACTTTAGACAAAAAATTATCCCTTTGTTCCTTTGCAGCTCTATGTATCTTATTTTCTTGTTCTATGATAGCAGCCTCTTGTTGTTCCCATGTTATGGCATGTTGTTTTGGAAAAGGATTGTGGATAGCATTTGTTCTCTGAATAGGTAACACATCAGATTCAATAGGTATTGGGGGTAAATAATTGATGTTCATATTCATACACAAAAATTGCATAATTTCCTTAGTGTCTTGAGTTGCGATATTAGCTGGGGGAAAAGTAAAATGTTCCCCATTCAAATCAATATGTATTATATTACTAGCAAAACATAACTCAGGACAGAGTTCAGTCAATTCCTTATTTTCAATTATTATCAATTTCCTCAGACATTTGAGTTTACCTAGTGATGGTGTGAGCTTCTTCAGTTTATTTTTAGACACATCCAAAATTTGGAGACATTGCATGTGTTGTATACTATCTGGAATGTGTTTTATCATGTTTTCTTGAAGATACAATTCAGTTAAGTTGACTAAATACCTTATTTCATCAGGCAATTGTGTAAACTTATTGTAACTTATATTGAGCACTCTAATCAAATACAAGTCTGCAACCTGTCCACCATCATCCAGCGATTGAAGGTTGTTGTTTTGCAAATATAAATACTCCTTCCTGTAAACTTTGCATATTGAAAAGGTCCCGGACGGTACTTGTTGCAGATGACACTCTGATAAGTCAAAGTCCGGGCCTGGGGACTCTTTGGCGATATATAATTTTCTCTCCAGGTTAGCGCGAATTTCGTTATTATTGTTGGCATTTTTACCAAACATAGACATTGTTGCTTTCCGTAAACACGATCCGCCACAACCCATTCAATTAAATTTAAATTAAATACAAAAAATATAATTTTGCAACCTTTAAGGATTAGGTATGCGTTGTCACCTCCTAATCTTAATCATTGCAAAATAACTAAATTACCAATATAAACGTGAAGATAAACGGTTTTACATTATCAAATAAATACGTAGATATCTGACTCAAATTGGAAAAAAACAACAGGAAAATACTGATATTGCGTATAAGTACCAACTTTGACATTGTCAATGTATATGACATATAGCACTATTTTTTTATTCGTCCAAAAGACAGGCTATAGTCAATCGACCATACTGCCTAGTGTTACGTTTAAATCTTTCGTTTTCACTGTTTCCCGTCTTTTTTTCTGACAGAACTTTTGTCATTTTTTGTTCCATTTTCTTTTGAAAGAAGGCAAATGTTCTGTGTTTTCTTAGAGTATTTCACTGGAGACGCCATTGAGCGCTTACCCCGTATGACAAATGTAAGAGCACGGTGCTCATACACGTTCTATAAAACGAGTTGCGCTTCGTGATCCGCCACTAAAAAAGTGACATCACGTGCGAATGGAGCTCCCTGAAAACGCGAGCCTGTAGCGGTATTAACATGTAAAAATAGATCTGACACATCAAACTTACAAAAATACAAAATTATTTTTCACCTGGACATATTTTTTTAAAGTAATATTATCATTAAAAGCAACAAAACATATCGCATGCTTAGTGGAATAGTGACTTAACTAAAAAAAAGCAATTTTTGGAAAATCGCAAAAGAAGATTTTGCTATGAGGACTCATCCTATTTGTTGGCGCATAAAATTAATACTAGTTATTATTTAATTATGAGTATTTGTATTTTAAACGTATGATTAGTTATTGATCAGATCTGAATAAAAAATATGCCGGTTATAATTTCTATCTTTTTTTTATATATATTTTAAAAAGTAGATTCTAAGTTAAGTCAGTTTTTTATAAAAAGTAAAGCAAATATTTTTTAATGCAAGTGTCCTATTAAGTTGTAAGCTTGTTTCATTTTAAATTATTTATTATTCATAATGACTCATTCAGTATTTAGTCTGTACATGATTCATTTAGTAAAATACATTTAGTAATTGGGTCACTTTATTATTATAATTTTTTTTTTCTGGAGAAAGAGGGACTCTTTGCGATGAACTCTTTCTTTCAGAAGCCGCCTCACAGGAAATGGACCTGGCTGAGCCCGAATGGTTCGGTTAGAAACGAGATAGATTTTATCTTGACGACGAAAAGGCGGATATTCAACAAATTAATGTCTCGGTGATCAACAGGGTGAAAACCGGAAGCGATCACCGAATGGTTCGAGGCATATTGAATATCAACGTCAAATTAGAAAGATCTCGCTTGATGAAGTCTACGCTCCGCCCTACTCGTGCTCATATCCAAAACCCTGAGACCTTTCAACTCGAGTTGGTAAACCGCTTCGATTGTCTAGATAAATGCGCTACAGTGGACGAGATTAATGGCGGGTTGGTAGAAGCTGTCCATACGGTGGGTTCTAAATTCTTTAGACCTCGTCGTAGAGATAGACCCCAGAAACTCTCGACTCACACACTCGACCTCATGGCCAAACGTCGATCTATGGCGTTGCAGTCTTCCGATGAAGCTAAGGCATGTCGGCTGCTCAATAGACAAATATGGAAATCTTTGCGACACGACGTCCGTGCCTACAATGCTGTAAGCATCAAGAAGACGATTGAGCGGAACAAAGGCTCCAAAGTGCTCGCAAAGGAATTGTCTATTGGGCAAAGCCAAATTACCAAGCTGAAGACGGAAGACGGTAACGTAGTGTCGACGAAGGCAGAGATATTGAGGGAGATCGAGAGGTTCTACGGGCAGCTTTACACTTCAGTTGAGCTTTTGAAGGCGGGCGGTACGCCGATAATAAAAGTCCTTCAGAGGCTCTTCAATTCCGTTCTGCTCGAGGGTGTAACGCCCGAAGCATGGAAAAGGAGTGTGGTGGTGCTGTTCTTCAAGAAAGGTGATAACGCTTTATTGAAGAATTATAGACCCATCTCACTCCTGAGCCATGTTTATAAGCTGTTCTCAAGGGTAATTACAAACCGCCTCGAACTCAGGCTAGATGACTTCCAGCCTCCCGAACAAGCCGGTTTCCGAAAAGGTTATAGTACCATAGACCACATTCATACGCTGCGGCAGGTTATACAAAAAACTGAGGAATTTAACTTGCCATTTTGCTTAGCGTTTGTGGACTATGAGAAAGCCTTTGATTCGATCGAGATCTGGGCTGTGCTGCAGTCCCTCCAGCGGTGCCACATCGACTTTCGGTACATTGAAGTGTTGAGGTGCTTGTACAGCAATGCCACTATGTCAGTCCGAGTACAAAACCAGAGTACGAAGGATATTCCACTACACAGAGGTGTGAGACAGGGAGATGTTATATCTCCTAAACTGTTCACTACCGCGTTGGAAGATACCTTCAAGCTCTTAGATTGGAAAGGACTTGGCGTCAACATCAATGGCGAAAACATCACCCACCTTCGATTTGCCGACGACATTGTTGTCTTGGCAGAATCGCTGGAGGACCTTAGCACTATGCTCAGAGACCTCAACCGAGTTTCGCAACTGGTGGGCCTTAGGATGAACATGGACAAGACTAAAATCCTGTCAAATATCCATGTTGAGCCTATGCCAATTACTGTTGGGAGCTCAACTCTCGAAGTTGTAGACGAATACGTCTATCAAGGACAAGTAATCCAGTTAGGCAGGTCGAACTTTGAGAGAGAGGTCAATCGTCGAATCCAACTCGGTTGGGCAGCGTTCGGGAAACTACGCAAGATCTTCTCGTCCAAAATACCTCAGTGTCTGAAGACAAAAGTCTTCGATCAATGTGTGTTACCAGTGATGACATACGGTTCTGAGTCGTGGTCTCTAACTATGGGCCGCCTAAGACGGCTCACAGTCACTCAGCGAGCTATGGAGAGGGCTATGCTCGGTGTACCTACGCGATCGAATCAGAAACGAGGAGATTCGTAGAAGAACGAAAGTCGCCGACATAGCCCAACGGATTAGCAAGCTAAAGTGGCAGTGGGGTTCTGTATCGGAACTATCACTGGATGATCCTGAAGATGATGAAGACGAAGAAGACGCAGAAGACGAGGAGCTCCCTGATGATTTTGATTGACTTGGGTATACTGGTATTTGCTTTTTCTTTGTACTGGGAACTTCGTATGTTGGATCTTGATCACTTAAATCGACATCGCTATTTTCATAATGTCTCTCATCAGTATAATCGTCGACGACTGTGGTGTTAAAAAAGTGATTGTCATTGCCAATTGAAGCTGATTCCAAAATCTTAAAATATTCTTGTACGTTTGAGTAACGTCGATTTTCAGGCTTGTTTGTTATATCACCTAACATCTACAACAACAAAAACCGTATTTTAGTAGTTAAAATAAATAATAAATATACACCCCTAACTTTTTAAAATTATTACCGTCACTTCAGTTGTTGGCACTGATTCATGTTCAGTATCATGCGTTGTCGTTTCTGGCGCCGGATTTTGTGCCCGAACCAGCTCCATCATCTTTTTCGGTCTATTGAATGGCATCGTCACCCTTAAACGTGAAAAGTAATACAATAAGACTCTTTTACAAAACAAAAATGTAATTAGTATTTAGACTAACAAAGACTTAATATAAAATAGTAAAAGGCAATAAAAAAATTACACATAATATTCCGTTATTTTTCTTCAAATAAAGACTCAACTAATATTGCGGCTCTTAAGTAACAATCACTTTTAGTAGTAAACAGCCTTATACTTGAATGTTACATAGTATTACCTTAAGTAATGGATAGATTTTAATAGTAAACTGACTCAACTCGTAATGGGCCACAAAAAATATAACAACGTTCAATGAAAAACTGTCTAAAAACGAAATGTTTCATGTAACATATTATTGAAATTTGTAGTAAACTGACCTAAGATTTAAATTGTCAATATTAGATTATACAATTTGATAAAACTTACCTTCGAATTTAGACGTAAATGCACTCAACACCGATTGGGTCTTCGTTTAATAAAATGATAATAACCTTACTCTGCAAGTGCCGGACACAAACTGGCATGAGTCGTTATCCCGCTAAAACACGATGAGAGATCCCATAAAAGTGAAAGAGACGGATGTTATCACTGGGCGGGAACAATGCGTAACTTCAACAAAATGCAAACGGTAGACGGTAGATGGCCTTAACAGAAGCCTGTCTCTTTACGTAACTCAATTCTGACCGATCTGCTAATGTGTCAATTTTCCATTAAGCATGCGATATAATCTCTAAAAATTATCATCGGGTAATAAATGTTGCCATGTTAAACTTTTAGCCACAGTAGTGCAAAATTTATTTGCATTCAATATCTTAAACGCAAGTTGTTTTTTTAATATTCATTTTTAACCCAATGTTGCCCGCGGCTCCGCCCGCGTGTAGGTCTTGGAGCATTTTAACCTTCTATATTTTGCTATCCCATAAGAAGCGTGCATTTTTTCGAGTTAAAAGTGGTCTTTGTCATTTTCTGATCCCTAAACTGCCACTATGCAAAAAAACATGTCGATCCTTTGCTCTGTGAAAAACTAAACTATCCCATGGGAACTGTACATTTCTCCGGGATAAAAAGTAGCCTATGTGCTTTTCCAGACTATAATCTATCTCTGTGCCAAATTTTCAGTAGATCCGTCCAGCCGTTGTAGCGTGATTGGATATCAAACAACCATGCATCCATCCAAACATACGCATTTATAATATTAGTAGGATTACTTTATTTATGCTTCTTAATTTATAATTTAAAAATATTAGGAGAGTTGACATATCGACTAAGTTTACAATTTCATAAACTTTATGCCAGTGTAGCATTTTGGGTGGTTTATGTGGTAACACTGTCGTTTATGCAAGACTCAAATAGTGTTGCAGATAAACTTATAAAGGTTATCGATAAAATTACTAATCCATCTGGACTGTCTTCTAAACACATACATTTAATGTAAATAGTTCTAACACACTAGGAATGTCACAAAATATGACAAAACCAGAATAAAGTTTTTGTCAAAAAAATGTGATCCTAAAATTGTATCCGGTATATCAAAATAT
Source organism: Laothoe populi (assembly GCA_905220505.1). Lineage (NCBI taxonomy): Eukaryota > Metazoa > Arthropoda > Insecta > Lepidoptera > Sphingidae > Laothoe > Laothoe populi. The sequence continues at coordinate 13,606,982 of HG992150.1, forward strand.
TTAGGTATGAATTTTGGCGCCATTCATTTATTACGTAAGATGATGTAGGGGGGGAGTCGATCATGTCTTATTTTTTGTTACAAGGGGTGGAGGGAGTCTTAATAGTTCTTACGTAAGATCACACAAATGCGCAAAGTTAGGATTATACTTTGAAAAAACGCGGGCCATGCCTATAATTTTAAAAACAAGAAACTTAGATTTTTTTATTTTTTTTTGTTAACCGGTATGTCTTGCCTTTTCACCCGGTTCCGGCTTGACGTCGACTTTTGGGACACCCTGTATTCATGTCGAGATCTCAAGCCCTTTTTAAATGCTCTTCATAATAGATAGCCGTTAGCCGGCTACCACACCAAAACAGGCGATAATCACTCTCAATGACATACAATAATTTCATTCACAGCATTTGCTAATCGCATTCGTTACCAGTAACACTGTATTTTTTGGCTCCGCTTATTTAATTTGAAATTTTATGGAATAACAGAACACTCCATTTTCTTACAAACTATATACCATTGGAAAGGTCGTGTTGTGTACTTTCCGGTGGTATATTTGCTGAGGTATAATCGGAATACCTCAAAACGAGTGAGTAATCAACATTTTAAAATAATTTGCAACGGCCGTCATTGTTGTGTTGCATGTGCTGACATACCTGAAAAACGCTACTCTACAATTAGTGTTGACCAAAAAAAAATGGAAGTGTCACGGATGATGTGCAAAGCAACCAAAAACTGATAACAGTAATACGCCTTTACGTCCCATTGACTCACCCGGGAAGTCGAGGAACAATAATGACTCGCTACCTTTTAATGACAATATTACGCATCGAAAAAAGCCACTATTGATACTAGCGCAATTAGTGGAAGTTCCGGCTTAAACTCTTCCGCGTCAGTTATTACAAAGAAAGACGCTAGGGAAATAATAAGAGAAGAATTCAATGTCATGAAATTGGCTTTAGCACAGGAGCTTAACCAAACACTTAAGCAGATGGTGAGAACCGCATTTCAATCTCGAAAATCAATTCATAAAACAGGAAATAACTGCTTTGGATAATAATGTTTGTTTCTGAATGAAAATTATGAAACCACCAAATCCGCCATCGCCAAATACCAAGACACACTGGGAGAGCTAAAGAAATAGAACGTTCAGTTAACATATACATTACAGGATCTGCAAATCAGGCTTCAGGTTGCTGAGCAGCATAACCGTTCTAACAATCTTGAGATAGAGTGTGTCCCCGAGCACAAACAGTAAAACTTGCTATCTATAATTACTCAGCTGTCTAAGGTATCCTGCAACTTGAAAGAATCCGACATTCATCATTGCACTCGTGTGGTAAAAAGTAACAGAGATGACAAGAGACCTCGCTCAATCATTGTTAAATTGGCTACCTCTAGGCTTCGGGATACATTTTAGCGAAAACAATAAATTTTAATAAGGCAAATCCAAACGACAAGCTCAGTACTGCTCACATAGGCATTGGAGGTAATAAATCGCCGCTTTACATTGTTGAGCACCTTTCACCTAAAAACAAATTACACGCAGCGGCTCGCCAGATCGTCAAAGAAAAAGAGTACAAATTCGTGTAGATTAAGCAAGGTCGTGTTTTCATTAGGAAAACAGAAGAAGACGAGTTTACTTATATAAGAAACCAAGAGACCAGAACCGACCTAAAACAATTCTCTGCCATATCCATACTAGCTGTTGCTCGCGGCTCCGCCCCCGTGGAGTTTATTTTCGGGAGCAGAAGTATCAATGCAAGGAGTTGTCTTCTGCACTGAGACACCTATAGCGATCGTCCTGAATCTCAGGTGTTGTGACTGTCTAGATGGCTAGACAGGCACAACTCCTAACTTCTAGCACTCCTTATAATACCCCGGGATCACTCCGTAAGTGTCGAAGAAGGCCACCGCGGGGTTTTAGCTGGTAGTGTCCGGTTGGGTGTACATAAGTAGTAGGGACTCGGCCCAGCCGCAGCCCGGATAGCCATCATCCGGGCGAGGGGGTGCTGGGTCGTAAGACCGGCTAGTCCAGCATAACCGTTTTATTCTCATTCCGCTTCCCCCCGAAGCGGACGGCAGTAATAAAATGCTTTCCCCGCGACAAAAAAAAAGTGTTGTGCCTGAAGCTTGAGATTACATTTAAAGAATACCTCATAAGTTAACTCCTCACTTCGCCCTTTAAGGGATGATTTGGTAAAAACGTTAAAATACGTATTTCTTTATTTTTTACCTAAAGCCTAAATATGAATTTTCAGATCCCTAAGTTGAAGTATTACGGATTGCCCATACAAACTTTTAACCTCTATTTCACCCCTTTCAAGATATTTTTTTGAGACAAAAGATACCCTATGTCCTTCCCTAGGATATAATCTATCCCTCTACTGAATTTCATTAGGATTTGTTCACCCGTTTAGTCATGAAAAGGTAAGAAACAGACATACAAACAACAATATTAATTTTGTTGCGGAGATATTTTAAAACTGTAATATCTCCTAAGATATTCATTGAAATCAAATGACGTAAAGGGCAACTTTGTTCAAAATTAAATACTTGTGATGAATAAAGTATTTATTTGGATAAGGATTAATACCATGTTTATAAAAACCCCTTTCCAAATAATACATTGTTTCAGAACAAATTCGATAACCATTAAAAAGGTTATAGTGAGCCAACCGAAATAGATAGACATATGCTATCGCGGACTTTTTTTAGAACTTTTTAAGAGGAACAATTTCGTCGTACATGATTGTTATGTAACTTTAACCGTTAACGCAGCGTACGCAACGGAAGCTCTCAAAAGGAATCAATTTTCCCCGTTTTTGCAACATTTTTCATTGCTGCTCCGCTCCTATTGGTGATAGCGTGATGTTAAATACCCTATAGCGCTCCTCGATAAATGGGCTATCCAAAACTAAAAGATTTTTTCAATTCGAACCAGTAGTTCTTGAGATAAGCCCGTTCAAATAAACAAACAAACTCTTCAGCTTTATATAGTAGTATAGATTAAATAAATATAAGGCGTATTATTTAAAAAAAATCTAAAAAATAAAGTTTTTATTTTTGCTTATTTGGCTTGTATTTCTCAGTACTCATTACCTTTATTATCTTTACAGTATTTCGATTAAATTAGAAATATTAATTTACACTATTTTTAACTATACCTCTCTACTTCCGTCCCTTTTCACGAAATCACACCCAGAGATTGCAAGAAAGCGATAGAAAAGATGATACACATAAAAAAATATCTTAAAACATTTAATAAATTATAATTGTTTTATTTTATCTATCGATAGATAAGGACAACGCTATCTATACCTCGTGTCGACATTGCTACGCTCTACTGTTTTTACACAGTTGTCAATATATGACACTGTAAATATATTTCACAACAAGATAAATTTGTAACTGTGTGCGTAAATTTGCCAGTGTTGTATGAAATGGTGTAGTGTGCGTGTGTAACGACGTGATTACATTTTGCATTTGTGTGCACATGTTTATTTGTAGTTGTACGAAGCCCCCCACCGACATTGCTGAATTTTTTGTTCAAGATTCGAGCGTAATGCCGTCTCCTTTTGGTTGCCTACTCTAAGGTGTTTTCGTTTTAGTACGATAGGTCTGTCATAATAATATGGACAAGCGGCCGAGTCATCAGATCAATACCAGTGATTTTGATAGCTTATATTTTTGATTGAAAAACTTAATAAAATTAATGATGAATCTTAAATAGGTAATAATTGAAACACATATAAAAGGTTTATGTAAAACAGTGTACATAATTTAATGGCAATATGAAATAATTTAACTTTTTATGTAGGTACTTAAATAAACAATTGTATCATGTTTAGCTATTATATTCTGAAATCTTTATAATGTTGCAATTAAATTACAAAGATATAAAAATATTTTTGAAGTTATACTTCTTTAGGCGCGTTATGAAAAAATTATGAGAGTGAAATTTTAAGATGCGCGTGACACAAAAGTAACACTCTGAAGTTGCCCTAAGTACCAGGCTAACATGAAATGTAAGGAGATTTGATACCGTTTCATTTCTAGTGACTTCTAGGTAATAAAATGCAAGGTTTGTTTGTTCCTAGATACATCTTGGGTACGTCATCCTACGTCACTGTCATTATTCACTTTAGGTACCAGGCTGGCATGAAATGTAAGGAGATTTGGTACCGAAATTTAAATTGAATGTTTTTTACTATTCGTAAATATTAGTGAAAAAAAATGTGCTTATATACTTTTTCAAGGGCTCCAATATAATTGAGGTTAACTGCAGGAATGCATGCAATTAAAATCAATTTTTGTCTATGTTTAAGTCTTGAATATTTAATTTATTTATAAATTGAGTCGTATAGAACCATAATCAGCAAAGTAGGCCCAACAATTTTTTTGGCAAATCAAAAAAACTTTTAACTTTCGTTTAAGTCGAAATACAATTTTGTTGAATATTTTATTTTAATCTGAGGAAATCTTTAATTTAATCAATGACAACAATGATAAAAAAATAATTATAACCGTAAACTATCTTAGTAAACTTTTAAGATTGCTGAGTTTAATCCCAACTAAGGTTAGATGGCCGCCTTTGCTACTGTAGAACTGTTGCCAAGTTTCTCATTTTTGATTGGTCATTGAATTCATGAGAAATAAGATTGTTGACTTGACAGACGCTTCTGATTGGTTGATGGTGAAAGATTGCCGACTTTGGTTCTAAAGCAACTTTTGTTTTGTGTTTTAGAAGGGTTTATAGCAGTTTTAAATTATAAATCATTGATTGATCATCGTTGCAGATTTTAATTTCCTGTATTGCCATATATTTTTGCCCAACTACCTTGCCGACTTTGATTCTATACGACTCTATTGACTCTATAATTTTCTAACCCGTAAAATTTCATTATACCACTAAATATCACATAATGTAAATAAAAAAAACAAAATATTACAATAATTTTATTTTAAACAGTCTCTAATAATATAATTTAAATACAGTGTAAACTCCATGTAACGTCACTCTATTTAACGACAAACTCTCTTAAGCGTCGAAATCAATTGGCTTTGGTTGGTTTAGCTTGTTTTTCATACAATGTTTCACTCTATATAGCATTACACCCACTCTCAATAACGACAACAATTAAGTTGCTAAAATTAGTAAAAACTGCGCAGCTGTGTACGATCTATTGTCGCTTTATTATCCTAGCCCGCAATAAACTCGACTATCGGCATCATGCATACCGAACTTTCTAAGAAATTCATTCTTTTGTTTACAAATTGGGATTGCTTGCACGTGTAGACTGTTATTGACCATGATTCATAACTAGGAGTCATGGATTATCTATACCTTATCATATTCTTAGTTGCTCACAAACTTGCAAACTGTAAACATGGCTACTAAAAGAAAATCACTGTGTATTGACGAAAAAGTTTTACTGATACGCGCAATAGAAACGGGAGAGAAGATAAGTGATGTTGGCAAACGCTTTGGATTTAGTCACTCTACCGTGTCCACAATATGGAAAAATAAAGAAAAAATCCTCCACGCTGCGGGCGAGGGAAAATCTTCCAAAAAATTAAAGAAACCTATATACGAAGATTTGGATAAAGCTGTACTATCATGGTTTCATCGACAGCGCCAGAATAATATGCCTATCTCGGGGCCGCTCGTGAAAGCTAAGGCGGAGAATTTTGCTGCTGAACTTGGTTTAACTTCTTTCAAAGCATCAGAAGGATGGCTCGGAAAATTCAAGCAGCGTCATCATATCAACTATGGTAAAATAAGTGGGGAAGCACGAAGTGTTGATACAAATGTGACTCATGATTGGATTAACAGAGTGTGGTCAAAATTCATAGAAAAATACGCCCCAAGTGACATTTTCAATGCTGATGAAGCAGGAATTTTCTATAAGTTGACTCCAGATAAAACTCTGAAATTTAAAGGGGAAAAGTGTGTGGGAGGAAAGCTTTCCAAGGAACGTATTACGGTGCTTGTGGCTGCTAATATGGATGGCACAGAGAAAAAAAAGCTACTAATAATAGGCAAATCGAAAAATCCGCGCTGTTTTAAGAACATCAAAAAATTGCCAGTGACGTATAAAGCTAATAAATCAGCTTGGATGACCAGTCAACTTTTTGAAGAAGAAGTGCGAAAGTGGGATGCAGAATTAAAGGGACGAAAAATTTTACTTCTTGTTGACAACTGCCCTGCCCACCCTTTTATATCAAACCTTCAAAACATAGAGTTGGCATTTCTTCCTCCAAATACGACTAGTGTCTTACAGCCAATGGACCAGAGTGTGATTAAAAGCCTCAAGGGTCACTACAGAAGGAAATTATTGATGGAGCTAGTCGAATCTGAGGGTAAAACTTCTGTTAATATGCTGCATGCAGTAAATTTTTTATCTAAAGCCTGGGAAGAAGTGACACCCACAACTATACAGCACTCTTTTCGACATGCTGGACTTTGTACCAATTCTACGAGTGATGAGGTGGAAACAGAATCTGAGTTTGAAAGCGACGACGACCTTCCATTAACTGAGTGGATTCAACAATTCAACATGGCAGGAAATACGGTAAATCTTCAAACCTACATTGAAGTGGACGACCGCCTGCTTACAACGGCTTCACTCACAGACGAAGAAATTTTGGATTCAGTGAGAAAAACTGAGGATCAAGAACAAGGTGATGAAGAAGATGAGACGGATGAGCCTGAGCTTCCGCCGAGCATTAAAGAAGCTCTGGAAGCAGCAAAATTATTGGAAAAATATTTCCTTTATAACCAAGATGCCTCAGTATTGCTAGATATTAATAAAATAACTAAAAAAATACAACAAAATTACTGGTGCAGCAAAAGACGTCAGACAAAAATAACAGACTATACTCAATAGCGTTCAAATAACATTCTTTTTTATGCACATAACTACTAACAATAGTCAGAAATAAACTTTTTATTTTTCTAATTCTGATGTTTCTTCTCTCCATTTAACGACAACTCTCTATAACGCCATAAAATGCACAGTCCCTTCAGTGTCGCTATATAGAGTTTACACTGTACTAGGTTTGTTTACATTTTTTTTTTCAAATTTTAAACATTAACTAAAACATTATTACAACTAAAATAAAATTCTTAATATATTTACATAAAAAAAAAATGCGTAACGGACCACTTACAGTTAAGGGTTCCATAGTCTGGATGAGCGTTTACGATTAAGATTCAAAGACAATAACAATATTATATGGAAATTGCATTAATTACATATAATACATGTTTGAAGTTTTATGTAGAATAAAATATTTACTAATACATAACACAAATTTATCCACACCAAACTAACTTTCTGTTTCATTTCATAAATTCACACGCAATAGTTATAAAATTAAGTGGGGAACTTATTTGACGACTAAAGAACCGTATATATCGCCAACACTTAACTTAATTAAAAAGTTACATTGAAACTTCTATATCATTTTTCTAAAGGTATCGGGTACCTAGCCTCAAAAGATTATGTGCACTGTTTTTCATCCATTACATATAAAATTCATAATATAATTACACTATACCTTAATACGGAGATTCATTTAAAAACCCATAGATCGTTCTTCATTCGCCTCGTTGCTTTCGTCTAGCGGCAGCTTATTTAAGCTGAGAAACTTAGTAGTTCCTGAGTTCGAATGTCAGGTCGGACATTCACAATTTGAATATGAGTTTTTGATTCTTATAGAGATTTTGTTTCATACCTGTCATAGAACGTCAACAATTTTATTGCGTTATTAGAACTCCAGTACAATTAATACGTTTTAACGTACTGTTTACGTATTATTATCATCAAAATTGTACCACGATTGTTTAAAAGGTAGCATCGCACTAGTAAAACCATGTAGATGCGATATCCTTGGTACATTGTAAATATTTTTTGTTTTGTAATCACTGTTTATACTGAATTCATGGTGTAAATCCTTATCTTTATCTGCAATTAGATGAGGAATTTGATTGTAATTGTATGGTATTTGTTTAAAATTGTTTGGAGCATATCCGTTTATCAATGGTGCGTTTTGAGCATACTTGGCATATGGTTTCTGTGAATGATATAAAGCGTTATCTATACGTAGGTATGAAGGGGTTATATTCTGAGAATTTCTTTTATCACCCCCATCGTCGTCAGTAGGTATATTATATAAAGTGTCAATTTTCTTAATAACATTATTAGATTCTGTTGTTTTTATTGCAGTACCAAAATCTTTTTCTTTCGGTTCATATACTGACTCCGTTTTACTATCATGTTCACGTTTGTCATACAACCCATTTATCAAATTTACTGTAGACACCGTAACTATCCCTTGTTTCATTATCGCTGTTGGTAATGAAGATACAGAGTTGCCTTTATTTTTTACTTTCGAAGGTGTGTGGTATTCGTTATAATATTTATTTGTTTTATATTCATTTAAAATTGGAGAAATTCTATCAATGGGTAAACTATCGTCAACCATATGATCAGGAGAAAAATTCTCCTTTTCGTTGTCTAATAACGAATAGTCGAGGTTTTTTATGTATTTCTTTGCATTGCTACTTTGGATCAGTGGGTATAAACCACTTGTTTGGTCTTGTTGATGAAGAATAGCCTCACTGTCATCGTTTTTACTGTTTACTTTTGAATCAAGAACTTGTGCTGGTCTCTGGATATCATATTGGTTTAGAACTGGGTATGTTATTTCTTTTCCACTTCTGTTTTTTTCAATTTGCGTCTGCGACAGGGTTTCCGGGGCTTTACTAAAATAATCAAAAACATGAAATGTCGGAACGTCCAGTAATTTATAAGTTTCGGGCGTTGGTAATAATTTGATCACCACAGTTTTACCTTGATGATATCCTATTCCGTGCCCATCAAAGGGTTTATTTTTATCGTTTTTCTTATTTATTGGTTTGTGACTTGTATCACTCTCATCTGCTACTGGGTTATCTAAACCAGCGTCACAGTACATTTTATTTAATTTCTTTGTGTCCTTGTCCGATAGTCCAACTCTTTGGCCGATATCGGCACCACTCTGAAATATATTAATATTATAATTAGTTACTTAGCACTTAAAGATTGAATAAAAATGCTGTGTTTTTAGTGGTTTATTAGCACTACAGGATCTAATTGAGACACTTTCAAAAATAGCTGTAATACCCTATTATTGATTGATGCCTGATATTTTAATAGGCCGTACCTATCACAACTTTATCAACGTCATCATCATATAAACACAAGGTATTATGATGTTGCAATTACGTGTAATATCATAATATCTTGTGTATGATTTTTTTTTTTTTTTTTTTTTTTTTTTTTTTTATCGTGGCTCGGCAAAGTGACCACACTGCACCTGATGGTAAGTGCAGTGCCGTCCAGTTATAGTATCAAGTAGCGAGGGATAGATTATTACTCGCTACTCAATACAATCATGCCGGCCTGCTGTGTAGCTTCTTCACACTACGCCTAAAGGACCCAGGATCATAGGAAGGAGGGAACACGGTAGCTGGCAAACCGTTCCACAGCTTAATGGTGCGGCAAAAGTACGAGTTTGCGAACCTCTTAGTTCGGGCCGGGGTAGTAGACACCACAAAGCTGTGGCTCCGCAATCCAGTACGCGTGGTTCTGGTATGGAAGGGAGAGGATGGGATAAGATCAAACAATTCTTCAGAGCATTCACCATGATACAGACGGTAGAACACGCTAAGCGAGGAAATATCCCTACGCAGCTGTAGCGGCTCCAGGCTGTTACTCACGTCTGCATCATTCACAATGCGGATGGCCCGCCGCTGCAACCCGTCCAAGGCATCGAGGAGGTATTTTGCGGAACCGTCCCAGAGGTGCGAGCAGTATTCCATTCCCGGTCGCACCTGTGCTTTATATAAGCGGTAGAGCTGACCGGGCGTGAAAAACCGCCGCACCCTGTTCAGGATTCCGACCCTGCGGGAAGTGGCGGATATTACGCCCTCGATGTGACTCCTTGGATTAAGATCGCAGCGGATATCCATACCTAGGACACTAAGGTCATTCCGCATTGCGAGTGGAACACCCTGAAGAACGGGGATTGGAGAAAACGGAGACTTCTTGCACGAGAACGCGCACACCTGGGTTTTCTTGGCATTAAACTCAACCCGATTCCTGGTACCCCATGATGATATGAGATCCAAGGCCTGGTTGAGCTCCATGACAAGATCCTCGCGTCTCCTCTCAGTATCCACCCGGCAACCAGGAGGCTTGCTGCAATAACGCCCATGAACCGTGCTGTCGTCTGCATAGCAATGAATGTTGCCAAGCGACAACATATCATTGATATGCAGAAGAAACAAGGTGGGCGAAATCACAGAACCTTGTGGTACTCCGGCATTTACTGACATGAGCTGCGAAGCGTGTCCATCAACGAGGACACGCATTCTACGCTCATGCAGAAAGCCGGAAATCCACTTGCACAGGTTGTCGGGCAGACCGTATGCCGGGAGCTTGGAGAGAAGGCCACGGTGCCAGACCCTATCAAACGCCTTGGCAATGTCGAGACTCACAGCCAGAGCCTCGCCATGCCTGTCAATCGCCTCGCCCCAGTGATGCAATACAAACGCTAGAAGATCACCCGTTGATCGGTTATGGCGGAAACCATATTGTCTGTCACTGATCAACGAGTGATCCTCCAGGTAACGAACTAATTGGCTGTTAATTAGTCGCTCCATGACTTTACAGATCACTGAGGTGATGGCGATTGGGCGGTAATTGTTAGGGTCTGACCGATCACCCTTTTTGGGGATCGGCTGCACATTGGCCTCCCTCCACGATTCAGGCACAACACCTGAGAGGTAGGACGAACGGTATAGGCGCGTCAGTGCAGGAGACAACTCCGCTGCACACTTTTTGAGAACAAGCGCTGGGATACCATCCGGACCACTGGCCTTCCGGACGTCGAGAGACTGCAGCTCACGCCGCACATCACAATGCCTGATACGGATATCAGGCATTGTGTGACCGCAACCGGGCAGCGTAGGTGGTAAAGGAGCATTGCAGTCCTCGAGTCTCGAATTAGCCGCGAAGAGGTTTGCCAGTAAATCGGCCTTCTCTTGCGAGCTATGGGCCAGTGTTCCATTACGATATCTCAGCGGTGGCAGCGAAGGGCGACAGAAATTAGATTGGACCGCCTTAGCCAAGCTCCAATAAGCACGACTGCTTGTCGGGTGATCGGCCAAAGCACATCCAATCTTGGAGACGCGCTGGGCATCCGCTCTAACATACTCCCTCTTGCAAGCCTTGGCAGCACGGTTGTAGGCTGCTTTGAGGGACTTGAGATTGGGATCCTTCTTAGCGCGACCCCTGATCCAAGCGCGATACGCCGTCTGTTTTTTACCAACAGCATCGGCGCATGCACGATTGAACCAGGAGCGTCCTCGGCCGTTGCCCGCGATCTCAGAGGAAGGAATGTAATATTCCATTCCTAGTCTGATCTCGCAGGCAACGGCGTCGGCACTCGCAGAAGGATCCTTTCCCTCAAAGCAGCGCTGCTGCCAAGGGATGGATGCGAAATAATCCCGCATACCATCCCAATCTGCCGACGAGTAGTGCCAGACCCTGCGCTTGACCTTCACGGGACGTGGAGGCAAAGCGCGAGGTACTGACGTCCCAACCAGACAGTGATCGGAGGTCCCCAGAGGAGCACCAACCGACACCGTATACCCGGTCGGGTGACTCGTCAACAGAAGGTCCAGCAGAGAGGGCGCATGACTCGCCACATCTGGGATCCTGGTAGGCTGGTTCACCAGCTGTGTCAAGCCATGAGTCAAGGCGAATGCATGAGCAGTTCTGCCAGCATGGTCAGTTCTGGAGGAGCCCAACCACAACTCATGGTGTGCGTTGAAGTCCCCCAGAACTACCAATTCCGCTGTTGGGAACTGCTCCTGCGCGTCGTCTGTCGCCTGGCTAATGTAATCAAATAGCCGAGTTGTCTCAACGTCCCCGTCGTGTGACCTGTAAAGGCACACGTAAACCCGACTCTGAGAGCCGAGGTCGACGTGTACCCACAGGGTGGAGAAGGAGGGGTCCTCCATGCAGCGCAGACGGCGACAGCAGACGTCCGACCGAACATACAGGCATACCCCGGCCCTCGGCCTGAAGTTTTCTTCAAGTGAGTAGCCGGGGTAAAGCAAGTATGTGGTATCGGTCGGACTACAAATCTGCGTCTCCGTCAGGAAGAGAAGAGCAGGCCGGGCCGTCTCAAGATGGTGGTGGACGGCATTAAGGTTCGAATGGAGTCCGCGGATGTTAGCGAACTCCATTGTGAAAGCGGTGGTGGGGTTACGCACCGCTGTAGGTCCTGTTCTCTTTATAGGCACTGTCATGGAGTTATGGGGGGAGGATGTGAAGAAGCGGTCGAGGGTCTAGTGTCAGAGTAATCAGAAGGCCGCAACAAGCGCCGGTCCACTAATAGAGCCAAGAGGAGGTGAGCTGATCCGCCGGACGGAAGGGCCCCCGTACCCTCCCGGGATAGGCCGCCGGGACCCCACATCCGGTCACCAACCGGCACGACGGACCCACCCAAGATTATGCGCGGCATGGTGGGGCAGCCTCTCGTGGTGGTTAGCCACGATTGGGCCCCTGTACTGTACCGCGGGCGGCCAGCGGTACAACCGTTTCTACAGATCTCCCTGGCCGACGGATCAACACGCCTCCAACCGACTGTGAACCGGCTAATACCGGCACGGCCAAACATCGTACCCCAACTCTAGCCCCCCGACGATAACCGGAAATACACTGGCTGATCCCGGAACGCGACACACTTGCGTGTGCCACTATGGCGGGTTTTTCGCCCTGTGTACGGTGGTCGCTATCCGGGCGGATACGAATATCCTACCACCAGCGAATATATCAATCGATAATATCAATACATAATACTTTATAGTTCAATCTTAAAATGTGTTAAAATTTACCTTGTGTCATAGGTGCATTTCGAGTTACTGAGTTCCTAAATGAAAACTACACCTATTGCATTTTAAACGTAGGTACCAATATACCTAATGACAGGGAACATAATTATCAAGCAGTTAATTACGAAATAGCCATATTTATTTTTATTTTGAGATTATACCGTTGGCTCTAAAAAAAAGAGTGCTAATTTGACTTTTAAATTATGATGAACTTAAGTTTCTTGAATAATTTTGAGACTGCGTTTGTTTTGATCACAATATAGGTACATACATACATACAAGTTACATAAGTAGTCTCATATTTAACTATCGACAAATGGTAGCATTGGTTACAAGTTACAATAATATTATATTGGTCTAAAAGACTTGAATCCAGGACCGTTAAATTCCAATAAAAAAAGATGTAACAACAATAGTATAAGCTAAGTCAATAGGCAGTATGGTTGGAAGACTACATGGCCTGTCTTGAAAAAAAATATAATCTGATATAGTGCCTGTAGCACTTTTGAATTTTGTCAGATTATATTATGGCGAAGAGAAAAAAAAATGACGGGAATGTGATGTGATGTTGTATTGTGATTAATAAGTGAAAAAATATTTCAGATATGGCTTAGGCCTTTAAATTGTGACTATTACAGACATGGCTTCGGCCTTTAAAATGTGACTATTAGAGACATGGCTTCGGCCCCTTGAATTGTGTTTATTTCAGACATGGCTCCGGCCTTTAGAATGAGAAAAATATCGGACGTGGCTTCCCCCTTTTGAAAGGATGAAGACTGCAGACATGGCTTCGGCCTTTTGTATAAGTTAAATCCAGAGAAGAAGAAGACTTTAATTCTAGCCCAGATTTGGAAAAAATAACGACAGACATGGCTGCATGGTGGAGAACCTTTGCCTTCTCTTTTATAGAGTAAATAAATAAAAAGAAAAGTGCCTGAAGCGTGGGAACATCTGAAAAGAAAAAACGTTCCCGAGTTTTCCGTCATTAAACAAGTAAACTGTGTTAACCATAGAGTTAACTTTGAGTCAGATTGCTGAACAAGATAAAATGAAGACTTGGCTTATGCCTTAATGCATTGAAAAACTTCATCATACAAAGATCAACCTCTCCTGAGTAAGCAAACTTGATACCTAGACATAAGTCAATAAATGAATATATCTGCAATAAGTACCATGATAAATACATAAGGAAAAAGAATTGGCTTCGCTTTTGCCTGCCTTTGCTTTCCCATTCTAAGGGAAAAAGGAAAAAAGCGCTATGCTTGTCACTAGTTGTCACAAAAAGTTGTCGCTCGCGAAAGTAAAATTGTTCTGTGCCTACTTTGTATCAACGTAGGTATTATCTGTCAGTCAGTCAGTCAGTTTCTTCTTTTATATATATAAAAGAAGAAACTGACTGACTGACTGACTGATCGATCAATGCACAGCCAAAACGGCTGGGGTTAGAGACTTGAAATTTTGACAGTAGGTACCTTTTATGACGTAGGCATCCACTAAGGAAGGGTTTTTGGAAATACCACCCCTAAGGGGGTAAAATAGGGTATGATAGTATGTATGAAAATCCGTCATTTTTGAAGTTAAGTTTATGAAAATTAGTATTTGGCCTTTTAGTCAAAAATAAAAAATATATGTTCCAGGATTTTTGGAAATTCCACCCCGAAGGGGGTAAAATAGGGGATGATAGTTTGTATGAAAATCCGTCAATTCTTAAGTTAAACGCATGAAAAATGGTATTTGGCCTTTTAGTTAAAAATGAAAAATATATATTTCAGGATTTTTGGGAATTCTACCCCTAAGCGGGTAAAATAGGGGATGAAAAAATGTTAGGATAGTTTTGTTTTTGTTTTAGACAGAGCAAGGGATCCACATGATTTTTTGCATAGTGTTAGTTGATGGGCTACTTTTTATACCAGAAAATGCACGGTTCCTACGGGATAGCATAATACAGGAAGGTGTAATAGCTTAAGAGATCTCCATGGATTTTATACCTTTTCTTCCAAAAATAACCACCACGCGGGCGTAGCCGCGGGCAAAAGCTAGTGTGTCATATATCAATAACAAATAACACCCAACAATTACACACATGTCGCGACCCCTCGGTATCATAAGACTATCTCTGGTTATCTATGAGAGAATATATGTTCTCACTACACCCAGACCCGATACAAATATTTGTAGATCACACAAACATTTGTTTCGGCGCGAAGATCGCACCCTCGACCTCTTATTTTACAGTCGGCTACTTACCCACAGCGCCACGAAGACTGTCATAACGAAGGCATTAAAACCTGAGCTACATTATAGTTTAGTCAGTAGGTACCTGTGTACCATGGAATGAAGCTAGCGCGCGAGACGCAGTTTTAAAGGACAAACTCTAAATGTTAGGTATCTCCACTAAATTCGATACACACAGCGATTTATATGTACTACGTACTAGATGCGGCAACTAGAACAAACATTATGTTCCACCGAGTTGAGGTGTATACTCCGCACCGACGTTAGTTTGCTTCAGGCCACCTAAGCAAGCGCACCACATTGCATCTTTCAGTGTCGAGTTAATTTTAGTTATTTGTAGCGACATTCCCGAACAAATCTGCCTTAAATTGATTTACAGTGAAACTGTTAATAGTATATAAGGTAAATAACATAATTTCATAACGTTTAGAACGTAATATCGATAAATATTCATTAATTTCAATTTTGAATACGGAATTCTATATTTCAAAACAAAATTCATTATATAGTTTGTCCCGTTTTAGCGCGCGGAAAGTCCCGTTCGAGTAAAAGCGACGGAGTTATCAAATAGTTCTTAGTAAAATGAATAGATGGCATTTTCACAACAAATTCATTATATAGTTTAGCCCGTTTTGGCGCGCGGAAAGTCCCGTTCGAGAGACAGTGACGGGAGTTATAACTTCCAAATAGTTCTTAGTAAAATTATAGATGGCATTAGTGGGCGGACAAGGTTTTCGGGACATCTTTTTTCTTCGACAGTTCGTGCCTATAGAATATAAGTCAATGGATACACATGTCCAAACTTGATTTAGTATGGAGATTAGTTTGCACAATTAAATCTGTATCCGATTTTAAAATATTCAGTTTTACCACGATTTCGATATTCTTCCTTGATTAAATAAAACCTTATGAAGTTTTAGAAAGTAGGTTTCATTAAAGAAGATTTATCACCTGTTTTGGCACGAGAGTGTCCTGCCCATTGGCGGAGAAAGCTCGGCGGCTATAATGCAGGACACTATCGTAGTCGTAACCGACGCCGAAGTCCGACACAGCAAACGAGTTGTATTTCCGAAAGTTATGTCTTGCGGCTGAGGATAAAAAAAACGAGTTACGAACTGGCAAAATACCTTTAAAAAATTTGCAAATAAAGTATCGCACACTTATATAATCCATGGCTGTGTTTCAAACTAACAAATTTTTGTTCTAGTTTAAAGTCAATTTTAAAATAATATTAAGATAGTAAACTTAGTCCTTTGGATTCCATGTTTCCACTACCTTAAATACTAAGTAGGTATACGCTTATCTAAGTAGGCGCTAAGTCGGTATACACTTTATTTATTATACCTACATCATAAAATTAATACCGAACGCTTTTATCGTTTATTATGTTATTTGTATTATTATTATTTTATTTGTACATACATATTTGACAAAAACATAATACATGATTGATGCATTGAAATAAGGATTTTTTATGAAATTTGCGTAATAAATAATACATAAATAAATACACTCAACAGTTACTTATATAGTTTTGACCCCACACTGGGTAAAACCTGTATCGTGGGTATCAACAGCCACCTGGGACACTACGGTCTACGGTCCTAAAACACCCAGACCCGAAACAAATATCTATCTGTCACACAAACATTTGTCTCAGTGCAAGAATCGAACCCACGGCCTCTCGTTTCACAGCTGTCTACTCGCTCGCTGGGACACGAAGGATGTCTAGATGATCGTTTTTATTTATGTATCTAACATTATAATTGTACCTCAAATTTTTATTTGATTTGTGCCTTAAACATTCAGAATGTAATTTAAAAATAACCTACAAATTATGCAAGAATATGCATTTTCGTGTTAAATTAATATTTCATCGCATCTGGAAGTGGGGGACCGTATCTAGTAAACGTGCTCTATACTACACGTAAACATTGTAATAAAATAAAATCTGGTTAGCAACTGATCACAGCTTAAAACCATTACATCAAAGCCACCACTCCATTTAATTATACATTAGGTAATAGAAATAGCAAGGTCCAAAAAGCACGAATTGAATGTGACATAATATTGAAAACATTATGTACCGTGTAAGATTTACACAAACAATAAAAACATCAAATTTGAAATGCAATACTCCGAATAGGTACTTATAACACAATCTAAATACTATTATTGAAGTGGCTTCTAGGTAGGTAATTGCATACTTATGTCTGTATGCATACTTTAAGACCTGAATACATAGGCGATAAACTTAATTTATATTCGCAATGTGTAGTATTCATGTCCGTGGTAGGTGACACACAAGCTAGCTAGCTTATCTATGCTGGATAAATCGTAACATTGTTTTATGGGTTTGCTAAAGTTTCGCTGGCATTGTTTTTTTTATTTTTTTAATAACTGACCATTTAATATGTAATTACTTTAATAAAACTAACGAGTATTTTTATCGGGCTACAAAAAACTTACGTTGTAAAATGTTCTCCCAAATGACATTAATGTAATCGTCTCTGTCAGGACTGCTCTGCATATGATAGAATCCCAGCGTGTGCAGCAGCTCATGTACAACAGTGCCATGCCGGAAACAACCGCGTCCAACGGGGTGGCGCCCAGATAAATTTAAAATTTGATATCCACCTTGGTATCCAACTTGGGAAAAACAACCTCTTCGACTACCCTGAAATATTTGTTGAATTTATGACATGTCATTTTATAAACGAATATAATTACGAAATTGTTAGAAAACCATATATGCACCTGAATGACGACTGCGTCACGATCTCCTTTTTTATACGGACGAAACTTAACGCAAGACGCTTGTGCAATATCATCTATACCTTGTTGTATTGCCTGTATCTGATCCCCATCTAATAACAAGTAATGGATTTAATTATATCATTTTTTACTTGTAAATAAAATATAATTATGACTTACTGAAATGTTCTCCTTGAATGTAGTAAACCACTTCATTGTTCGGCCACCTCTTGGTAGTATCCTTTAGGCCGTTCCTAGATAATCCCTCGGCGACGGTTTTTACTAATATGCGACGTTGTTGATCGTTTAAAATAAGATCGCCTTCAAATTTACCACTATCTTCCCAAGCGTGGTCAGACACAGTGTCCTCCTCATCAAAGTCATCTTCGGGATCTGTGCCCTCTACAAACATGATATTTTTGAAGAAAAAATTACTAGTCACTAAAATTAAATAATATTTCGACAGAAAAAACATATTTATATTAGAAAATAATTTATAACAAAATGTAAGTGATTCTACGCTATGTTAAATAAAGTCACCTGTTGTGAATGTTCAAATAAATTCGTTTTCGGTGAAAGTAACAAATGTGGCAAAACATACCTATAGAATTCTATCGAAAGAGAAATGAATCGAGGAGGCATTATAATTCTGTTCAGCGCATCTAATACTTACTTTTTAGTACTTGATCCAACTGTGAGGTCTTTTTAAGGAAATCCTTAAAGTCTTCTATCTCATTACGCGACATAGACAAACACAGGTCAACACTCATAACAATTAGCACCACAAATAAATATATCCGCCCCATGCTAATAAGAACTAAATAGGTTTGTATATTCTGGGTAAAGATTGTAGAAATCCACGAACTATTGCCTACACGTTCAACTTATAACCAATTTACATCGCGCTTTCCTAAGAAGTGTGTCATATTAACGGTTTCATAGTAATGGTGATATTATATTTTTAAATTAATGGTAATGGAATCTGCCGATTTTACCCCAGCACTGCGTGATTTTTTGAGTAGGACAAAACCCGCCAGGGTGGGGCGAAGTTTAATATAGTATCAGAAACGACCATTTCACAAGGTATAGAGCCGCAACTGCACCGACGCTTGCGACAACTTGGTTTGTGACAACGGCACGACGCCCAGCCATCGCTCTATCATAACTCGTGCAAAACAGAGTTGCCTAACTGACCAACTATTTCTATAATACAACAATAACTCTGAATACTTCGTTTTTTTTTAAATAACTTAATGGTAATACTATTACAACAGGGAAAATAGAATACATTTACTAAGTCATTATATTATTAGGTATGTATCTACTATGTCCAAATCGTTTCGTTTTAGGAATGTGCTCTACAACCGATAACATATTGGACAGCTACATTGTATCTATCATTATATCTAGTTACCATTATCTGCAGTGAAATTACGCTGTGCCCCAAAAACCTACCTACAAAGTAGTCGTTAACAGTACATAAAAGTCATATTCAACAGTTATATAAGTATATAATCACCTACATTGTTCTAAAATAAAATATACCATACCAGTCAAATAACATTAAGCCCCGTGCCCACACTAAAATACAAGTATGTGTTGTGGATGATAACTACGAGAGACTTTCGGCCCTGAAATGCTCTCATTCAACACGTGGCATAACACAAATGATTGCAGGGAAGTATCAAACCAATGTCCACTCTACTGCTGCAGCATGAGGATGGCAATTATCAACTAACTCCTCATTTGTATTTACAAAGTCTGTTTTGTGTAAAAGGTTAAAAATGGTGATATAATAAAATTTATCTTTGAATATTTGGAATAAGTAGCTCATCAGCTACTGGCACCACCACCGTCAGCTAATGTCACCATACGTGTATTGTTTTTTTATTCTGGCGCGGCAATGTGACCACGCTGCACCTGATGGTAAGTGCAGTGCCGTCCAGATAGAGTATCAAGTAGCGAGAGACAGTCTACCCCCCGCTACTAACACAATCATGCCGGCCTGCTGTTTAGCTTCTTCACGTTTCACGTATATGACTCTATAGTAAGTAAAGTAGAGCAGGGTTAGGTAGGTAAACCTATCCGGACTCCTTCCTAAAAAATCTAAATCGAATCTAACAATGTGGATTTTCATAGGCGGTGACGGTAGTGTTTTTACAGCAACTGTTCTTCTTGTTTATGTGCTTGATTTATGCTTTCAAAATATAGTACAAGTTAAGTAAATTTCAGGTTCGTCTTGGTTCTTTTGCGCCTTTTACTTAAGCTATAGATAGCCCCTTCTTATCCGAAAATACACAAAGTAAATGGCGCGGGCGGGTCTATGCAAATGTTACAAAACCCAATGCCATTGTAAGGTGTTGAAAGTTTTGTTTGTTATAGATTTACAAAAACACTTGAATCACATCGCCCTTGTATCAATTTCAGGTGTCGTAAACAGGAGGAAAGAAGAAATGAAACAGCCTAAGATCTAAGTGGAGTAACTTCAATGTTTTATTATTTAAAGAGATGATAGCCATATAGTGTTTATTGTTATACAAAACAGGTCATCAGGTGTCAGGCATTAATATTATTGACATAATGCAATTTGATTTTTGTATTTTACGATGTAAACCACATCAGTTCTTTTGAGTTTTCTTCAGAATCTTCGCAGTACATTTTATTCAATTTAATAATGTCACTCTCAGACAAGCCATCTCTTTGCCCTATTGTCACATTTTCCTGGAAATAATTTGTTAATTACCCCATGAGTAGAATTTCATTAAAGTAAAAAATCAAATAACAATTTCTTGAAGTCTTATTTAGGATGTAAAAATTATTTTCGGTAATTTTCTATATAATTGAAAATTCTATAAGAGTCAACGACAAAAAAGAACGTCACCATCAGCGTACCATGCCATAATATGTCACTGTCCTTATATACACACTTTCCCACTTTTCGCTGAATTTCGGTCCCAAAATGTGATAGGGGGCGAACCTATCGCCATATCGGGCACAGTTTCCAGACTCCGGGCTAATATTAAGGAATTTCTAGATAGAAAAACCCAATATCACTTTACCCGACCCGGGGATCGAACCTGAGACCTCAGCACAGCAGTCGTAACGCATGCGCAATTACAACTGCGCCACCGAGGCAGTCATGCACAAAACATGTGACTATCAAAACGAAATGTAGGTTTAATAAAAAGTACACCGACTTCAGTAAAAAACAAATTATGCGTCACTATAAAATTTGAGAGTTTCCCTTGATTTTTCTGAGATCCCAACATCAGATCCTGACTTGGTGCCAATGGGACCACCTGGGAAGTATACCCTTTTAAACAAAAAAAGAATTTCTCGAATCGGTCCAGGCGTCTTTGAGTAATCGGGTAACATACATAAAAAAAAAGATTCCGACGAATTGTTAACCTCCTCCTTTTTTGAAGTCGGTTAAAAAAAAGATTCTGACGAATTGTTAACCTCCTTCTTTTTTTAAAGTCGGTTAAAAATAATAATAGACGGGTATATTAATTCAAATAGATTTGACAATGTCAATATAAAGGGCAGGGAGGTGAAGAAGCGGTCGAGGGTCTAGTGTCAGGTTGTATTGTTGGTCGATGAGTGTCAGAGTACTCCGAAGGCCGCAGCATGGCCAATCATCGTACCCAAACTCTAGACCCATATACAAGCAGAATCTGCAAATCGTTCCCGAAATCTAGCAAAGACACAAAGATGCCTCGTAATGCCAGTTGTAATGGTGCATGCGTTACGACTGCTGTGCTGAGGTCTCGGGTTCGATCCCCGGGTCGGGTAAGGTGATATTGGATTTTTCTATTTAGAAATACTCGGTATCAGCCTGGAGTCTGGATTTGTGCCTGTTATAGCGATAGGTTCACCTCCTATTATATTATGGATCCGTAATAAATTCGGCGAAAAGTGGGTGTACTGGTTACACCTCTGCCTACCCCTTACATGCGTGAGTGTATATGTATGTAAGATAGAAAGTGCGCCAAGACAAGGTCAATTCCGGTCGTCAAATAATACCGCCGATAAAAAAAGTATAAGTACCTGTAAAGGGATAATCGTTTTGTTCCCGTTTTTAGTAAACGCAGTCTCAGGATAGTGCATAACACTGCTGTAATCGTACGGAATTCCGAAATCCGTCACTGTGTCATTATTATATTTAGCAAAATTATGTTCAGTACCTAAAAAGAAAAACAAATTTACTCAAGCATGTTAAACCAAGTAAACAATATTAATTTAAAAATCGAATAAATTAAGCTTAGCTTTGAGTGACAAGTATTACCAGCTATGATATTCTCCCAAATAATTTTTATATAATCGTCACGATCATAAGTGCTCTGCATGTGATAAAAGCCGATTGTATGGAGCATCTCATGTACAACTGTTCCATGCCGGAAGCATCCTTTAGCCAAATTCAGCACTTGGTGTATTTCCCCGTCATCATCGATGGTACTCATTCCGACGTTGGAAAAACAACCGTTCGCAGAACCCTAGTAAGACATTTAACACAACTAATTAAAATTTCTGTAAATACAATTTGGTATTAGGTGCATACAATTTTTTTTTATCCTGGCACGGCAAAGTGTCCACACTGTACCTAATGGTGAGCGCAGTGCCGTCCAATTATTGTATCGAGTAGCGAGAGACAAACTATCCCCCGCTACTCAACACAATGATGCCGGCCTGCTTCATCACACTACGCCATGGGCAAGAAGGTGAAGAAGCGGTCGAGGGTCTAGTGTCAACATACAAGGCCGAATAATAGAAGGCCGCAAAACGGCCAAACATTGTACCTCAACTCTATACCTCCCGACAAAAACCGGATGTACACTGGCTGATCCCGGACGCGACACACTTGCGTGTGCGACTATGGCGGGTTTTACACCCCGTGTACGGGGACGCCACTCCTCAACGGCCGCTCTAAGGAGAGAGCCAGGGAGGGCCTTCACCTCTCACAGAGCCGGTCTCTGTGGGAGATGAAGGCCCTCCGCCCACCAGTAGAACATAGCAGAGGGGGCCTTTGCGTCTAGGTCTCACGGTATGAAACCGGCCAAGATGCAAGCCGCCTCGAATCAGATCTTGCTGTAGATAGCGATCCGGGCGGATTTGAATATCGTAGCACCAGCAAACCTAAGACTTTGCTAATAAATATTCCTTACCTTTGGAATAATAGGAACTACCTACAGTGTTTTGTTTATTTTTTGTTTTGTGACGTTTAACATCAAAGAAATTAAAACCTAGAAAGTAGAAAGATTTCCTTGGCCACTTACTTGTATAATAACTGCATGTTCATCATTTTTTCTCGCTACAAACTTGAGGCAAGATTTGTTCGCAATGTCTGCCATTCCATCTTCAATTATCTTTACTTGATCTTCATCTATTAGAGAATATGAAAAATTAAGTAAATTTTTAAACTCTGTCAAGTGAGCGGATTGTATTAAAATTGGGGAAAAAAACCTTTTTGCAGATTTTTTATCTTTACGAATAATGATACGACATGATGTATTATATACGAATAAATTACACTTTATTGTAATAAAGTATTAGTTTCCGAAAAGGAAATGTTACCACTTCGAAACTCGCAAATAGCACCTACCAAGTATAAGAAATGTAAGTAGGTATTGACCTACTACAAGTATTGACTTATTTGATAGTTCTAGTAGTCTTTATATTCGTGATCTGGAAAAATGTTAATAATATCTTGCAACCACGTTAAGAAAGCTATACAATTAATGACCACTACAATGGCCTAATATTACCAATATCAACAAAGAGAAACTAATCATTATTCAAACTATTTTGCGGTTTTAACGTGAAGATATGAA
Source organism: Laothoe populi (assembly GCA_905220505.1). NCBI lineage: Eukaryota > Metazoa > Arthropoda > Insecta > Lepidoptera > Sphingidae > Laothoe > Laothoe populi. Next base: position 13,630,741 of record HG992150.1, read on the forward strand.
TGGAAAACGGCCACAGCAAGCGCGCAAGTGCTTTTTGCACATCAAGTATTTCGTTATTATAAATATAAATAATGCACCTACATGATTTCATAATTCGACGATTGGCGGACGATTTATTTGATTTATGTAAATAACTTAATATCGCATAAGTTAAAACATGACTCATTTTTTTAGGGCACATTTAATTTAGAAAACAATGCTCATAAAGAGTTGGGGTACAATGTTTGGCCGTTTTGCGGCCTTCTGAGTACTCCGACACTACTCTCGAGCGCTTCTTCACCTTCTTGCCCATATGGCGACTTCACACTAGTGAAGAAGCAGGCCGGCATGATTGAGTTGAGTAGCGGGCGACAGATTGTCTCCCGCTACTCGATACTCTAATTGTACGGCACTGAGTTTACCATCAGTCCAGTGTGGTTAATTTGCCGTGCCAGGATTAAAAAACATACCTATAATTTCGCAAAATAGCAAAGATTTTTGTAAAAATTCGGCTTATCTTGTACAATTATATAATCTCACTGAAATAATTTAAACTGTATTAGGTCAACTTGTGTCCATTTTCGAAAAAAATATTTCGTGATTATTCACAAGTCGACTTTGCAAAATGGACTGTGATAAGTTTATTTTCAGGTTTTTAATTTAGATTATGAAATTTGGAAGTTTAATGTCGCATGCGCGGTAACAAGCTCGGCGAAATGTGGGTGTACTGGTTACATCTCTGACTACCCCTTCGCCTTCGGAGGTTACAGGCGTTAATGCGTATGTATATAATTTGGTAGAATTATAGATTTTATTTAAGTGCCCACATTTTCACAGTTGCAACCAAGCGTATATAACCGTGCATGAATATATCGATTTGTGGCCATTTATAATGTCAGCCATAACACAGATATGTATTATTAAGTGCTTCTTTGTTTCTAATTAACCGCACGAATAACTTTATACAAAGTAATTGTGATTTTGCCTCGATAAATAATGATAAAAAAATCCTTCATATTCGTGACTAGATGTTGCCCGCGGCTCCGCCCGCGTGTAGGTAATTTTGGAAGAAAAGGTATACAATCCATGGAGGTATCTTAAGCTATTACACCTTTCTATCCTGATTTTTTTTTCCTTGCAATTAAAATATCCTATATTAATCAGTGATAATGTAGCATTAAAATGGTGAAAGAATTTTTAAAATCGGTCCAGTACTTTTTGAGCCAATTCGCTACAAACATACTTACATGCAAATCTTTCCTCTTTATAATATTAGTAGATTTAATAAAATCTCAATAATAGATACAGTGCAACGCTTTTAAATAACTTTGCCAACTATTAATTCTCTACATGCAATAGTCTTTGAGAATATCGTGTGTAGCCAACGAACGCAACCGCGCCAGGCGCCAAAGTAAGGAACCCCAGGGGCGACAGCTTTTGGAAAATCCGTGGGAGCTAGAGTTGACATGTTTTAAAGAACTATCGAAGTGTGAGAAGAGAAACGCACAACGACCGACGAATAAAGATCGATCGGAAAAATGCATCTAAATACGTCCCTAGTAGAACTCCAGTTACATATAGGCAATTTAAAATACTAGTTCGGACAATAACTATTTTTTTTAGTGCAGGGCAGACGAGCAGACGGGCCACCTGATGGTAAGTAGTCATCGCCGCCCATAGACTTCTGCAATACCAGGGCACAGCAAAGCCGCTGCCTGCCGTTTAAGGACTACTCTTCTTAAGCCTCGTCTAAAGAAGGACTTGTCATAGCGCTCAGGGAACACCATTTTTTTTCACCATTTTTCAACGGTAGGCAGCGGCTTTGCTGTGCCCTGGTATTGCAGAAGTCTATGGGCGGCGGTAACTACTTACCATCAGGTGGCCCGTCTGCTCGTCTGCCTATCGAGGCACTAAAAAAAAAAAGAAAAGAAAAAAAAACCATTGCAGGGAGTTCATTCCAGAGCTTGCACGTACGTGGTAAGAATGAACGTTGTAAACGAACCGTGCTAGATATATAGAATAATAATAAAATTTTAAGTGTTTAGTTTATTAGTCTACAGCAGTAGTTCATGACTTCCCTTTAAAGTCGGTGAAGTTGTTCCCGTGATGCTTTTAGTATTGTGAGTGCCTATTCATGAGCGGTAGAGATCAATTACCATCAAGCGATATATGTGGCCACAGATGCTCCGCACTCTTTACTTCTCACAGGATTTGGATCCTATGATAACCACAGAGTCGACGCGCCTGAGGGTGTTCATTTTCAGAATGTAGGCTTTAAATAAACCAATCCACGGGCAAGAGCCCAAGTGTGTTTTTGCTCCATCACAAAATTAGATGTAGGCCACGTTCATCAAAAACGACCAGACATATGTAAGTATTGACGTAACATAAAAATTGATAAAATATTTACTAAAGTCATCCTCTTCAATGTGATAAACAATGGTGCGGTTTGGCCAACGTTTCGCGCCTGCTTTCAACCCGTTGCGCGCTTCCGTAGCGGCCGTGATGGCAAGCTTTTGCTGTTTGCTTAGAATCATGTCGCCTTCAAAGAATTCTCCAAATTCACCTGCACAAAATTAACTTATGAATAGTTTCTAGTTACCCTATAAATAAAAGCGGTGGAATAAATAAATATGCTCGAAGTCATAAGATATTAAAGTAAGTCTACACTGCACATACAATGAGGATATACCGGTTTAAGGAATTCCAGTTAGTTCGCCGTAATTGCACTAGCGCATTTCCTTTAGCGTCTAACGGTAAGGATGACACACGCAGGGGAAGAATGACTTATACTCATTTATTTTTTAAACTTTATATGGTTAATCAAGTAAAATGTAACTTACCAAATGTGGTGTGAGAAAATAAATCTTCGACATTCCTTACGTTCGTCGGCGCTGCTCTAACTAATACAACTAACACGGCAAATATAACTAGAGATTGCATATTGAATGCGTTCCTACTTCCTACACGTCCTAAAACCTACTACTAGTATATTATACTTGGTGCTACATAATATGCGCGCCTTTTTAAATATCTTTGGCGAGTACAAAACAGCGGGAGTTAATCGATCACCTAATTAGATATACTTTTATCACGGGTGCTTACGAAATTAAGTGTTTTTTATTTCGCCACTCGAGTTATCTTCGAAGGACCCGCTGCGCTCTCGTCAGGACGTCAGTTACCACTAAGTACACTCGGCGCGGTTATCTGACTTTGTTAGTACATATCTGACGCTAATGACACCAGGTTTTAACAGTTGTAATTGTACAAGGTAGGGTTCACTAGTATCTAGTGTACTACAATAATATATAAGTATTAGCTGTTGCCCGCGGCTCCGCCCGTGTGGTATTTATATTAGTAGAAAAAGGTATAAAATCCATGGAGTCGTCTTAAGCTATTACATCTTTCTATATTTTGCTATTCCATATGAACCGTGCTTTTCCGGGATAAAAAATAGCCTATTCTATAATCGCTAGACTACCACTAGGCAAAAAATCATGTCGATATCTTGTTCTGCAAAAAACAAACTATCCCGCGGTAATCGCGCATTTTTTCGGGGTAAATAGAAGCCTATCATTTCCGCGAGCGAATGATCTAATGGTCCGGGGGGTGATGTCAAATTTACCCGGACCATTTCAGCACAATTTATTTCAATTTTAGATGATAGTTTTTGCTTTATAAACAAAGAAAAAAATTGTCAGCTGACCCAACTCTGTGGCGTTTGGACCGCGCATGACCGCGCGGGCCTGAACGCTACGCTGCGATTTGAAATGGTAGCTAACAGGTTTTGCCACATTTTAATACCAGCTGACACTTATAAATACAATATTTAGGTCGTAAACTATTTTACAAATGATTTTCAGCTTTGCTGAAATCACCCGATTTTCCTTATTTTTCATACATTTTAACATGGGAAACTGACAAAGTTTTCCACCTATCCCGTGCAGCTGACACATTTTATCATGACAGAAATAATATAAATAAATAATCTACGAAGTTTCAGCTTTGCTGAAATGACTACAAAAATAAGTTTTTCTTAAGAGTTTTTCGATCTGCCACGCCCAAACGCCACAGAGTCGCGTCAGCTGACAATTTTATTCTTTGTTTATTAAGTAAAATCTACTATATTCAATAAAGGTACCTTATGCTGAAATGACCCATGAAATTTTGACACTACCTCCCGGAGTATAACTATAGGTATTCAAAATGATTGGTCAAAGTCGTGATTTAAAACAGGGACATACAGACTGACAAACATTTTAAAATTATAGAATCGAGATCAATGAGTCATAAGATAAATAAACTCATTTGCAAAAAAAACGGGCGGGTTTGATTTTAATTCTTCTTTAAAAAAATACGGTACCAAAATGATTTCAATCATTTGTACATGTTACTGGCCGGTTTTAAAAATGCCGTGGTGTTTAAAACAGTACGTTCTAAATTAAAATTTTCGTTTGATGCTCGTTTTTACAGAAAACCACTTTTTATCCTACATTTTTGGTGCGAAGTTCCAAAAGATAATATCGGTTTTCATAACTTTTAGTCAATTTTTATGAATTTATTTCATATTCTTAATTGACAAAATTATTGCGCTGCTCGAAGAGGGTTGCAGCCAATGCTTCGTGGCTCAGAGGCTAAGTGTGAGTCGCTCGACGGTTCAAAGGACCTGGCAGCGGTATCAAGACACCGGTTCCGTCGAGAGAAGGCCTGGTTCTGGAAGAAAACCATGTACCCAACCACGGGATGATCGTTTTCTTGTGAGTCGCGCATTGAGAAATCGCAAGTCTTCGTATGTGGACCTTAAGAACAACCTCGAAGAAGTAAGAAATGTGCATATTAGTCTATGGACGGTCAGGAGGAGGCTTCTCGCGGCCAATATACGCAGTCATCGCCCGGCCCGCGGCCCTAAGTTACTCCGTGAGCACAGAGTTGCCAGGCTTAGGTTTGCTCGAAATTGTGAGTCATGGACTCAAGAAGACTGGAATAGGGTATTGTTCTCCGATGAAGCCAGGATATCTCTGTTCGGTGAAGATCGACGTCGGCGAGTGCTACGAAGACGAGGAGAACGCTTTGCAGAGGCTTGTTTTGAAGAAATCACACCTTATGGTGGGGGCTCTGTTATGTTTTGGGCAGGAATAAATTCAATGGATCGTACAGAGTTAGTCTTCATTGAAAACGGCTCACTGACTGGACATCGATACATAACGGAAGTTCTAATTCCTCATGCGCAACCCGCATTGGCTGCTTTAGGCGAAGACTCAATTTTTATGGACGACAACGCTCGCGCCCACCGGTCTGGCGATGTGGAAGCGTATGTGCAAGAGGTTGGCATTCGTCGTTTGGATTGGCCAGCTCGAAGTCCCGACCTCAATCCTATAGAGCATGCCTGGGACGTTCTGAAACGACGCGTGAGATCAGTACAACCGGCTCCGCAGACCATCAGAGAGCTGAAGAATGTGATTACTGCGGAGTCGGAACGTATTCCGCAAGCAAGTATCCGGGATATCCTCGCTAGCATACCCAGACGAATTCAAGCTGTGATTTCAGCTAGAGGGGGTCACACTCGATACTAAACATTTATCTGCTTTTACTTTATTAAAGAAAAAACAAACAAAAATCTTTGTTAACTTTTACTTCACGAGCATATGCACTACTAGCGAGCATACACTACTAGTGAACTTTAGCATTAAAACCCATAAATTTTATCAAAATTTTATGATAATACTGACGAAAACGATTATTTGCTTATTAATTTACAAAATTGTGAAAGTAAAACTACCTATAATTATCAAACAAACCAATAGTAACATTTGAAATGGTTCATTGCTTAGGTGCCCGTTTTTTTTTGCAAATGAGTGTATATCACGCAAAATCTGGTAAATTACTCAAATGTACAGACAGAGGCTACAGATTTATATATTAGTATAGATTTGTGTTTTTTTAATTAGTAAATTATATACATATTAGATGTGTACCTATTTTCTCATTACATGAGTATAAAAAAAATTGTAAAAATTATTAAGGGGGTAACTAAAGTTAAATCGTAAAATTATTGTGTAGGCTGCAAGAAAGTTGTGAATCTTTAAGAGAATGTCATTGATTATAAAACTCAAACTATGATTATAAAACTTTCAGTTTATAACCTATTTTCTATAGAACGTGTTCTCTATTATTGTAAATATATTGTTGGAAATTTCTTCTTAATCAAACGGAATCATATTACTATAATTTGTGTTTAAATCTATTAATGCTATTAAATGTCCTGGCTTCAAAGAAGTTCTGTGACATCTAAAAAAATAATCTCACTACTGTTCCAACATTTCTTATATGATGTGTGACATCTGTCATCTCACCTAGGTAATAAAAACAACATTAACAGTATAGCTCGAAAAAATAATTCATCTATTATGTGAAATGATTGTTCGTAACGAAGAATAATTCTTTTTAATAAAAATTGTATTTCTTTAAACTAACACAAGGAGTAAGTGTTCCATTCGAGTCGATTAGTTTCGAGTCGATTCGCCTTAATTGAGGTATATAAAAAATCAGAAAAACCAATGTCAGTTGTAAATAACGTGCTATATTTATTTTACAAAATATTATAACATAAAACCTGACACACAAATTTTAAGACTGTACACGCATGCAATCCAATTCACGGGGTGTTCATTTGTAACTAATTAATAATAATGTACAATAAAATGTAGGTATTAGATAATTATAATAAAAAATCTTTACTTAAAGTAAGAATTAACATAATATAAAACACAAATATAAAACAATTCATATCGGTAGAAATGATAAAATAATGGATTCATTTCATACAGTATGGCATTTCATTAACATAATACTGAACTCGCTAATACAACAAATATATGTACGCCGTTCACTTGGACTTTATTTAGTGACACTGCACCAGTGATACTCAAACCAGTAACAAACAAAACATGGGATTCATTATATATTATTGTTCCGTTAAGTTTGACTTTGAAATATAACAGCCATTACTACGGCAGCAGCGGTCTTCGAGGCGTTACATAGCTTTACACTATCAGTTATCACCAATGCAGGATCACTTCTCAAAGCGCGCCGTCCGCCAATCACAAAGCGATCCGTGCTTGTGTCGACTGTCAACTGTCATGTGCCAACTGTCAACCGTGTCGACATCACCTACTCGACAACATTCAAACCAAGCGACACACTCAGCTCAAACATGAAGCGCTCAGCTGTAACATGATGTACTTAAGCGAATAATATACTGCACGCTCATATCCAATCCCTTGGGCCTTGAGGCAGACATGTTTTCATTTAAAATATCATAATAATGTATGCAATAAATATAAAGTTGTGACAAATAATTGTGGATTATATACAACAGACAATGTCGACTAAATACGTAAGATCTGTTCAGATACACTGGACATACGAAAGATATTTACTAATGTAAACGTCAATTTATATTGAATACATAATAATTAATTTAGGCAGTCTTTAAAATATTTTCGTTAATAATCCTATAAAACAATTACACAAATTCATCGTATATTAAATAAATAAAACCAAAAATACTACCCAGACAAAAATGGTAACATATCCTAAAACTTAACTAACAATCAAAAATACACATACAAAATACAATATCAGCACATCTTAATTCAATAAAGCATTGTAAAACACTCTAAATATTGGTCTAGTTTATTTATTGCGTAGGACTTGCATCCCGTGCATCCCGATTCCATGTAACATGAACCTACTACCAGATCAATACAATAATCATATTAAGCCTGTATACTTACAGTATTGCTTGCATATTAGTGAAGTGTATTGATTACAAACAAGTTTCAAACATACGCTACTATATTGACGTAAGACATACGTATAGGCTCGCTATAATAATCTCTAAGTCGTGAAATACAGTTAATGTAATACCAGCCTTAGCAAGATAAAATGGGGTTTAATTACACTTACCGCTAACATTGTCTAATATAATTTGCCTACGCGTACAGGACGTCAAAAGACTGAGTAGTAAGCGGCACGCTACACGAGCTGTATCACAAATGTGCACCAACTCTACAAACAATCAAAAAGTTATTGCTATTTCACTGAAGACTCAATCGTCATAAGGCAAACCAAATGTTGTCATATTGATTATATTATGTATAATATGTCCTAAAGATATTTTGTGATTATCATTAACATCAAACTGCTTGCTTGTAAATCGAATGAACTTTATATTACGTTCCAAAGTTTCGTACCACTACTAGTCTGGACTCGCTACTTGCTAGTCCATAATAATCTTACCTTACCATTAAGTTAGAATGATGCAAACAGTGAAGCATATTATAAACAAGTACAGATCTCAAAAGTACATGTAATTAGTATATAGAGCTTGCTCCCTTGCAGGCAGCAAACATATAGGAAAAATATAGTTTTTGAATATCAAAAATAAAATTATGCTTTTTGTCTATATTTTGAAGAACACGCACAAAAATATTTTTCGACTGTATAACTTTAACACGAATGAGATGGCTATGGCGCAAATCAGTGAAAAAATTGCGCCAAAATACACTTATCAAGATATCACAAAATTGTACAGAGCAATCATGTAGGTATCTCGCCTTAGAACACATGTTGTTGAAACCACATCTGTGCTATAATCAACAATATTCAAGATAGAAGATATTAACCATATTATGAAGAACACTTAAGTGAAGAGCGAAATAATCGAATTGACCTTAATTCTTGACTGTTATCAGGTCATCGATTTAAAATCATTGAAATCGACTCACTGAAAATATATCATCGAAACACAGGCAAGATACAACACATTTCTGTGTTATTGAGTATGCCGATACAAATTACATATCAGTGAAATTGTTCATTATTACTTCTACAAGGCTTTACATTGCTTTCATCAAAATCTTGCAAGAGGCCATTCTGCTTTAATATTTTAATATCAAAAAGAAATCGGACACGCAACCTTGTACCATTACAAGTATATCTAATTTATACAGCAGGCATGTATTAGCAGTATGTATATAGCGCAAATTGGACTGTTCTAACTCTGCAATGTTAACATTTGGCACACATTTCATGTGATATGGATCAGTCATTACAATTAATGTGGTTTCTCAAGGCACCAAGTGCCAATTTTATTACAGTACAAAAGTAATGTTAAATACATTATATCTACTTTTATACGAAAGCTTCGGTATCTTTATTATGTCAAAGTGAATATATTTCTCTATACCGTACTTTTAATATGAGTTACAGTGTTCTATTTGTCATAGGTTATGTGACATGCCTGCCTATAAGTTAGTAAGTATTCAAAATGTGTTTCAAAATGACTGAATATATCCGAAACGCTTAATAAACGACTAATTACCTACAGTCGAACAATAATGGAACTACAAATACTATATCTTGAATAGTTTCCCTAATTCGATGTATCGATAAGTTAAATTTCAAAGCTGGCTTACATTATACAATACAGTATACAGTGACATCAATAGCGAATAATGAGACGAATCAAGGACATTATCTCCTAACATTCAAGGCGTCCGCGTCGCTCGTTTGTAAGTAACGCTACGCAAGTCACATGCTGATATGTAAAAGATGACAGTAACTCGATTCAAATACTGATAGATAACATTTGGCTAGTATATTTTGTTAATATTTTTGCACACGAAAAGCAATGAAATCGTAAGCGAGTACTTGCCGACCGCTGAACGACGATCTGCCCACACATCGCATTCGCTCTCGGACCGCTCTCGGATCGTCGGATCACAGTTGATAACACACAATTACGAGTAACACACTAATATTAATTAGGCCATTGTAGGACAGATAATCACAATTTTTTTAACTAACAAATTATCGATGAACGTAGACACTCAATTTTCGATAGTTTTCTGTCTCTCTTTTTCTTTGGGTTAAAATTTACCTGCAACGACAGAAACAATTATAAATAAACAAGGTACATATAAGAATAAACCAATAACCCTTTACTAATAATCTTTTTAATGACAGGTTTTATTACATTGAGCGACATTTAAGACTGGTTATTTCTGTGTTGCTATGTGTACGTGAACGTGTTTATACTATAGTATTTATTTGCGCGAGTGATACCTTAAAGTCGATAGTGACAGGCACACTCGTATCGCATCTTTCAAAAACACGTCGCACCCCTAGCAACGAGTGCTAAGATAAATAAATACACCCTACAGTCACACACATAGTCCTGACTCTATACTAGGTCAAACATATATCGTGGGTATTAAGAACTACAAGGGACTAAGGTCCCACAATACCCAGACCGAAACAAATGCATGTATGTCACACAAACATTTGTCTCGGTGCGGGAATTGAACCCACGGCCTCTCGTTTCACAGACGGCTACACGCTCGCTGCGCCACGGAGGCTGTCAAAAGATGAAAAGAAATGTTAAACATAATAAATAACACCCAAGAGTCACACACATAGCCCCGATCCCACACTAAGATACGAGTCTTGTGTTCTGGGTATCAGGGACTACGAGAGACGCACGGTCTCACATCACCCAGATCCCGGACACAAATATCTGTCTGTCACCCAAAAGTTTGTCCCGGTGCGGGAATCGGACCCACGGCCTCTCGTTTCACAGCCAGCTACTCGCCAACTGCGCCACGGAGGCTGTCAATGGTTTAATACTTAATTACTTTTCTTATGTTTACGCGAATATTATACATTGAAATGACACTAATTTTACGGATTCTAGCGCGGTTTATTAAACTTTTTTATCCCGACGTTTCGAAAGCTTTACAGCCTTCCTGGTCACGGGGCGGAGTCCGTTCATTTCAGTGGTTTAATACTGTACAGATTTCACGTATAATAGTATTCCTCTGGTTTCACAGCCGGCTACTCGACCGCTGCGCCACCAAAAACGAAGAGAAATATTTAATATGTATAGAAAATGTTTATTGGTATACACTGTATATTGGTGTACACTGTATTGGTAGACACTGACTTTGGATGTAGTCGCCTAGGCGGCGGTCTGCGCGGAGACTGCGGGTGTGTGTGCGGATGCGGCGGGGGCGGGGGCGGAGGTGTTCCTCGCTCGTCCGCCGCGCGGCTTGATGGTCTCGGAGACCTGCCACATCGCCTCCTCGCTGAGCACGTCGTCGAAGTCGTTGAACATCGCCTGGATGCGCTCGTTCTTCTTGAACTTGTACTGCCTGCTGTCGGAGCGAAAACTCTATTACCTCCTTACCCGCCACAATTATTTATAATTTGTATGATTCTTCTTTTTTAGCTGTATATACATTTTACTCCATATAAATAGTGACGTCTATTTCGATTTTCATAATCTGTGCATACATAGAGCAGCCAACACTCAGTTAATCTATACTAATATTATAAAGAAGAAGATTTGTATGTAAGTATGTTTGTAACGAATTGGCTCAAAAAGTACTGAACCGATTTTAAAAATTCTTTCGCCATTTGAATGCAACATTATCACTGATTAATATACGCTATTTTAATTGCAAGATTATGATGGATTTTATACCTTTTCTTTCAAAAATAACGACCACGCGGGCGGAGCCGCGCGCAACATCAATTTCTTATAAAATTAAATACTATAGAGAAATATTAACTAAACTATATCATAAAGTTATAAAAGAGAACAAGCTAATGAAACAACACGCACTCTTTGTGGAACCTCTTCATGTTCTCCATGATGTGGTACTGCTGCCACCTCTTAGTGAAGTTGATGCTACCGTCTGGCAACAGGTCTGGGTTGCCGATGTGAACGAACGTCAGATCTTGGAGGACTAGACCGCTAGAATACACACAACTCTTTTTAGAACACATATATTTTATTAAAATATTTTAGAAAGTATTTTAATATTTGTAGGTTCACTTTCAATTGAATATTTATTATACATACATATACACTCACGCCTGTAATCCCCGAAGGGGTAGGCAAAGGTGTAACCAGTGCACCCATTTTTCGAATTTCGGTCCAATAATGTGATAGGGGCGAGCGTATCGCCATGCCGGGCACAGATTCCAGACTCCGGGCTAATACTAAGTATTTCTAGATAGAAAAACTCAATATCACTTTACCCGACATAACGCAAGCGCAATAAAACTGCGCCACCGAGGCAGTCAGTTCCAATGTGAATGATGTGTTGTGAGTATAAATGTTTGTCTGTTTGTTTGTTGCAGGGTTGCGGGCGTATGTTCGCTGCACGGCGCGGCGGCCCGCACACGCTCGCGGACTATCACCCACCGCGACCGCCACCGAGGCAGTCTTATAACTTATATCTGTAATGTAATCATTGCAAACCAAAATGTATAAAGTTACATGTAGGGTATGCAGGGCGGCTGCGTCTCCGCCAGCGCCTGCCTGTAGGTCCTGAAGGAGGAGGAGGAGTCGATGATGGTGCAGTAGTCGTGCAGCGTGTCCACGATGGAGCGCGGCCAGCCCAGCCGGCGCACCGGCGGAGAGTCCAGCGCAGACACCAGCGCCAGGTACGAGTTGAAGTTGTTCATCTTGCGCAGAGCTTTCATCACTTTTAGGAATTTACTTGCGTATTTCTCACGCTCGCGAGCCTCCTCCTGCAAGACACATTTTTTTTTATTTATTATTTCTCCTCATGAAAAGACTTTTACAAACAGTATGGAGTAAACATTCTACTTGTTATTATTTCACAGTCTATTATATGTGAGGAGCTGGTGTCTGAAATGGGCAAAAAACCTGTAATACAGATCACCAGGTCCTCCCACGGTAACAAACTAACATCAAAATGTTTTCCTCACACATACTTATCTAACGGCAGCAGAATGGACAAATAACACCATACAATAAGCGATTTCTAATTAAGGCCGAGTTATAAAAAATGTGCAGTGTAAATGTTTGATTCACTAAAATTTGCAACCAAAATAAAGGACGTGTCATAATTGAAAGACGCGCAGACCAAACTAAAACTTTTTATTTGTAAACCATAGAATATTTATATACATATATGCCAGTACTATACGACATCAAAAGTAAGATGTCGTACAGTAGATTGTTATTTATCTAGATATAAGAATTTTTATTATTTGATTATATATATATATATATATATATTAAAAATAAAAACAAAAAGAGGAAAGATGTCATACTCAGTACTGATATGTACTACATTATTAGTCTATGATTAATAAATTTAAAAGTTTTAGTTTTGGTCTGCACGTCTTTCATTTATGACAGGATGTACATTACCTGTTCCAAAATCCTGGAACGTGCCCAATAGCTCATCTTGTTAAAGTGTTCCGTGAACCTGGTGAGGTTGGGCGAGCTCTCCTCGGACTGGTCCCGGGGCCACGACAGCACCTCGGCGGTGGTGATGCGTATGAACAGCGCCGCGTCCAGCAACGTCATCTGTTCCGCGAGCTCCGTCGCCTTGAAGTCGAGGAGCGTATCTCGACGCAGTGATACTGATCCGTAACACGGCGTCTCGTATTCGTATCGGTTGTTGGTCTGGAATATTATTTTCTGTTAATAACATACATAATATTTCCACTACGACTATAATAGGGAATTTTATTGAGACAAAAAAACAAAAAAAATTGTGCTACTCTGAAAATTTAAATTAAATTATAATAAATTAGCCAACATATAATCGATAGTTTGAGCTTGAGATACTCACTTGTTGAAAATGCAGTTGCTTTTGTTTATCGACTAGAATCTGCCTCAGCGCTTTGGCTATAGCCAATTCCTCAATGTCAACCAGCCAATATATGAACTCCATTATCTCATTCATAAGAGTACAATCCAAATCAGCCAACCTGAAATGCAAATATCATCCCTTATTATGATAAACATGACATTTTGATATATCAATATCGATAAAAAGTAATTTTGTGTGTATTTGTGTTGAGTATACGCTGATTGAAATCTGGTAGTAACATGCAATTTCCTAATTTTTTATCATTAGAAATAGATATCTGCAAAAATGTGCATTAACAAACTTTTTGTATTTTTAGTTCTGTCTTAATCTAGCCACTTCACTTACTTCATCAAATCATTGAACGACTAGGAGCAATAACTGCGACAGCACTTTATATCAAAGCGGCTAACTAAAGATGATGTTGTAGATGTGACAAGTGTGTTCTTGTTTGTGGGCAGATGTAGGTAGTTGTGGGTAGATGTAGTTAGTTGTGGGTAGGTGTCGATAGGTTTGGCTAGATGTGGGTAGGTGTCAGTAGGTGTGGGTAGTTGTGTGTAGGTGTCTGTAGGTGTGGGTAGCTGTTGGTAGGTGTGCGTAGGTGTGGGTATGTGTGAGTAGGTGTGGGAAGGTGTCAGTAGGTGTGGGTAGGCGTGGGTACGTACGTGAGGTCGGCGACAACACGCGTGAGTAGCGCGAGCGTGGAGCGCAGCGGCTGGTGCCTGGCGCTGTGGTGCCGCGCGCGCCGCACGAGCCGCGCCACGAGCGCTCCCGGCCGCACCCACGTGCGGTACGTCGCCAGGAACGCCTCCTGGTACGCGAAGTCTGCGCACAACCAACCGTCAGCACCACACCACATACACATACACTCACTCATACACACGCTAAACGCCTCTCTACTGAACGAATCATTCACATTTCCGAAAATGTCTCTGTCCTATCACTGTGTCAGTATGTGCCGTCTCTCAGTCTACTTTAAGTTCAAAGACACGCATCTGTTGGATGCATTCAAATATTTAGTGTGCCATAATGTAACGCTTACAAAGGTTTAAGAAAATACTGACAACATCTTCTTGGTATTTTAAAATAAGAAGTTGAATAGAAAAATGATCAGTTTGAACTTCTGTCCATTTTCTGTGTATTTATTTAACCATCTTGTGGCATTATAAGTTCTGAATGGATTTATTTTGACGCAGTTTTTAGCCATATAATTTTTACAAGACTGAAAATGTTTCAATTCTCAAGTCAAATTGATAGCCAATGCTATAAATAAAGTTCGATATCAATTATCGAACTTGTAGTTTATTTTCTTATAAAGTCACGTCAGAATGAGTCGTTCTAGCCGAGATATAGTAAGCTAGAGGGAAGCAAGTGGCATAATTTTGCAGGAACAAATCAAATTCATCCCCCCATGATGAAATGGAACTGATAACCCACAAAAAGAATGCCACCTATCATGCTGTGCTCAAGCTAAAAAATGCGTGAAACGCAATTACAGTCCGTTGTCCATCGAAAATTCAATTTTCATAAAAAATTCATCTCGTACTAAAACTGCCTCTTATATCATACACACTCGTATAATATGCTAAAATAAAATCATAGCCGATAAAAATTGTAAACTATTATCAGTATTGTATGTATTACATCAAGAAGTATGAAAATTAATCTATATTTCAAAATTTCGATCGGACACTACCTATTTCTAAAACAAGCGTTGGTTTATTTGTTCGGTTTCCATTCTCTATTTTATGCTCTCGTGCAATCAAACATTTTGGCGTGAATAGTTTTAGTTAGAAAAATAGCACTGTACAGCTGGTGCGCTATATTTAACAAGCAACATCAGCAAAGCTATGATATTAGTAAATAGAAAACCAGCGAGTTCGTTTCAGCCCCGATTGATAGAATGACTCAACCACTTACACTCGTCCGTCTCTGTAAAGTGAAAGCATGACAGTTCAGAGGTTAGAAGCATATGTCAAGAAGTTTACAAACATATGGACTAATAAAAATTAAATGATTTCCATTCTCAAGAGTTATTGTCCTGAACTAAATCTTATCTTATTTTGTATACAGATGTACTATAGAAAGTATTTTTCAGTGGATTGTTTTTATAAAAGTATGATAGGCGAAATTGAATGTTACAATAATGCAATTGATTTCATATCAGTGTTTTAAAGAAGTTTAAGTAAGTAACGTTCAAGTATATGTAATCGAAACAGCTGCCCAAATGCATTCATGCCTGTACCCTGTTTTTAATGTAGGTGAATATTAAAGTTTAATTCTAGGACAATGCAATATACAATATGTTATATAACCCTTATCCAATAATAAATAGAGTTGATGTTCACCTTTGGTGGCTTTAGTGGCGAGTACGATGAGTGCGTCGGGATGTCCCCCGCGCACCTCGGGCCCGTCCTTGCTGGGCCCCTTCAGCACCAGCCACGAGCTGATGTCCGTCTGCAGGATGATGTCGTCCGACTCAGGACTCGCACACTTCTCGTTCACGTTCGCACCACTAGCACCACTCGCAGCACTCGCACCACTCCCCGGCTCTGTGCTTCCTTCACTACGCTATAAAAAGCATTACGTAATTCTAAGTGTAGTCTACTACGCAGAACAAATCATTACCAATATATATTAGTACTAGCGGGCCCGGCACACGTCGTCCTGCCCGTAAAAGCAGCGCCACACCGGCTGCAGCACCATCTGCGGTGCTGATTTGTGAATCTAAACCATCCAGGGCACCACCCAAACGCATACAAAAAAACATTCAAATCGGTCCAGCCGTTTAGGAGGAATTCAGTGACATACACACGTACAGTAGAACAGAAAAACCTCATATCGACCCGGGGATCGAACCCGAGACCTCAGCACAGCAGTCACAACGCATGCGCAATTACAACTACGCCACCGAGGCAGTTATACCGTAATATTAATTACTCCACTATTAGGTTATTATTAATTATATTTGGATATTAGTTGATATCTTCTTACCTGTGAGGGTACAGGCGACGGTGTGGGTTGTTGCACGAGCATCTCCAACTCATCCTCCAACGGGAACTTGCCCGGGACTGTCGAGCTCACAAACGAGTCATCTGAGTTCTAGAATAAATAAAATTACAATTACAAAAAAATTATGTTACACTAATTTATTTTAGTGGCATAGAATCACTTACAATATTATTCAAAATCGTTTCATCAGCAGAGCTGTTGTGAGACGAGGGTCGTGGAGACGGCGGGGGCAACAATTCATTGCTCGAGTATATCTGTACCTACAAATATTAAATAGTGGTAAAATTGTAAGCACATTTGGATCAATGACGACAAGGCCGAGTGGTGACGAAAAAGCTAAAAGCGTAAAAAATTTCATCTCAGCTTTATCCTCCATGTATAAAAATATATCAAATGTATGGTTGATATTATTATAACAGACCAATTGATTGTACAGCTCAAATCATGAGTGTTTTTCTTTTTTAGACTTAATAACAAATGATCCATAATGACACAAAAATAAGTTTTAATTGTTAACATGTTGTAGTGTTTACACTGCCACTTAGTCCGTCTTTACAATCGTATTGACCAAATTCGATATTATTAGTGGAAATAAAAATAGTGTTGGCATTCACCTGTTTGTTCTTATTCATTTTAGGCGGCAGTGCGGGCGGTACTACTGGCGGCAGTGCGGGCATCAGTGCGGGCGGCAGTGCGGGCGGCTCCGGGGGCAGCGGGCTAGTGCCGCTCGACGTCGTGAGACTGACGCTGTCGTCAGAACCACTGAAAATAAATAAATAATACCCAACAGTCACACACATAACCCCGACCCCAGACTAAGATACGAGTCTTGTGTCGTGGTTATCAGGGACTACGAGAGACGCACGGTCTTACAACACCCAGACCCCGGACACGAATATCTGTCTGTCACACAAACATTTGTCCCGGTGTGGGAATCGAACCCACGGCCTCTCGTTTCACAGCCGGCTACACGCCAACTGCACCACGGAGGCTGTCAATACGATATTTTATTGTCATGTATACTTTTCTTCAATAAATTGGTTTAAAACAATAATATACAACACGGATTCTGAATACTTTGCATCTTTGCATTTTAGAGTTAATACATTGTTTTTTTTATATTGTATCGATCCTCTACAAAGGTCATTTAAACAATCACGTGAAAACTATTATTATTATCGATACTGATTAGCGACGCGTCGATATCACTGTTGTTATATGTCTGGTTTTAATTGTGTGTGTGTGTGTATGACGGCTAACTACGACAGTTTTTTTTTTTTATCCTGGCACGGCAAAGTGACCGCACTGTACCTGATGGTAAGCGCAGTGTGGTCCAAATAGAGTACTGAGTAGCGAGAGACGATCTATCCCCGCTACTCAACGCACTCATGCCGGCCTGCTTCTTCACACTATGCCATGGGCAAGAAGGTGAAGAAGGGGTTTTCATCATTTCAGGGGGTGTCATATAGTAGTATATTATATAAAGAAAACAGTATGTTTTTATACCTCAGTGGTGGATTTCCGAAGTGCTGCACTGTGAATGACTGAGCAATGGAGCGTTGCACCTGTTGATGACGCTGAACACTGATTATTCCCGTGCTAGTTTGCTGGGCACTGTAATAATGCACGCTTTAGTTAATGTGTGCAATTGACATATTTTTGTAAACTAATTGCAAAATCATCATGTCATTCAACCTAGATATAACAAATTTTACTAAAACAAGAGACGGTAATACCATAAAGATTTAAATATTGCCTTCCATTACGAGGTAAACAGGATAAGGAATGAGTATGTAAGGAGAAGCCTGAAAGTAGCACCAATCGTGGAAAAGATGAGAAGTGCTAGATTAGCTAGGTATGGGTATGTGATGAGGAGGGATGCAAGGCATGTGACAAGACTGGTTGTCAATATGAATGTGGATGGACGAAAGAGTTGTGGGAGACTTAAAAAGAAATTGATGGATTGCGTTAATGAGGACATGCCCATGAAAGGAGTGAATGCAGATTTGATGGATTTTGGAATACCATTTGTGCCAACCTCACTTGGTGTGGTATAAGGGCAGGTAGACGATGATGGCTTCCATTACGAAATGTGCTTATTTATTTTAATACTTGTAGTATAAATAGTTATAAATTTACCTGGCCAAGTTGTATGTATGTATGGAATGTCGGAACATGTCAGAGGGCGCCGCCGCGTTGTTGGGTGGATGGCTGCAGTTGCCGAACATCTCCATGTACGCCATTACTGGACAAACATCTTTAGGTCATCACTGATAACACAACAAACGTATAGAGGTGTAGTCAAATTCACACTGGCTTTTACACTACATTAGTATCGACCGCATTCTTAATTAAAGTGCTTTCGACAACATTGAAGCTAGCACGTGTTCGTTACAGACAGTTTGGTACAATACTCGTGTTGTTCGCTTTACAGTGCCCATAATAGTCTAATGTGCGACATACTTATTATAATACATTCAAACTAGGATACGTGAGGCCTGGATATTACATATTACATTTTAATGTGGTGTTTTCATTGATGCAAAAAATAAGTTTTTTAATCATTCAAAATTCACACTAATGGTCAAAGTGACAATTTGAGCGCTGTTCGCTAATAAAAAGATTTTTATCTTTTATGTAAAAGCAGAAAAAGGATTTTTGTTTTCGATTTATATGAATCGATAAGCCGATTTAACAACAATGTTACTATGATACAAATGATCTTAAACAAATCGTACTTGATAGGAAACGTCGTAATGACATACAAGTATTTTTATATCGCGAATGAGTCAGCCGATATTTCGGGAATTTCGTGGAACTCACAGCGATTTAGTTTCCATTATGGCCTTAAATGGGATTTTATAGTCACTATCCAGATTTGTCTGCACATTAAAATAAATATTTACACCAGTGAATTGTATACACCTCACAGGTACACAGTTAGTCAACAATATGATACACTAAAAGCTTGGCGGTACACGTCCGCCTTACAGGCGATGGGCGATGGGCGCTGAACACAAGAGAGCAAGGCCGCGGTCGTATCGAAGCGTTAATAAGACCAATCATCCGACGTGATAATTAGCCACGGCGCGCCGAGTTCCTCTGTTACTAATCACCACTAGAGGCGTGGAAGCTGTACTGTACGACTGATGTGCACGAAGAAAGCAAGCTGGCAGTCTAACGATCCTCAAACTCTTTACAGTTTATAGAAAAACAGACAATCTGTCGCCAATTTGAGGTGCCAACTACATCATCAAGAAATAATATTAGTGTTTTCACTACAATACCATCAAATATGAACACATACATTCTTGTAGGCATTAATATTAAATGAAATGATATTCATAAGTAGTCAAGTTTTTAAGTGGCATTCAAAGTCTGTAACATCAAGTTTGAGGTTCACATAGACGCCGTCCGCGCATGAAATGTGAAATGATATAAATTATCGTTATAATCTAGAAGCCGTGTTGAGCACTATAAGCGTAATGACCGATTCTCCAACATGTCCCAATTTTTGGAGTAGACCTTTGATGAATAAAAATTAATAACATTATTGAACCATTGTATTGATATCGTTTAGGTTAAAATTTTCTATAAAAAATATACACTGCAAACGAAGGATGAATGTAATACATTTTTTATAGAAAACAAACGTAATCGAATCAATATAAGGATTTGGTATTCGATCGTGTACCAAATAGCGATGACGCTATGGAGCATGCATTGATCCACTCACCGCTGTAGGCGACGCTTTGGAACACTGCCGCGCCGCACCGACACAACAGACAAACATGCCGTTATAGCCCACGTGTACACAACCCAGACATAACGATTACATGGGAGCATCAGCATCAGGTGATGTGTCAGTGAACACTTTCTACATCAACTGATCGTGTGAGGTTTAACGTTTACATATATGTCCAGTGAACGGGGAATAACTATACAAATGGTCTAGCCCCAAAACGGATTTAGAAGGTTAAGCATTGACTTGGACACGAAATACGTTAAAACTCATAGTATGTATGTATGTACTCATAGAGTAATGATGTAGATGACAGACACAGCGCGGCTGACATCAAACATTCATCGCATTCGGCCACATGTCACGTGCGCGTTCCTTGCAAACACTTCATCATCCCTCTCAACATTTTAAATGAACATCACATAGATTCGTCAAACTTGACAAAAGTTGCATAACAACGTTTAAACATGCACTTTTCACCCATACCGTTAAGTTTATTAGATTTCATCCGAAATCCCCAAATTATACAGTTCACCAACCATTGTAGGCTCAAAATAAATGAAAACGTTTTCACACCATCCATCCTTATGTGTTCTAATAATATATTCTATGGGTGTGTTGTATAGATGAAGAATGTAAATAGACACCGTATGTCATATTAACATGCCGACTCATGTGCATCTTATGAGAGCAATGCGCACTATATGAACCAGCACAGCAGCAAGATGATCAGTGTATGTAGGAAAGATTAGTTAATTTTCACTTTTTTAAACAGGTTTAAGGACTTACGGCGTTTATTATGTATTGTATATGCGCTTGTTTTATTAAAAAAAAAAAAAATTACAAAAGCAAAGAGATCGCAAATAGTGTAAAAACGTAGTCATGTCGTAGGAGCCATATATCCCCAATATGAAGAATAAGACTATTTTTCAATAGAAACTTGTGGTGAGGGTAAAAATAAATAAATTATGTATTTATTTATAACAATATTTTACAAGAGCTTTCATAGTAAATTAATATTGAATTGTATTCCACATGAATTGTTATTTTTTAACTCTCAACTACTTTATGCCTAAAATCTATAGTTCGCGACAGGTCGACATGGCAAGCGAGGTATGAGGTGAGGCGCGGGGGACAGGTCACCCCGCATACCCGCACATCGCCGCGCATCGTGTATTTAAAAAGACTTCGGTCGCTTCCTCGTCATGAGTTAAAACAAAAAACCAATAATTAATTCTCAAACACGAGAACTAATCTGAAAAATATTAGAAAATAGTGTCATTAAACGAAAAGACAATTATTATAATTACCCTGTCAATCAGACATTGGATATGGCTGCGTTTTACACCGGCTTTTTAGAACTTTGCCCAGAATACAATCCGAATCGAAATTAGCAGGACCCAATAAACAATTAAAATCGCCCATGATTGATATTGATTGTGATGGATAAAATATTATTATAAAATATGTTACTTATAATAAACCTTATTTAATTCATTTTAGTCATATTTTCTTGCATTGCAATAAAAGAAATATCGATATACACTACCTTCTACATTTTGCCACATCACTAGAAAATTACCATGTCGAGCTGTCGCGTACTATAGGTGACTTGTAAAAAAAAATGAAATTATATTGAAAAATACTCTAATGATGATATTTATTATACGCGCAATCTAATTGGCCGACTAGTTATTGTTTTAAGAGGTGAAAGGATGTCCTATGGTACATACAAGCAGGTCAAGTTTGATAACGCATATTATATGATTATAGTGTATGTGTACAGCATGCCACAGGAATAACGCAAACCCTTAAACCCAGTTGAAACAATTTTATTTTGTATTGCTTACATATTTGTAAAAACCTTTATTTCCTTGGTCATAAAGTTCATCGTGTTTGATAACTTGGTATGTTTATTGTTGCATTTAAAAAAGGTCTTTTCACCTTATTTATGTTTAAATCTCGTTTATTTTGACTGTTTACGAAGGATGACTGTTATTTACTTAGTTTAGTTAGTTATACCTATTTTAAAAATAACTGAAATCGATTCCTTAGTTCATTACAAACTAGTTTCAGGGTGCGCGTTTATTATGTAACATGCTGTATATTGTGTTGTAGTATGGTGTAGCGTGAGTTGGTAGTTAGTAGTTAGTACTGACTGTGTTTCTTCTTGAGCGGCAGCGGCGGCGGTCGCGGCGGGTGATGGTCCGCGAGCGTGTGCGGGCGCGCCTCGCCGTGCAGCGAACACACGCCCGCAGCTCTGCAACAAACAACACTTACACTCACAACTCATCATTCATACTCGACTCGACAACTACTAGTCAATGTTTGTATATTCACACTTTTTATTTACATTTTATTTAACAGAAAAGGCAGGACAAAGCATTGTATAATAGCATTTGTGACACCGATCCATAAGAAGGGCCCGAAAAATGAAATTGTTAACTACAGACCTATCTCCAAACTATGTCACTTAGCTAAAATTTTTGAGCGTTTAGTATTTGATCAGATCTATGGGTGTTTCAAGAGTACGTTTATCTCACAGCAGCATGGTTTTATCAGAGCCAGATCTACTACATCCAATCTAGCTGTCTTTAATGACTTTTTAACTCACAACATGGATATTGGGAATCAAATAGTTACTATTTACACCGATTACAGTAAAGCTTTTGATAGAATTGATCATGCTATATTATTGAATAAATTGAAAATCCTCGGTATTCATGGCGATCTTCTAAAATGGCTTACATCCTATGTTACAAGTAGAACTCAAGCAGTTGTTTTAAATGGGCAAACGTCTGACTGGGTCATTATCCCGTCAGGAGTTCCTCAGGGATCATTGTTAGGTCCTCTTCTCTTTATACTGTTTATTAATGATGTAGCGTCCTGTTTTTTGAGTTCTAAATTTTTGTTATTTGCCGATGATATGAAAATTTTCCGGGTTGTCAACAATGCTCATGATGCATCTCTACTTCAACAAGACTTGAACCGATTTGACTTGTATTGTCGTACAAACAAATTAGACTTAAACGTATCTAAATGTTATGCAATCACCTTTACCAGGAAACGCAATATGCTCCCTTTTGCTTATGAACTAAGTGGTTCAACTCTTCAGGCTACCAGTGTCGTCAGGGACCTTGGTGTGCTGCATGATACTAAACTTATTTTCGACCGCCATGTTGAATTCGTCATCGACAAGGCCCACAAGGCACTCGGCTTTATTATTCGAGCATCTAGATCATTTAAGAATATGAAAACAATAAAAATTCTATATTGTGCTTATGTCCGAAGTCACTTGGAGTATGCGTGTCAAATTTGGAACCCGTGTTACAATGTTTACAGCAATAATATAGAGAAGATCCAGAAACGGTTTGTCAGGTATCTGGGTTTTAAATTTAAGCTTTCATATTTTTCCTATGAGCATCAATGTAATAGACTGCATCTTTTACCACTTTATCAACGCAGAAATATAGCTGATATATGTTTTCTTTTGAATATTGCCCAAAATAAACTAGACTGTCCGGATCTCCTTAGAAATATTAAACTCATCACTCCTACTAGAAGGTTGCGTTCCAGCAATCTGCTCCACATTCCATTCTGCCACACTAATTATCGATGCAATAGTTATTTACCAAGAGTTTTCCGTTTATTTAATAAGTTAAACCATGATGATAAAATTGACTTATTTTGCAGTAGCACGCACCAAATCAAAAATATCTTAACGAATGAGCCAAATTTATTGTTGTGATTGTGTTGTGTATATAAGTTTATTGATGTTTGTATTGTATTCTTCCTACATGTGGTAGCTTGTAATTGGCATATATCTACTTATATATTTAACCTAATTTGTAAATGTAGCCGTAAGCTTCCCAAATAAATAAAAAATAAAATAAAAAATAAAATAAAAAATAAAATAAAATAAAATAAAAAATAAAATAAAAAATAAAATAAAATAAAATAACTATTTAAGAGGAATACATTGTTTATACAGAGTTGAATAAATATTGCTGGTGGTAGGATATTCATATCCGCCCGGATAGCCACCACCGTACACAGGGTCTAAACCCGCCATAGTGGCACACGCAAGTGTGTCGCGTTCCGGGATCAGCCAGTGTACATCCGGTTTTTGTCGGGGGCCTAGAATTGGGGTACGATTTTTGACCGTTTCGCGGCCTTCTGACAATAGACCCTCGACCGCTTCTTCACCTTCTTGCCCATGGCGTAGTCTGAATAAGCAGGTCGGCATGATTGTGTTGAGTAGCGGGGGATAGGTCTCTCGCTACTCTAATTTGACCGCACTGCGCTTACCATCAAGTGCAGTGTGATCACTTTTCCGTACCAGGATAAAAAATATATATCAATGAAATTTTAAGGGTGGGCTACTAGTGATAATTGCACTTATCAAGATTTTTCATTACTAAGTCATAGATGTTAGTTTTGTACCCAAAACCCAAAAACATGACTGGACACTCACTCAGTGTTTATCTTGAACGCACTTCATTTATAATTAAACAATCACGGTCAATTTTTCGGTCAATACACGATCTTTTTAGGATTTATTTTATATTCATTTTGCTAGTTTTATCTACCTAGATAATTAAATGATCAGTGATGGAATATAATTCAATTTCGCTTATGGAGTGTTTTTATCAAGTTCTGAATGATGGTGGAACATGAGCTTTCAGAATCAAGACACTAATACAAATACACCTGTATTCTCTTATCATAAGTTTGTATCGCACTATGAAAATGTTTGATTACAACTTACAGTTTCTTAAACTTTCACTTTACTTTAAATATTATTTATTAAACTGAGCTGATATCAAAGACTGATCAGCGCAAAGACCGACGTGCAACAACACAGAACAAAAATAAAACGACCAGCACAAAAACAGTAAACATTACAGTGTCTCATTTCGCTAAACAAAACCAACTCCACAAATGCGTGACGGCATAAAATTTGCGTAACAACAGTAATGTCCACATAATTACCTGATTTACGCAATAACCGAGTTGGTTGGTCGCTAGGTCGCTAGGCACGCGGTCAATCGTAAACATTTAAAAAATATCTCGGAATAGCCGCTCTACCACGATATAATATATATCAAAACGTATTGTATACTCTTTTCGTACAGACTTATAAGTATTAGTAAGTATTGACTACGGGATGATTTAAAACACATTCAAACTTTACTTAGAAACAAAATATAAAATAGATTTCACAAAACTTAATAACACTAAAAAGTTTAAATTAATTATTCATAAATTCAAAAGAAAAGAAAAACAGACAGATATTATAAGCATTAACAGTATATATTCTCGCTTAGTAATGACTGTATAATTGTAATATGCTTATTACCTTTTTTTACCTTATTATTAATTATTTGATAATTATGTGTTACTTTATTGTGCTTAAAACGAGCTTGTATATTTTAATGACCACATATCGATAAACATATCAAACAGCAGACGGACAGCACTACGCCAAATCGCCATTTATTGTTCTCAACTTATTATTGGTGTTGGGTGATTTATATTCCACTTAAATATGGCCATTATACAGTTACAGTAGATGGTAATAGTTTAATAAAAGTTTGCATAAATTATACAATCAATAACATAATACAAAGTATAACTGTCCTCTTCGGATATACATTATATTCTCTTCTGATCTTTAGATGTGTTTCAAATATTGGTTACATTCGCGTTCGTAATATAATCGTATGTACCTGATTTCGACGTTGGGGAAGTGTTGCTGCACATCTGCGCGTGTGGTGCGGCG
The DNA here is from genome assembly GCA_905220505.1 of Laothoe populi. Classification (NCBI taxonomy): domain Eukaryota; kingdom Metazoa; phylum Arthropoda; class Insecta; order Lepidoptera; family Sphingidae; genus Laothoe; species Laothoe populi. The sequence continues at coordinate 13,656,950 of HG992150.1, forward strand.
CGTCTTGGCGGGCAGCTCGGGCGGCGTCTCGCTCTCGTCTGACGTGATGCTCGCCAGTCTGTACGTTATACAATCACACTGTATACTGTATAAAAAAAAACTTTTAACTTTTGTTTAAGTCGAAATACAATTTTGCTGAATGAACTAGTATTTTAGACTGCCTCGGTGGCGCAGTTTTTTTTTTTTTTTATAGTATAGTCCGACAAACGAGCCAGTGGGTCACCAGATGTTAAGTGATCTCCACCGCCCATGAACATCCACAATACCGAAAGTATCATGTATGCGTTGTCGGCCTTAAAGGACAGGAATAGGGATTAGGGAAGGGAAGGGGGAATCTGGGCCTCCGGTTATCTCACTTACCATACGAAACGTGACAGTAAACTGCCACTTTACGTTGGTTTTCTGTGAGACAGTGGTACTACCCCGGTCGAGCCGGCCCATTCATGCTGTAGACAAATATGTCTACAGCGTGGCTCTACCACTTCCAAAACTTGTAATTGCGTATGCGTTACGACTGCTGTGCTGAGGTATCGGGTTTGATCCCCGGATCGGGTAAAGTGATATTGGGTTTTTCTATTTAGGAATACTCGGTATCAGCCTGGAGTCTTGAATTGTGCTTGATATGGCAATAGGCTCGCCCTTTGTCACATTATGGGACCGTAAAAAAATCGGGCGAAGAGTGGGTGTACTGGTTCTTTCGGGAATTACCGGCGTTAGTGTATGTATACTGTATAGTGACCAATCATATACAAACTAATAGATATCGCAAGTGTTACTTCGATTGCTATCTTGCACAAAATCATGCATTGTGATGCCTGCCCTCGATGTCACCGGAATACGCGAAAATTGCCTTTACACCGTGATATGGCGTAAACTACTGTTCAACTGTTCAAAGTAATTCAAGGTTATTTCACTTAATTGCTCTTGTGACGTCACAGCTACAGGTATAAGAATATAGCACGCTTAGTCTCGATACAGATTAAACATGATTAAGTAATTAGGTCATCTATTTAGATCTATGCCTGTGATGGCAATGTCCATGACTCGTTGAGTTTTCTTGTTGTGTTACGGTAACTAATCACCGGCTATGGTCAAATTAGTAGCCTGATTTCGAATAAAAACGCAATATCTTAAATTAGACATACGATATTTTTATAGATCTATGAAGGTAATAAGTCACTTCTGCAACTGATTAAGTCTGTTTTCGTTCGTAAATCTACTTTACTTTTATTTTGACACAATTTAATAAAAGAGATCTTCCAAATTTCCGTAACAAGACAGTGTACCCAAAACATTGGTTACTGGTTATATACGTATTATTTTGTTAAAAAAAACATATAAATCAGTGACTCACACACACGTGAGACACATGTGAATGTTATGTTTTTATGATTACTAAATCTAATGGACCATGATAAAAATCAACAAAACTGGCACTATAAATGAAAAAGAATTTGTCATGTAGTTGCCATTTCCCATAGTCATTATAATATTTCACGCTACGATTCTTGGTTTAATGTAGAAATTACGCCAAATAATTTTTGTAGACGTAAGATTTATTGTGTAAATGGCATTAATAAAAATTGCATTTTTGTCAAGTTTAGTGTTCCACTCTCAATATGAATGATGTTAGTGTGGCATTTTACATAACAAATTCTCATTGTCGGTGTAACATTAAACTAGTAAAACAATGTATCGTACAGTGATATTACACAAAAAGGACACTCACTTTGTGGAATGGTGCGTAGTTACACAGTTCATATTGGTTACATTCATGCGGCTGTCAAAGCTTTGTACTGTGCACTTCATTTCGGTCACACAGTCTGTACTGTTAAAAGTACTGCAAAAACAATAACAACAAGCTTGTACACACATATTCAACATTGACACACAAACATACTAACCAACTTCGTTATTACGTATATCAGGTACTCGGTATTGGTGATTTAAATTTATGATCAATTTGTCAAAATGTTGAATATGTATTTCATGAAAACACACAGAAAATAATGCAAAATGAGTGAATAACAAACAAATATTATTACGACAAAGTAGTGAATGAATTTGTGCATAAATCAGTGAATGAGATCAACACAAATGAGACAAAGTTTTATGGATTTACAGGGTATCCCTGGAAGTATGGATCAAATCGAAGGGTGGGCAAGGTCATTTTTAACCCTGGGAATGTTGGTGCAATTCTTTACGGTTCAAGAGTTATGACCAATTTAAAAATACGACGTCCATGTAAATAAAATTCTGTAACTTTTAAACTTATAAGAATACCCCAGTGATTCAGACCTCCAAATAATCTTTATGACTTGGGCAAGTTTCTCAATACGTTTTTACCTTTCGCTAGTGTAACTATTTCCCATGAAAATCGCTCGAAAATTGAGTTCAATTTGTGCAAGACCGAAACTTGCAGTAAATATGTTTCCTTATTTACCACATGTTTTCAAGCTGCGTAAAAGTATTAAGACAGAAAGGCCCACTCTTGTACAACGTTCTAAAATAATTACATGGATAGCTCTAGTTTCTTTTTTATGATTTGTTTCTTTGAGCACTGCGAATTGATTGAAAAATAGAAAAAGTGGTCATAACTTTTGAACCGTAAAAAATTACACTAACATTCTTTGGGTTAAAAATTAGAAAATGACCTTGTCCATGCCCCCATTCGATTTGATCCATACTTCCAGGGACACCCTGTATATACGAATGTTTGTACGCACCTGTCTGTATGGCTGGAGTAGTGGTGCGAGGAGAAAGACGAGGTGAAACTGTGCTCGGTGGATATCTCCGCGTGACCCACAGACACGAACCCAGACTCGTTCGAAAAACTTCAACACAAAACAACGTGCAACTCAACATTGTATACTAGTAAACTTGTTGTTTGATAGAAAATCTAAATATAACAAATACAACTATACTGCAACACATACAAAATATACGATAGATATTATAAAGCATACACTAAATAATGTCTTCAAAGGGACCCTTCAAGGTAATTTTTTCACTGATCTTATTTAATAGAACTTTATAATTAAGCACACACTATAACAAACATGAAGTCTTTTTTGTAAATTCACTTTTCAATAAAGAAACATTAGACATACAAAAAAGTATTTCTAAGACAAATCATTATTGACTATATGAAACAATAGAGTAGTTGACGCTATTTTTTGTATTAATTTAAACCTATTATCGAAAGAATTTTATAAATCCGAACAAAAATAAGTAAATTAGACGCAATTCAAATCTGCTGGAGGGGTAGTTGTGAAATGACAGTAAAAAGATGCATGATATGACCCGTGACGTCACGGTTCTCCAAATGGTCATTACTATGCCATTGTGCGAGGGAGATAGTCATATATTCTTACTACGCAACCATTTTTGCTCATACAAATATAAAAAAAAATGCGATCTCAATTTTCAAGCAATATTGATTCTGTTTTTTTTTATCGTGGCACGGCAAAGTAACCACACTGCACCTGATTGTAAGTACAGTGCCGTCCAGTTATAGTATCAAGTAGCGAGTGATAATCTATCCCTCGCTACTCATTACAATCATGCCGGCCTGCTGTGTAGCTTCTTCACACTACGCCTAAAGGACCCAGGATCATAGGAAGGAGGGAACACGGTAGCTGGCAAACTGTTCCACAGCTTGATGGTGCGGCAAAAGTACGAGTTTGCGAACCTCGTACGGGCCGGGGTAGTAGACACCACAAAGCTGTGGCTCCGCAAAAGCGTTTCTTTTGCGTGTCATATTCGGTTGCATATCGAATAATGTACAAAATTTAATACAGGAAACTACCCTATTCTGATGTTAGGTGCCTACTTAATGACGGAACGAGTGAAAAAAATAGCAAAATAAAAATAAGCAGCGTACATACTGGTGGACATACCGATTGTGGTTCGAGTGCGGATGCATGTGGGCGGAGTTGACGTGCGACTCGTGGGACTCCACCGACGAGCGCAGCTCACTACCGACACCGCCCATGCCGCCCATACCCAAACCCACACCCACACCGCTGCAGCTGCACAGAGCTGGAAACAACCACACGTACACATTATGGAATCAAATATTTACCCACGGGGAACATTACATATCACACATAAATAATAATACACAGCTATCTGTAATAAACAGCCTACTCTACTAATGATAGGGGTTAGGCCTTTGTCCACCACGCTGGCCTAATATGCGGGTTGGGAAACTTCACATACCTTCGAAATTCTTAAGCGAACTCTTAGGCATGCAGGTTTCCTCACGATGTTTTCCATCACCGTTATAGCAAGCGATAATTAACATTTAATACACACGTAACTTTAGAAAATTCAGAGGTGTATGCCTTTTTTAGGTTTCGAACATACAACATTCGTCTTGACAGTCCGTACCGCAATCAACTAGGCTATCGCTGCTAATCACACATGTGTGTTCAAAGTTAGAAACTTTTTTTTAAGCATGCAACAATACCACAGACCAAAAATTCAAATAGACACTGTAACGTGTAGTAAGCAACTAGATGATAATATAATAATTATTAAAGCACGTTGCGGAGTGTATTTAGATATTTACGCACCGACTAGTTGGTTGTTGGGATGCGTGATGAAGACGTGGTCGTGCGCGGCGTCCCGGTCGTGCGTGACGTCACGTGCGCCGTCGTGCGTGACGTCATGCGTGACGTCATGCGCTCGCTCCTCGTCCGCCGACACGTTCAGCATCGAGTCCAGCGAGCCGCTGCTGTGCGACTGGAGCGACAGTCTGCACGGACAACCAACAACCAGCGTTACATTATACATAATAACAGGGGGAGCAACCAACCTGCGGCTCTTTGAAGGATTATTTGTGGCTTTAATGTTTTTTTTAGTGCCTCGATAGGCAGTCGAGCAGACGGGCCACCTGATGGTAAGTAGTCACCGCCGCCCATGGACTTCTGCAATGCCAGGGCACAGTAAAGCCGCTGCCGTTAATGTACCCGAGTTCCCTCTTCATTTTTGTACTATTATATTTTAAAAAATGATTATCGTTCCATGTGTTACAATTTTTTTTTTAAATTACTGACAACAAATATGAAAGCGTAAGTGCAACGTTGTAACAAATCTCATTTCCGTCCAAGTTAAAAATTAAATACGTATTTAATTGCCGATCGCGAAAAAATTTCAAATTTTGATAAATAACTCGACTATCCAGCTTGGTCACTCCTGCATTATAACCTCACCTCTGTACACTCTATGCTACTAGGATAGGCAGCACAGTTATTAATATACCCGCGGTTCAATGAGCTCTTGATGTGATTTGCGAGCCAATCGCCATGTTGCCAAACTTCTGACCCAATCTCATGTTATGAATCAAATACTCAAGTTAAGCAAATTGCCCCAACTGCTGCGTTTGTACAGAGAACTTTACAAGAACATTATTTCTAATAATCAATTAATATTGCAAATTTTATGTGCATTTTACGTGTGTAACAAAACTTAATACTTTTCGCAATAAGAGCTGGCAGTGTAATTTTGTAAATATTCAAAAATATTTTTTATCATTGACATTGCCGATCACGAAAATAAAATAAAATTTATTCAAAATATAAAGTAGGATAAATGTATTACAATGTTCGATAAGACAGAGAGCGCACATTAATATGTATAGCGTACTAACAAGTGTCTCTTACTCGCAATGTCAGTATTAATATACTGACACTTGCTGGTAAGAGACACAACACACACCTTACACAACCGATCAAAAACAATTATTATATCGGAACATTATTATCTGATTTTAAGAATTTCTTCAGTAAAGGTTTCACTAAACCTATTATTTTTAGGAAGTCAAACACCTGTCCGGTATCCAAATGTACAATATTATAACATGTCTTAACTATTAATATTTCGATTCGATACTTAATATCTCTATACAGTAAACCACTAAATTTAACATATGTACGTAAATAATACTGTCTAATCACAGAACGAACCTCGGCCAGTATTTCTGCTACCAACCTACTGGGTTAGTTATTTTTGCATTAGCTTTCATTAAAGGCAACATTACTGATAGGTATGGCCGCTGACAGATATACATAAACTTAAATAAAGTAGATACGAACCTATCGATGGAGAGGCCCAGTAAGGAGGTGTCGTTGGACTTGCGTTTGGGCGGCAGTGGCGGGGCCAACTCGATTTTCCTGTTACAAAAATGTAACGCTCTCACAAGTGCTCAATCTGCTCATTGCACATACATACGCTATATACATTTAATATAACTAAATGTTAAGAGATTTCGAATAATGTCTTGATAACCTAAGTCAGTAAAATATTATAGTTAATGAAAAGAATTTGTGGTTTTTACAAGGCCCAAGAACAGACTTAATGTAACATTGCCTGGTGGTACGATATTCGTATCTGCCCGCATAGCGACCACCGTACACAGGGTGTAAAACCAAGTGGCACACGCAAGCGTGTCGCGTTCCGAGATCAGTCAGTGTAGATCCTGTTTTTGTCGGGGGTCTAGAGACTAGAGTTGGGGTACGATGTTTTGCCGTTTTGCGGCCTTCTGAGTACTCTAACACTAGACCCTCGACTGTTTATTCACCTTCTTGCCCATGGCTTAGTGCGAAGGAGTAGGCCGGCATGTGTTGAGCAGCGACAGATAGATTGTCTCTCGCTACTCCATACTCTCATTGGACGACACTGAGCTTACCATCAAGTGCAGAGTGGTCACTTAGCCGTACCAGGATAAAAAAAACATACCACGGCGACAAATACATAAACATTTAAAAAGCCTCTCTAAATACTATCTATATAAAACGAATTACGTAATAGCGTCACTTGGTGATATGCCTCTTCTATGCGACTGTTCGGCGAGTTAGACTGGTTCAGTGGAATTTAAATTTCATTGTCAACACGCGAATGAATTGATCGTCTCGTCGTCGAGTCGTATTTTTGATACTATAATGCAGCGAGCCAGTCATTCGGTTAGTAAGCGCCACCTCTACCTATAATGGGCAGCAATATATCACTAATGTCATGATTGTATTATTCTTGATAAATCGTAATACCTTAAAATGTTCATTCTGCTCAAAATATTGAAAATTAATAGGGTAGTTTTATCATGTTGATCAAAAGCAAAGGTATTTATGGCCGTGTTGGCGGTCAAGGAGGAAGTCTCCTTCCGACATTCGCGCGTAGCGGTTATAAGTAAACTTTTTATATAAACTCAGTGGTTCAAGTTTAAGACAGTTGTGATTAAAGTATATTGGACTGAATACTGTGTTTTCTTCACACTAATATAATTCTTTGGAATTTCAAAGTACTTCGTGACTGCGCCCCACTTATCATAGAGACATAAGGTCAACGAGACTAGACCACAAACCCGCCACTGTAACTCTCCTAAGCCATTGGTATCGGCGAGTCGGGATAACGTCATATAGGTATTAATATATTTTAAGGATCATAGGAGATTGTTTTTTTTTATCCAGGCACTGCAAAGTGATCACACTGCACCACATGGTAAGCGCAGTACCGTCCAATTAGAGTATCGAGTAGCGTAAGACAATCTATCCCCCACTACTCAACACAATCATGGTGGCCCTCCTCATCACACTTCGCCATGAGGTAGGGAGGTGAAGAAGCGGTCGAGGGTTATGTGTCAGAATACTCAGAAGGCCAAACATCGTACCCCAACTCTAGAGCCCCGACAAAAATCGATGAACATCACATGCTAAATGTTCTATGTTTCATTGTACTTTGGCGTTGGACCGATTCCTGAGTGTTCTTAGAAATTTAATTAGAAATAGAAAGAGAGGAAGAGAATCGCTAGTCACTCAACCCCATTTTCGCTTTTTATGCTCTCGACACCAGAGAGGATGACTCAAACATTAAGTCTCGCATTCAGTCGTCACGTAAGCTGTAGGTATAGAATGGTATAATGGTAGTTAGTGGTAGTGATAGTGATAGTGGTAGTGGTAGTGGTAGTGGTAGTTGTAGTGGTAGTGATAGTGGTAATGGTAGTGATAGTCGTAGTGGCAGTGGCTGTGGCTGTGGTAGTGGTAGTGGTGGTGGTGACCTGATGGGTCTCGCAGGCTTGGGCGGCGGCGAGTCCGGCGCGTCGAGCACGGACTCGGAGGAGTGCGACGCGCGCACGCCCGCCTCGCCGCTCGACTCGCCCGTCAGCAGCGACCGCTCCTTCGGCGTCAGCGGGATATCTGCAAAATACCACATATTTTTAAAACGGTACGACACGGCCGCAGTAATAGTAAACACTAGGTAAGTTGAGTTCAAACAATTCATGACAAGTTTAAGAATGAGGCGTAGCGTTTAGGAAGTGGTAGAGTCACGCTGTAGACATATTTGTCTACAGCATGAATGGGCCGGCTCGACCGGGGTAGTACCACTGTCTCACAGAAAACCAACGTAAAGTGACAGTTTACTGTCGCGTTTCGTATGGTAAGTGAGATATCCGGAGGCCCAGATTCCCCCTTCCCTTCCCTAATCCTAATCCTGTCCTTTAAGGCCGACAGCGCATACATGACACTTTCCGTATTGTGGATGTTCATGGGCGGTGGAGATCACTTAACATCAGGTGACCCAGTGGCTCGTTTGTCGGATTATACTATAAAAAAAAGTGTGATGAAGCAGGCCGGCATGACTGTGTTGAGTAGCGGGGAATAGATTGTCTCTCGCTACTCGATACTCTAATTGGATAGCACTGTACTTACCATCAGGTTCAGTGTGGTCACATTGCCGTGCCAGAATTAAAAAAGGACTTCATATAAATATGGCTTCGTTGCCATAAGTCTCCTCTATTAATACACAGAACATCTCAAATATAATATAGTCAAATTGGGAACCTCTTTTTTGGAAGTCTGTTAAAAACAGATTATAAAAGATTTATAAATAAACAAATCGATAAAGGGAAATTTAAAGGTGTGTGAAGTTAGTAGACCTAACCCACATTAAGCCAGTATCGTGGACTAACACTCTCTTGTGATTAGAAGAGGTCCAGCAACATATATTTACGTATAAAACGGAGCTAGTAGTAAATTTTTCTAAAATCCCTTGAAAATGTTTTAAGATGAACAGATTTAAGTTTTATTATAGCAACATGTAATCCATTTAATCTTCTTTCAGGATACTGAATTGCATGACTACAATAGAAACAAGGTCATTGTACATGAAAAATAACAAATTGATTGGAAGAGAAATGTTAATGGTCCATTTAACATCTACATTGCATGAGAAAGTAAACAAAGCGAAGTAAACAAACCATGCGAGTAATAAGTATAGGTCTCAAGCTAGACATCAACTTGGTATAACGAATGTGACGTTAGAAACTGTGCTAACAATCTATGTTATTGTCGTAGTCTGATACATTCGCCAAAGAAAGTCTATAAAGTAATTAACATTTAAGTGAAAGAAATAAACTGTGAATCCATTTCACATTTATTCACGAATAAAAACGATATGTTGGTTTGACCAAATTGCAATGGGCACGTATCGACCGAAATTTCAGATTTCAAAACTGGCGTAAATAAAATGTTCCAATGTCAGAAAAGCAATTACAACTGTCTAAAGGCAATCGTATCCAATCCGATATGATCGTGTTGGTACACTTACACACACATACACACACGTCTAAGCGCTAGTCCCGCGTATCTGTGAGCTTGGTTATGAAATGGCATCGAATATCGTCAATCTAGGCCGCTTGTTCTATTCATTAAGAAATTAGCCTCAATTAAATAATACGTTCCGACCAGATGTACGTTTTTGTCATACTTGTTCTATTGTGATGAATTTGGACATTTTTGCTCTCAAATTAAATTCAATTGAAGATAACCCATACCTACAGATAGACTAATCAGTCTGGGAATATTTTACACCATAGTAATAACAATGCGGCAATGATATATATGTGATGATTCAAAACATATGCTTTTGACGATACAATTAGTGATTAAACGAACTTACCTTAAGTGAAGTTCTATCATTCGTACAAAACCCTCGTATAATTATGATAGAACTTCACTTAAGGTAAGTTCGTTTAATCACTAATTATACTCGTGTTTTGTACTCTTAGATTAGCAACATTACTAGTAGATGTTGAGAGAATCTATCTAGTAAAAATATCCCCTTTCAACAATGGTATGGAAATAAATCAAAACTTTCTATTGCATGGTTATTAATTATATAACTAATCATTTTGCAAAATGCATCTAGCAAATGAATCTACTAGTAATGTTGCTAATCTAATTCGTACAAAACCCTCGTATAATTTATTGTACTCCTAGTAACCTGACTAGCTGGTGGTTATCTGATTGATATTTGTACTAGGGTTGATGGAGACCACCCTACACATGATAGTTCCATAGTGGTTTGTATCAAATGCTAGACAATTCAACCGAAATGTTGGAATTTAGGTACGCACGGCTGTTTCGGTCCCCTAGGCTTCGCGCCCATTTATGCCCCACTACAAACCCGTTCCTGTTTATAACATCAAGGCTATAACTACGTACTTATGGTCGTGAAACAAACTCAAACCAGACCTATCCTACTCCATAAACGGTAATCACCTACACTTCCTAAGGGCGCGCTACATACTACAGCCATTGAATCATACTAATAGAGAGAACGTTAATAGCAGGAGTAGTTTGAAATACAAATTGCATAAAAACTATATTTATTTTACACTAAGAACTCATGGTATTTCTATAGAGACAAAGTTCTTTAATAAAGCATTACACATATCTTTATATTAATTTAATTTAGAATTTTAATACCAATGCTGTTTCACACCTGTAATTGGTGAGTAGACTAGTCCTTACATTTTACAAATATGTATAATTAAGAATGTTTGGTCTATTAACAGTTGGTGTGTCATTTAATAAATAAATAGATATCTTATAAACTGCAAAACACAAAAACTGTTGACCAGGAACATATTGAAAGCCAATATTATTTACGAGATAGTTACACAGTAAAGTATTCTGTGCTAAAACTTACCCGGCAAAGAGTTCCTCTGCGTAGAAGCGCGCGGTGAGACGAGCGCGGGCCGCGGCGACAGCGCAGGCCGTGCCATGTGCTGTTGCGCCAGGGTTGCCACTTCCTCCACCGCCGCAGTCACACCTTTCACCACCGAGCTGACGTGATCTGGCGATAACGCAGCCACGGAAGTATCTAGCTCCTCATTGCCCGCGTCAGCACGGAGGCTCACCGCTGTTATCTCATCGCACAGCTTTAGTAGCATCGCTAGGGCTGTACACAGACGTTTGACGGCGGTCGTGAACGCAGGCGATCGGCTACAATATGGTTTTATTGCTGAAAATAAAACATCAAGGTTCCATCAAGCTAAAGAAAATTTCGTTCGAAAATGCGACGAACTCGTCAATATATTTTGATTCTTTAACTACAAATGTCATTGTCCAATTATCGCATTGGATCTATTTTACTTTACACACCATACAGTTGCAGATTTGGGAATCATAGGCAGTGCTTCATGCCAGCTTTAGAAGGATGACGACAACGTTTGTCAATAAACTTATATAATCGAATTAGATACACAGACACTCTAAGTGTAACGACAAATATTTCATAATAATAATATCAGATTGCGTACACGTCGTAGTGTAACTCTTAGCTAAACATGAATCTGTATTTTTGTACAAACAGCCAAGATAGATAAGGAAATAAATGATCATTGATAATGAACGTATGCTTGGGAAAATAATTTAGTAGCTGTTTATGAATCGTTGCAAATGTGTATGATGTACCTTTGTGTATGTTCGCAATAGATTCAAACACAATAGTGCCGTTGTCGGGGAGCATTTCCAATTTCCTCTTCGTTATGACGTCTGAAAAATGTTTCAATCCAAAGGTCACCTGTAAATGTAACCATGTTTTATTTATAAGCACTTATTTCCTGATGAGTAGCTGACAACTGCTAAGGGAAATAAGACATCTGACCTCTTTGACCAATCGCTCCAGTTCTTTCGCCGGCGTGACTTCCCCCTCTTCATTGTGATTTGGTTTGGCGCCCATGTTGCGTAGTTTTGGACTAAGCGGGGAATGTGATCTGTAACAAAAAAGCAATCAATATCACGAGTCACGACACTAGACTAACATCTTAGATTGGAGGTCAGGACGATGTGACATTATTGGGTGTTTGTTATAGCGTGACACATGTTATATAGTATGCAATAGTGTCTATACAGGTTGATACCTGCTCTAAAACAACGAAATACGTAATAACGTAAATTTTGTATACGAAAAATAAAACAACGGAGATCGACAAACTGTAAAATCTGATGTCGATGGCACACTTAAATATAATCTAAAAATCTTTAAAAGAGAAGAACATTGGTATAACACTAAACTCAATACCGTATAGTTTATTTTTATTGAACACAACAAAACCTTTTAGTTTCCAACTACATGGCCAAACACAATCTCTAACGGGATAAGCTTTATACATCGATGAAGTAGAAAAATGGAAGGTTAATTTAATAATTTGTAGCAATTAGTTTTACTAGTAAATGGTCCTATTTATTCTTCAAGACAAATCAGTAATTATGCATAACCTTGTCCTAAACTTATTCGATGTCTATACTAGTATTAAATGTTGACTTTGACTCAACAATAAGGTCATCCACATAGTATTATGCATTTAAAACCCGTTGTAGAATAATTATAATAAATAAGTAAACAACAAATCCAATAACTGTTCAACCAAGTAAGTGCAACATAATAATGAATCACTTAAAAATGTCAACGCACGGAATGTATTGCGAAAGAAACTACTTTGCATGCAAGCCCCCACCGCGACGCGAATACAAAACTAAGCTATATTTGATATTCAATTAGGATGTCCCGGTTCTGTTGGCGTTTGGCGTGCTCAAACAAAACATGATCGATATAATAACAAACGCACCATTAGCTCGCCAAGTGTCTACTAGCTCCACAGCGGAATGTTATATCCATAAAATATAAAAAACATATTTTTGCTTACAATAAAATCAATGTGCAAAAAGTATTACAGTGGAGTAGTTGAATATTTTTACATATTATTTACAAATGCCGAGGAGCATTGCACCTTGACAGTCGTGTCGTATTATATACGTATGTACATAATACTAGGTAAATCATACCGTTTTCCATTATAAATGAATCTCTGGTGCAGTTTATTTGTACGTTTGTTGAACCAGTCACCGACGGGCGATCGCACCGCGTTCGACATTTAGCAGAATCACTCGAGTAGCAAACACCACGACCGCGGCCTCACGCCCCAACCGTAAAGAACACTGAACACACTACTTCTTTATGAGCGTTGTACACAGCCACAGAGAACTACTTTCGAACAACCTCATTCGGCCATAATAAAAACTACTGTCCACCGGCTTCACAATAAATAAAAACCGACTCGGTCACGCTGACAGTCAACGAGCGGACATTTAAATGTAATCACTTAACATTGCACGCACTAAATTAATGAGATTTCAGCGGACAATGTACTAATGAGCGCGACACTGTTAGAGCTCGCGGCTGTGACTCATAATAACATCCACGTTTTGTGGAATGTCTGCATTAAAAAGTGCACTGATAGTGGCGCAGGCAGGGAGCTGGACTGCTTCACACTCCTCGCTTCACTTTGCCGACGAGTCGCACCATTACCAAGTATACACAAGATACACTCTTATGTCTTTTACGTGACTTAAATTAATTAAACACAAATCACAAAGACAGTTGCATTGCCGTTTCACCACTGCCAAGATAATACTGTTCATTTGAGCTACACTTTCTTATGCTGTCAGTTAAGATAGCGGAGTTATGTATGTAAATTTATCAATAAAGATAAGAAACAATATATTTTGAAGATTCCATCGCGCTATGTACACTACATGCAAGATAAAATATTGTAGTAAACATCGTGCCAGATAATAAGATATTGCTGAATGCTGACTGTTGAAGAACATTTTAACGCAACTTATTTATGTGAAAAATTATAGAATATAGGAAATATTTTGTATGTTTCGATAGAATACTTATACATTCCGACCGTTACTGTAGTAGAATATGTTAAGAATTTTTTAATTAAAATATGGTAAGTTGTACACTGGGTATTGTACAATTTAATTATACTACTGTAAAATTCGCCAATGATGATTATGAAACATGATTATTACGTTCGCATTTATCAGTATTAGAAGCATTTTGCTTAAAGAAATATATTATTAAAGCCATCTATTTTGTTTTAGGCAGACGTGCATACAACTACTTCATATTCTATATACGAGTATGAACTCGTTACACTTTTAGTATGTGTTCTACAAGGTGTCCCAAAAGAAAGTTTATATTTGTTTATCTTCTGCGTGAACGCAACGCATCCGAGGGGCGCGGGGGGTATGTCAATGGGTAGCCCGGCTCTTGAGAATTTAGCCTCTATGGAGCTTTTCCCGGGAGCGGACCGTGCGTTATGCGTGAGAAAGTTTTACAAATAACTTTGTAAATCATTGTAAATTGAGCGCTTTTCGACGTTCCTTAACGTCTTGTTTTCAGATGAAACTCATTATCATCTTAACGGGCACGTGAATAAGCAGAACTCTCGCTACTGGAGTGCAAAGAATCCAAAACACAAGCATCAGAGACCCCTACATTCGCCTAAAGTGACCGTATGTGCTGCAATGTTAGCGCGAGGAATTATCGGGCCTTACTTTTTTTAAGATGAAACAGGACGTGTCGGTACAATTAATTCGGAGCGTTATGTGGAGATGTTAGATATTTTTTTGGTGCTTAAATTGCAAGACTTTACTGTTTATAACCAAAGAACATGGTTCCAGCCGGATGGAGCAAAATCACACACGCCTAACTGGTTTCTGCCACGAATTCGTCAAAATTTCCCTGGCAAATTAATCTCCAGGAGAGGTGACATAAATTGGCCTCCACGCAGTCCTGATTTAACCCCTATGAACTTTTTCCTGTGGGGTTATCTCAAATCTAAAGTTAACATCAATAAGTCAAGTTCTCTGGCGTATTTAAAAGAAAATATCCGTCGCGAAATGGCAGCCATCACGGAATCTACTTGCCGAGCCGTCATAAGGAATTTCAGCGTTCGCATAAATGAGTGTCGTGTCCGCGAGAGTTTACATTTGGACGATGTTATTTTTAAGGCATAAATTCCCAAATTGTATATTTTAATAAATAAAAAATATATTTTCGATACTTAGATGGAATACTTTTTTTTTATTGCTCCACAATATATAAACTTTCTTTTGGGTCACCTTGTATTATTAATTAGTAAGACATTTCTTGATGGTTCCATTTTGTTTAGTATTCTATGCAAGATGCAACATTAAATATGTAATAATTTATTGACATAAATAGCTTGTAAACCATAAATTAAGCAACTTTCCAAATCGACACAACTACATTACATTTCCGCAATGCTGTTAATAAAATATACTTTCATTTTAATAAAACAGTAAGTAAAAGTATGAATTTTTTGTTTTATGTATTCTACACGAATTATTCAGAAAGCAAACTTTTCGTGTAAATCAGTATTAAACAGTTGCAATATATTTTTATTGAAAAAACTTTCACACGCGTTTACGGGCGTAACAAATACGGATACGCAGACATAATCAGCAAACACTAATCCCAAAGATGCAATAGTCATGCTTGTCATACTAAATGTAAAAAAGCATAAAATCATACTACAGGCGAAACGTGTTTGCCGATACCAATAGGCTAGAAGTTAAAACGGACGATAGAATGACACAAGCATAACATGAATGATACATGAAGTAATTCCAAACCTGATTGCAGAGGAGAGGTGTGGCGGATGGTGCTGTTGCGCTGGTGAGCGCATATTAGATATGCGCTCAAGCAGGTCGTCCTTGAATGAGCGAGCTCGCCTTGCCAGCTTGTTGGCACCACGCAGCGAGCCTCGGTGCCCCGATCCTGCCTCGTTAGTGCCGTCACTTTCTACAAAGACGTGTTACACATATATACACAGCAATCACACACATAATTTTTATCCCACGCTAGGATATCTTGTAGGATATCAGGAATTATGAAGGATTTAAGTCCAATAAGTCCTATACCCGAAAGAAATATTTGTGAAAACTACTACTATACCATACTAGTATTTACGCTGTGGACATCGAACCAACGGCCCCTCTTTTAATATTCAGTTATTAACCCTCTGCGGCAAGGTAATCTCTATTTAGTATTGGAACGCCATAATTTCCATAATTTTTAATTAAAATTTAATGATTCAAATACTATTTGGAAGCTCATCTTTGCCGCTATTCATGAAAAAAAGACAAATGTAAAAAAAATATAGGTTTTGCCAAAAAAAGAAAATAATAATTAATTAATTTGTTGTATTGTAAATATAAGATAACGCCCATATACGATTTTAGGAAGCGCCGCCTATTGTCACCTAAGACAAATTTCGGTTCTATTTTGTAATTAAAATTAATAAATAGTTACATTTACTTATTTCTAGTTTTTTTATATTACGTAACTGAACACTATCAGTGCGAAGTATTTGTACAGGTCAGCTATTATACATATAAAAGGTAAAAACTATGTTTTACTGTAGCTGCTTTATTCCAGAGTTTTCCAACGTGTGGAACGCAACGCGATACACAAGTTTAATGATCAATTATGAAACCTTGAAAATTGTTTCCGCCAAAATAATTTTGTAGAATCAGTGTGTCAAGTATAATTGTATCACACTATTTTTAGTATTACATTATCAACTAATAGGTATCAAGCACCTTGTGAAAAACTATAAAAAAAACCTTTAAAATTCTTATTTTGAAATTAGATATTATGTGCTTTATTACGCAGGTAAGGTGTTTTTATGTTGTTATTAAACAATCGTAAATGTAGACTACGAACACACATCGCTTTTCTTATGTATGTATTTTGTTTGTAGGAAAATAATAAACTTATTATGTGACAATGTGTCGATAATTGCTGTTACCACACAGGTCCTTAAATTAACACATTGTAGGTTGACAGTAAGTACATTTTTTCAGAAATTGCAATGAACAAATAAGGTACCCACCAAATACCCTACAAAATTTAATTACAGTAGGCCTACTCTTGAAATCAATTCCAATCTCGAACTCGATACAGTTTCAATTCCAATCTAGAACATATTGTAACTCTAACTCACTCAACTAAATGAAATAGAATATTTACGAACTAGCGATCGTAAATACTCTATTTCATTTAGTTACTAAAAATTCCGCTGTATTCAGTTAAATCGTGCGCTGATGGTTCGTTCCAGAGTGACAATTGTACAGTTTTCGAACCCAATCCCAATTTTAAATTGGAATCGAGTGTCAAGAGTAACACCTGGTCTTGTTTCAATCTCTATAAAGATTATGCAACAAATAAAACAACGTCAGTGTCAAGTTACCTATTCACTAACGATGCATGGTGATGGATCGGAGGCGTGGACTTTATCTAGATAACGTGGCGTAAGCATGCCCAGAACCAACATTAATATCCTCTTGATGTAACTATCAGAACCCCCAGGAATAAAAGTCAGTTACTTGTGGTGTCGGGTATTGTGGATCTTATAGCTCCTGCCTAAAAAAGGCAGTTCCGAATTATCCTACAATACTATGAATATGTTTCATAATATAAACTCACTTTAAGTAATAAGTAAAATGCAATAATTGGCATCTAAATAAAACTATATTCTACCAATAAACATGATTAAAGTGTGTACACACTTTTTATAAGCACAACCGTAGTAGTAATAAGATTGAGTTGCGCACTTATCCTTGAAAACGACCTTGCAATACTGCCTAGAGATGAAACAATACAAGTAACAACGCAAAACACCTAAACTATATTCATTAGCATCGACTCAATTAAAACAAAGCTGATGATGAATACGAGACGATGTATCTATAACGTGGGCCTTATTTGGAAAGATCGAACAATATTTTTATTAAAATAATGTCTTTGTCCCTTAATATTGAGATTCAGATTAACTTAGCCCTAATTTGGGAATGTTATTCAAACAACATTTAAAGATAACGTTGCCAAAGTCCAAGCACGGAGGAATATATTTGTCATGTATTTTCGTCTCGATTAAGGAAAACACTGTTAAATTAACAAAATACAGGTTAATGATGTGACTGTGTAAACAATGTACCATAATTATTATTATTTCTAAGTATGATATGTTTTATATTATTATAAAAATCATGTATAATATCCCGTTTAATCCCGGTTCGGGAAATTAAATGTATGATAAAAATATTAATACCTCTGCCTACCCCTTCAGGGATTACAGGCGTGAGGGGTTACAGAGGTAAAGATAATTAATATACTAACTTATATTAAAGTATAATATTGTAATCCAATACCAAATATAGAATACGAACCTCTTGGATAGTGACGTAAATAAAGCGGCGCCTTCGTTACTCACGATACGAAATTAAACGCAAGTGATCACTTTTAGTACTGTATGTCAAATTGTATTGCACTTGTGCTTAATATCAATGTAAATAAAACTAGGAATCACTGAGCAACACGCATAGTAAACAGTTTATCAGATGTTGATGACGCCCGAGTTTATAAATAAACACGAAGGCGACAGGAGGACGCGCCCAAAGTGTTGGCGTCGACTGAACCAGTGAACCTCCTCGCACCGCGTCGCGACCGCCAGACGCCTCCGGACTCACTTCCCGACCACGCCGCACCGCACCGTGGCGGTGTGCCGCACTGCCGCGTGCGTCATCCTCATGCACGCACACGACTCGATATTATCTCCTACTTAGCTATTAGCATCCTACTTGTATTACGCTTGTCCTGCCGCGGTTGTTCGTCCCATTGGACTAGGGTTACCAACCCCGGAATACAAATAGTAGGGTTTGAAGTTAGAAAAACCAGGACAATTGAATTTAAAAAACACTAACACTTGCGAGCCGAGACAGACCCAAAAAAGTAAGGATTATCAGGGCGCTTTAAAAACCGAGGACGCTGCTTAAAAATTATCCAGGTCACCCCAGCACACTCTAATAACCAGGACATGTACTGGGAAAACAGGACGGTTGGCAACTCTACATTAGACTATGTAGAGACTTACAGAGTACCGAAGCAACAAATCCAACAACAAAATTAATAATATAGTATCACTTTTATTATTTAGTGTAAGCGCAGTTTAATAATATGGTTGTTAAAGATTGTCTTATGATTTCAGTGTAGCTATACATTACATACGACTGATTATTAACGCAATGCATTCATAATTATTGTGCTGTTACCACTGTAACACAGATTTACATCACATGTGATGTAGTAAGAGAATTAGAGCGAATCAGTACATGCAGAAAAGGAGATTACCATCTCGATATTTACAACACTATGGAAAGTAAAAGTTCTTCTAATAAATATGTATGTATGCTATATTGTGGTAGAAAAGGTGAAGTTCAAGTTTCAACACATTATCTTTCCACCAAACCTACTGACATCTTTTGAAAATGAAAGTTGTTTATGTACAAGAATGATAAATTAGTCAAAACGAAGCCGATTAAATATGTATAAAACTAAAATATCTCTTCAAAAATGTTAATTTGTGTTATTAATTTGGTATCTGGAGTTTTGGATTTATTTATTTACTTTTTAGCGTCTCCGGCAAAAACCACAGCATATTATTTTTTTAAAATAATAGGAACAGGTTTATTTAAATTAAAGACGTGTGAATTTAACGGGCAAGAGTATCGGGTATCAATGATGTGAAATCATTAACCGAGGCGGTATTTGTATACGGCCTTAACATTATGACAACAATAGGCACAACGGTGCATTTCCCGCGTCTGTTACGTCTTATTATACAAGATCAGGCATTTCATTTAACGTAACGCCTTTCTGTAGCGGATAAGGAAGGAAAAATTGAAAGTTTTCCAATGTTATTTGCCTCGCTGAGAGAAAATTATACGCAGGTTTCTAGATACAAGTTACTTTCAATTTTGAAACATTAAAATGGAAGGTCTATCAAGTTCCTTAATTGTAAATAGACTGCATAATTATAACTGTCTTATTGCAACATTTATTGAAGCAAATGCCGAACGAAATTAATGTTAATAAAACAATAAATGTTATTTATTCCATATTCCTCGCTTCCACGTGACAAAATATGATAACAGCATATAAAATTAAACTACCTCAAAACATACTTAATTATGTGACATCATACGATTATATTGCCTTCAGAATCTATTTCAATATGCACAAGCACATTACAATTATTGACATCGAAATGTTATTGAAGGCAAATAATAATGTTTTAAATCATACCCGATTCATTTTTGCCCGGCACACTATCGTTGTTGATCTGTCTGTAGATTCCAACACCAGGAGGTGGCGTACTGCGGCACACCCGTCGTAGCACAGGTCGACGTTTAGCATCTATCACTGAATACGAATTTCTATAGTCTTCTCGGCATGGCGTTGGGGATGGTTCCTCTGATGGCGATGAATAATACTTAAGTTTTCCATCATCCAGTAAGTCCTGCAGGCTAGTCCCATTCCTTATCTTATCTCTGAAGATACCACTCTTCTTATCGTAACTCAAATTATCTAAACTTTTACAAGGAATTAACGGTGTTACGTTATTATTTCTTAAGTCATAGTATTTATTTGGATCGAATACACTAATTCGGGGGTAGTGAGCGATGATTATGTCTGGTGTTTTATGCTTCGCAGATAATGACTGCATATCACACTGATGTTCCGGTCTATAACGCTGTCCACGGTGTTTAATATTCTTGATATTGCGTTTAATAACAGACGTACCTCTTTCTTCAAGCGTGTGTAGAACATCATTAGTTTCAAGAAGACCCAACGGTCTCAATCCATTTTTATAAACTCGATAACTTCGTTTATTTCTTCTTTGATTTAAGTTGTCATCGTATATAAAACTTTCATCGTAATGAGGCATCCCTGTTTTTCTTCAATCCAATTTCAATATTTTAATTTCAATAATAAATTTTCAAAATTATCTTTGCAGATTTGTCAATTATTGTAACAAAACGACATATATTTTCTTGAATTCAGAACACAAGAATTTTACACTATCACTTAGTGGTGAGATTTGCGACGTAAACGTTGTTAGCTAAAGGCGGATGTTAAGAGTGCCGCTAAGAAAAGGAGGGCCCTATAGAAAACTTCGAAAGTAGGTACTGTGGCTGGTTTGAGTTTCACCACTGTGTTTACTACACATACACTGCAAAACCCTTTCCATTGATAAAGTATTTATCTGACGTAGATATAGTCAGACTCAGAAATAGTATCTTGGTATATACAATTAGATCATTATTTATTTACAGAGCGCGCCCTTGTCGGTCGGTCGGTCGGTCGAATGGACGCCCGTCATGTGAGCACCACGCGCGACTGCTCCATGTTGACTGACTGATGTCCAGCTGTTTCTGTCAACCTTGCCACTACACATTCAGCCGCAATTACACTGGCCAAAAACGACACGTACGTCATTAAATGCCAATTTTAGCGAGAACGTGATTTTAATTAACAGTAATTCTATAACAGCTGTTATAAGAATTCCATAACTAGAAATTCGTCAGAAGAGTAACCAAAATAACGTAATTGTGACCATCAGTTGCAAATGCTCACTCACATAGTTTGTCTAAAGTGGTGTTACGAAATCGGCTCGATAAACATTTACTCTATGGGGAAACTTTGACATCGGCATATGCTACTTTCGCTGTCACTACAATTTTATTTTTATGCACAAAATTTTATTTTCACTCCACCACAATTATTGTTCACAAAACGATCACTTGTATCTAGAACACAATTGAAACTATTTAAACGTTGCCGCCTTTTATCCAAAAGCACTATAACAGCGTCATGCACCGATATATATAATTGCCCGAAACAATACCCGTCTCACCAAATGCCTAATTTAAAAATAGCTGCTCGTTTTTCAAAGAACTAGCGGGCTTATACGTAGGGAAGGATGATATTGAATGGACACTCCGCAGGGTGTTGATCGGTCGAACCGGCCCGCCACTTGCCAATGTGAGCTGAAGTGTTACAAACACAGTGCAGCACGAAAGGCTGCGCGCGGCAGCGGCTAGCGACGACGCGGCGGCACTGCGGCCAACCGCGGCCATTGCTGTCGCACCATCGAGAGTGAAAGTGCTAAGCGCATCTCTGCCGAATACCGGCTGTGGCTGGGCCCACCTGCACAAGATCCTATGTCGAGTCGGTGCGTGATTATTGCATAACCATCATAATTCATAAACCACTTCCCACATACGCTAAATGTCGCACACACTTTAATTTGTACAAATAGGTCTTTGCAATATATACGTTGCCTTGTTGTTGCGTTTATCATAAGGATTGACAAATAATACGTGACTTAATTTAATACTTTAGTAACACAAAGGCATTGTCCACTTAAGTAATTATTATCAAACACATGCGCATATTCAATATAAATTAAATTATCATAAACATATTTAATAAGAAATGAAAATTAGTAAGTTTTTTATGTAATTGAATTATTGTATTAGAACATCAATGATGTATGTTTGTACTTGTAATATAAATAAATTAATGTAATATAAAACCAATATGTTCTAACAGACTTGATAGTTGGCACATAGCCACAACACTTTGAGAACAATAAGCGTGGTTCCTGTATAATCTGCAACTGGTAACTGCACTTATACACTGAAAATCCGGTGCATAACTTTAATTAAATTCTTAGAGAAACTAATGAATGCATTATGAAAATTCATTATAAATAAAAATGAATTGATGTTCGCTGGCAAAAACTACGCTTATACGAGTCGGCATTTTTTAAATTGTGTAATAGTATAATGATTTTAAGGAAATAAAAATTAACCATAAAACTGAAAAATTCGGGAAGAACTGACTGTTACGCAGTTTTCGTCTTCTACAGTACCGATTGTCGTCGTAATCACGCTTGCGAAGCTGCGGACAAAATCTATAGTATATAATATACTGTACGACCTATAAAGTTGACTTACAAACTATTCACTCATCATCAGAATATCCCTTCAACAGGCCCACTGTGCCAACATCGTACGCAGACTGCATAAAAAACAGCGATGTGCCAGTCGGATATCATTGAGGACCACAAATACAACAAAACAATCCAACCGTGCACGAAGGAAACATCCACTAACAACCTGCCATGGCCTCAATACATGTGTACTCATTTGAGTATAATATTCTACGAAATTTTGGCATTAGTTTTGCATTACATAAAAATTACAAAGCCATGTCACGGTCTCGTGAAAATTAAATTCTGTGCATAAAAATTGTAGTGACAGAGCAAGTAGCATATGCCTATGTGTAAGTTTAATTCATTCCACTTGGACATACACTATCAAATATTTTAAGTGTTCACAGACTATTGATTTTACTTTTATGAAGATTTGATATACATGTATGACAGCCTCCGTGGCGCAGTTGGCGAGTAGCCGGCTGTGAAGCGAGAGGCCGTGGGTTCGATTCCCACACCGGGACAAATGTTTGTGTGACAGACAGATATTTGTGTCCGGGGTCTGGGTGTTGTGAGACCGAAAGTCTCTCGTAGTCCCTGATACCCACGACACAAGGCTCGTATCTTAGTGTGGGATCACGGCTACGTGTGTGACTGTTGGGTGTTATTTATTTAAATACGATATATTAAACATTATTTGTTCAAATCGTCAGCAATAATTAAAGGGCTCGTAACAAGCTCTAATTCATGTAGTTTAAATATTTTTTCCTTTGTATTTCAGTTATTAATTATTACAATTAATTATACATAGAAATTGTTAATCTTTTTAACATTGCTTCTTGGGAACCCTTAACCTTTTACTGAAGCATTAACCAACGATTTCTATACTTCACTATCGCTTCACGATAGACTTCGCTTTTCCGTAGAAACCCATAATAAACATTAAATATTGTCTAAATATAAGCATGTGCTATAAGATCTGTTTAACTTGACCATAGTAGCGTCATACCTCAATATGTAATGAAACTCAACCGAATAAAACGAACAATTGCCGTGGCATTGATCATGCAATGAATGACACAATTACTTGAAAATAAAGTACCTAGTTTTATTGTTTTTTCAAAACAAAATCACAATTCCGCAACCATTAACTTCAAATATCATTCAATATTTATGCGATTAAGAGCCGATTTCACCATTCAACATAAACGCGATCAATTCAAACTAAACTCAGTTTACGTGTTTAAGGGGAAAGGGCACGCAAAGCGGTTAGAATTACGTTGAGTTCGAAGAACATTCTGAGATATCTGCTGAACCAAGCGCTATATTAAAAATATATGTTAAATATAGACTCATTGCGCAACTCTAAAGCTATACAGAATTTGTTTAAATGCCCTCAAATTATTTAAATAAAATCCTAAACATGAAAAATAAAAAATACAATATCTCCAATAGGGCTTATCGATTCACATTAATTCTAATCAAAATAATTACTTTGTTATCAATAAAAAAGACGAGTCTTATTACTTTTAGAACATTTCTAACAAAATGTGTAAATAACAAATAAAAACCTTAATTTTGCCGCAACCGAGGTATGCGACAACTAGCGCTTTGTTGTTTAAAAGCACAACTGAAATTGAAGATTAATCTCACTACTATGCAATAGATGGCAAAATTGTCAGTTTCCTGAAGTATGCATGCCTGCATGGTGTAGAACCTTTGCCTTCTCTTTTATATAAAAAAGAGAGAATGAAACAAAAATTTCACGTTCATAATATTTCGTTCTCAGTAATTAGGTACTTTTTGAACTATTGCTGGCACTACGTTTTTGCGCTTGGACTCGATTCCAAACAAAAATGACTATTATTACAATTAATTGCAAAACAAAAGTGCTTTAATAATAATAGACTGTGTTAAACCTTTAACATTTGTTCAGAGTCACCGACAAACAAAATTTAGTCAATAATAATAAATTAAACGTTTTTAAACAGTTATATTTAGCTTGCCCTGGTTGTTTTTTGTGTTTATTTTTTTTATATATTTATTTGTGTATTGCTGAACAAGTAATTTATAAAATTATGATATCGGGAGCAAATTCTTTCCATTTTTTTTTCTTTTACTATGTGTGTAAACAGGAAGAAAATAAGATTTAAAAAAATACATATTGAAAATAAATCGTGTAGAGGATTTGAATACCTGTCATAATGTTAGTATAAGGACGACGTTTACCCCAAGACCAATGCCTTTCTTATAGTACTTGTTGAAATTTTATATTAGTTTCTATTTATACTAAATGTTTAACCATCATAATAAGTAGGAGGAAAATACAAGCCAAAACCAATTTTATTTCCATAATGTTAACGTTAAAAATCGCTTAATACGTCAAAGATTTTTTACTGACAAGTATTATTATTACATATCATTTTACAAAAAAATATGTATTCAGACGCGCTTAGGCCGAGTGGCAAGACTGAATTGGTTTGATACCCCCGCCAGCGTAGTTGTGAGATTCGTCGAATTTGAAATGATCTTTAGATTCACATACATAAGCCGTAGATTTGCATGAACAAACATATTATTTTGTTTTGGAAACGGTTTCTTTACGTTTTGTACGCCGATTTTGAATTTTGGTTTTGCATTGTTTAATAGTTTGCCTCGGTGGCGCAGTCGTAATTATGTATGCTGTGCTGAGGTCTCGGGTTCGATCCCCGGGTCGGGTAAAGTGATATTGGGTTTTTCTAACTAGAAATTCTCAGTAGTATCCCGGAGCCTGGAACCTGTGCCCGGTATGGCGATAGGCTATAGATAGGCCCCCTATCACATTAATAATAATAATACTTCATGGCATGCCCGTGACGTAACGACTACAAGGGAACGTTGACGCATGTTTTTGATTCAAAATTAATTGCGCGCGCGCTTTTCGTCGCTAACCTTTGGACTGCAGTGCATTTAGTGTTTTAGTGGACCGATATTATGCAATGTCTGGACCGCGTAATGTGCAACCTCGGTACACAAATCAACTTACTTATTATTGTAAATACAATATGTGATTCCTGAACAATTATTGTAAATACCTATCGAGATTTCAACTTTTGAAATACGCCGAAACTAGGTACAGTAAATTATTTCATTATTTTAATAAATTGCGTACCTAAACATCTAAGTTGTAATTAGTGTTCATTTACATATTTTGACCGTACTAAGCCTGAAGTATGAAGGGAAAGTTTGAATAAAATCACAAAAAAATCATGTCACATGTGCGCAGACGATCGGGGTCATAGGGTTCAAGGGAGTTGACGCGTGTATGTACCTTTGCTAGACACACCTATGCACAACTATTTGAGACTTGGTATATTTTGTATTTTTTATTTCTATCATATCATTTTACAAAAAAATATGTATTCAGACGCGCTTAGGCCGAGCGGCAAGACTGAATTGGTTTGATACCCCCGCCAGCGTAGTTGTGAGATTCGTCGAATTTGAAATGATCTTTAGATTCACATACATAAGCCGTAGATTTGCATGAACAAACATATTATTTTGTTTTGGAAACGGTTTCTTTACGTTTTGTACGCCGATTTTGAATTTTGGTTTTGCATTGTTTAAATAGTTTGCCTCGGTGGCGCAGTCGTAATTATGTATGCTGTGCTGAGGTCTCGGGTTCGATCCCCGGGTCGGGTAAAGTGATATTGGGTTTTTCTAACTAGAAATTCTCAGTATTATCTCGGAGCCTGGAACCTAATCAAATAATATAATTACCGACTACCTAGTCGTGGGCATCCGTTTACAAATAGACTATATTCATAATACTATATGCATTAAGATTAAAATTATGCATATCAATGATATTATTAAAACAACCATGGAAAATCCCAAACATTATTATAAATCACATTACAATAGGCTATTATAACAAATAAATACAATAATAATAAAATCAAAAAATCAAAATCGCCAACGGCGTTGCCATGCCGCGCGTGAGTGAAGAAATTAGCAAACACTATATAATAGCCAATAGGTAGATAATTCGAGACTCGGGCACCGCGCGGCACATCAAATGGTCAAACCTTCGATCAACAATACAACTAGATAACGGGTCACATATAAACTCAAAGCTAAAATCTGTCCGCGTGAATATATATTACACAGCTATATATTTTTACTAACGAACTGATATAAAAGTTTTAAAACCATTTTAAGTTCAAAGTAATCACAACTTTAAAATTATTATCTTATACTTACGATAACTCATCGCAAAACAATAAATTACTGAGAAATGAAAAGACATAGGTTATTTAACATTTATTGTGAAATCAACCTAAGATGGCAAAAAATAAAGTGCCTTTTTCTGTAATTGTCTTGCGAGTTACGTCATTTTGTTTCGTATCTGTTTGCTTCTTCGAATTTTACGACAGGAGGTATGGAGCCGCATTGAACGGGAAACGCACCTAGCGTGTGCCAGCCGCATAGGCGTATCGTCGCAATATTTGGCGCCGCAGTCAACGTGTTAAGCGATTTTTAACGTTAATATTATGGAAATAAAATTGGTTTTGGCTTGTATGTTTCTCCTACTTATTATGATTGTAAACATTTAGTATAAATAGAAACTAATATAAAATTTCAACAGGTATTATAAAACAGACATTGGTCTCGGGGTAAACGTCGTCCTGATACTAAAATCATGACAGGGGTTCAAATCCTGCACACGTAATATTTTCAATATATATTTTTTTTAAATCTTATTTTCTTCCTGTTGCTCCCGATGTCATAATTTTATAAATTACTTGTTCAGCAATAACCACATTGAACCTTATCAGCGTTTATATAAAAATACAATAAAATTTCTCAAGTGCACTTTGTCCATGAGTATAATAGACTCTAACACTCTAAATTTAAAGCACATTTTCCTTCATTTCGTGGCTGGTTGTTTTGAATCTTCCAATTGCCAATGACAGATATGTACCTACTTATTAGTGCAAGTTGTAAGAATTTAAATACATACCACGATTTGTTTTTACTAATTATAAAACCATAATAACAAATAATTATTATAAGCAGCGATAGGGGTTAAAATTTCAATTAGTAAATTTGACCCAAATAAATACAACAAACAACCAGAGCAAGCTAAATATAACCGTTTAAAAACATTTAATTTATTATTTGACTATGTACCTAACTTGATACAGAAAATAAAAAATAAAAAATTACAATTATTGAATTTCTTTATTATCTGCAAGATTTGAACACCCAGATTGGTAAGCGCTTAGGAGAGTACTAATGTACCTTGCTGCAAAGCTATTACGTCCCATGCTGCTAATATTGAAATTGTATATTGCTTTCTATTTATGAATGTTTAACGATGGTTATTAAAAAAAAAATATATTCGTCGTTGACTCTGAACAACGAGGAACAACAAATATTAAAGGTTTAACACAGTCTATTATTACTTTACGCACTTTTGTTTTGCAATTAATTGTAATAATAGTCATTTTTGTTTGGAATCGAGTCCAAGAGCAAAAACGTAGAGCCAGCGGTAGTTCAAAAAGTACCTAATTACTGAGAACGAAATATTATGAACATAAAATTTTTGTTTCATTCTCTCTTTTCTATATAAAAGAGAAGGCAACGGTTCTACACCATGCAGCCTTGAATATGTCAAAACAATAATCATCTACAGCTATCGTGCAATGTGATTATACTTTATTTTTATTTCGTTACTATCCGAATCATGCACGAAATTAAAAAGTAACTACAATTAAAAATTGTGCCAAATAAATCGATTTTCTTTCTACTCTATAGTCGTTCGTGTTTACGGTGATGTTTAAAATTTTTTATCATGCCATCTATTGGCGTATACTATCTATAGCCATCTATCAGAGAGTAGCACGGCTAGCTTTTTGAAGGTCGAATCGTCAAAGTCATTGGACTACGTAATTCCCTTAACTGAGTTCCAAATTCCAAATTGCATTTCACCAACATAAACTGAACGCAGTTCAAGCTAAACCTAGATTAATTCTTGAACTGCGCATTTTCGTCGTTTAGCTCGGCTAAACGCGTTCAAGAGCTGTCGCTGTCATCAATAATATAGAATTATAAAATATTGTTTTGTATGTTTATTATTATTACTGTCGCCGTTTTAAAGAGGGTATCACAAAATCCGGTAGGCAAAGTAGGGTCAGAAAAAAAATGAAAGTAAAAGTAAAACTTCTGTTTTGAACTTGTTTTCACACTTTAGACAGAAACAAAACTTAACTGTCATAAAATGACAGTATTGATGTTTTTTTTTTTTTTTTTTTTTTTTTTTTTTTTTTATTTAAAGGACTTTTATACATAGGTATATGTCAGTTCTATAATACCAAAACGATACAAGCAATCTTAAAATAACTTAAGTTAATAAACATGAAAATAAAGTTAGTGCTGCGTCGGAATTAGGTTGTGACAGTATATCATGTAATACACCAACATGCAGCCTATTCAAACTTAGATCTTCCACCATCTTTTTCCTGGCCGATTGATACCGGACACATTCCATCAACCTGTGGTGTACGTCGTCAATGATTCCACAACTATTGCAATTTGGGGATGATGATTTATTCATCAAAAAATTAAATTTGTTACCGGGAATGTGGCCAGATCTCAGCCTATGCGCTAGCATAACAATTTTATGACTTGTATTGATGGTTGCGTTTAAAAATTCTGAAATATTTTGTTAATAAAATCACATTAGGTCGTTCTCACATATTGCAAATACTAAACGCGTCACATTCATATAACGATATTTTACATCTATGCCAGTTGAACTCAGTTTTCGTAATCGCGATTAAAATAGATCTGGTGAAATCAGTTTGACGTAAACTAAGATCAAGATCGCCAATTGAACTAGATTAGTCAGAACTAAGTTTCATTAAACTCGGTTCTTATTGTGAACGGTGAAATCGGCCCTAAGTGTTTTATATGCCTAGGAACTTTACCTCGACAATATAGCTTTCACAATAAATACTTAGCGTTTTTTGAATTACCATAATAAACTCATTAAGTAATTCATATACAATAAATGTAGGTGATTGGAATATTAAAAAATCACAATAAATGTAAAAGTCTTGACTCTCGAAAGATAAATTAGCACCTACTTAGTAAATGTGCCTCTAAAAAACAAATATAATAATTATAAGTAATTATTGACATTACTTGAAGAAGGTGGCGGGTAGCGGATGGTTGCGGGCTACCAAAGACCGGGATGGTTGGCGTTCACTTGGGGAGGCCTACGTCCAACAGTGGACGGCAATAAGCAGAGTATATAGTATACATGTGATTTTCGACCCTTAGTCGACAGGGAACCTCCTTGTTACCTCAGGTATGCCTTAGCTTTTCTCCGCACCTTAACATGCGTGGTTACCTTTATCGGCACCGTAGAATCCCATAAAAATGGGTCAAATAGCAATTTAATACGTTTCAAGCTCCAAGGAGTGGAATAAAAAACGGCGCAAAAGCACTGGAGAGCTGTAATATCTCGTTAGATATTTAGTGAACTCAGTGCCAAAAAAATATGAGATAAGTATTAAGATATACTTCTTACAACGCAATCATATCGTACATTTCAAAAATGATATTATGGTTTTAAAACATAATATTATGAGAAGCCAAGCTACATAAATTATTGATAACTAATAATTAAACTTACCAAGATGATTCCGTAAATAGATAAGTTTCAAATTATTTATATATTTTTAAAAAAATAAAATTTTAATATCAACCTGCTGTTGCTCGAGGTTCCGCCCGCGTGGTGTTTATTTGTGGAAAAAAAGTATACAATCTAATGAGTTGTCTCACGCACTAATGTACCTGTAGCGATCGTCTCACCTCTCAGGTGTTATTTATGCCTGAAACTTAGAGTGCATCTAAAGAATAAATCATAATTTTAACCCCTTACTTTGACCCTTTTACGGATGATTTTACAAAACAGTTGAAACACATTTCTTTATTTCTTACCAAAATTCTAAATATGAGTTGTCAGATCCCTAACTTGAGGAATTATGGTTTTCCCATAAAAAATTTCAACCCCTTTTTCACTATAACTACGAGTAGGTCAAACCTGTATCGTGGATATTAAAACCTACATGAAACTACGTTCCTACAACACTCAGTTTCACGAAATAAATATTTTATAATCAAACAAATATTTTCTTAACATAGAGATCGAATCCGCCGCCTCTCGTTTCATAAACGGCTTCTCGTCCTCTAAGCCACAGAGGTTATCAATATTATATACAGTGTAAACTCTATATAGCGACACTGAAGGGACTGTGCATTTTATGGCGTTATAGAGAGTTGTCGTTAAATGGAGAGAAGAAACATCAGAATTAGAAAAATAAAAAGTTTATTTCTGACTATTGTTAGTAGTTATGTGCATAAAAAAGAATGTTATTTGAACGCTATTGAGTATAGTCTGTTACTTTTGTCTGACGTCTTTTGCTGCACCAGTAATTTTGTTGTATTTTTTTTAGTTATTTTATTAATATCTAGCAATACTGAGGCATCTTGGTTATAAAGGAAATATTTTTCCAATAATTTTGCTGCTTCCAGAGCTTCTTTAATGCTCGGCGGAAGCTCAGGCTCATCCGTCTCATCTTCTTCATCACCTTGTTCTTGATCCTCAGTTTTTCTCACTGAATCCAAAATTTCTTCGTCTGTGAGTGAAGCCGTTGTAAGCAGGCGGTCGTCCACTTCAATGTAGGTTTGAAGATTTACCGTATTTCCTGCCATGTTGAATTGTTGAATCCACTCAGTTAATGGAAGGTCGTCGTCGCTTTCAAACTCAGATTCTGTTTCCACCTCATCACTCGTAGAATTGGTACAAAGTCCAGCATGTCGACACATATCAACACTTCGTGCTTCCCCACTTATTTTACCATAGTTGATATGATGACGCTGCTTGAATTTTCCGAGCCATCCTTCTGATGCTTTGAAAGAAGTTAAACCAAGTTCAGCAGCAAAATTCTCCGCCTTAGCTTTCACGAGCGGCCCCGAGATAGGCATATTATTCTGGCGCTGTCGATGAAACCATGATAGTACAGCTTTATCCAAATCTTCGTATATAGGTTTCTTTAATTTTTTGGAAGATTTTCCCTCGCCCGCAGCGTGGAGGATTTTTCTTTATTTTTCCATATTGTGGACACGGTAGAGCGACTAAATCCAAAGCGTTTGCCAACATCACTTATCTTCTCTCCCGTTTCTATTGCGCGTATCAGTAAAACTTTTTCGTCAATACACAGTGATTTTCTTTTAGTAGCCATGTTTACAGTTTGCAAGTTTGTGAGCAACTAAGAATATGATAAGGTATAGATAATCCATGACTCCTAGTTATGAATCATGGTCAATAACAGTCTACACGTGCAAGCAATCCCAATTTGTAAACAAAAGAATGAATTTCTTAGAAAGTTCGGTATGCATGATGCCGACAGTCGAGTTTATTGCGGGCTAGGATAATAAAGCGACAATAGATCGTACACAGCTGCGCAGTTTTTACTAATTTTAGCAACTTAATTGTTGTCGTTATTGAGAGTGGGTGTAATGCTATATAGAGTGAAACATTGTATGAAAAACAAGCTAAACCAACCAAAGCCAATTGATTTCGACGCTTAAGAGAGTTTGTCGTTAAATAGAGTGACGTTACATGGAGTTTACACTGTATTTACTTATAAGTTGATAGAAGGAAATAATAAAAAACGTCTTACTCAGTATGTTGATTTCCATTACAGGAAAACAAAATAAAATGGATTGGTTAGTAGGTAGTAATAATTTCATGTACGTGTTTATCGTGTACTGTATACATAAAGATATCTAAGTGCTATAAATTAACCTAACAGGTATATGTAATCTACTATTTAGTGCGCATTTATATAATTGAATGAAACTATTAGAAACTAATCGGTTACATTAATCAGCGTTCTAGTGGTTGGATTAGGATTTTCTTCCGACAGAAGCTCGCACGGGCAGACACGTCGCGCGCGCACCCGTTTGTCGAGTACGACCGCAACTAGCAGCTTACTTTCCTACAAACTAGCAGCAACCGTGATACCTAACCTAACGGGATATATTTCTTGGATTGTACGATCATTACTCTCTTTGCCTCTACTCTTTAGGAAATGGAAGGTTCGCTATTTAAATCTTTTCCAGAGACGCATTATACAACGTCTAAATTGCTCTATCATTGTACTTAAATAATAAGATAAAATACTGTAATTTACCGTACTGACACCATTAGTTTATTATGCAACCATCGCACATTATTTCATGCCTTCTTTTTTAATATTGTTTTTTTGCGATATAACATTACGAAAGCGTCCCGGTCGACCGCAACGTGATGGCTCAGTTTATTCAACATTGTGGTGACAGATCAACTAATCACGATCACGACTCTACGCAATAGGAAGCAGTGATGATAAAGCAAATTACATCGCATTTTGGTTACTATTTGTGACGACAAAAAATATGTCGGTACCGCAAGGTGTGTAATTACTCACAATTTTGTGATAGTTTTTTTAACGAAAGCAAAAAACTGATTGATATAATCGTCAATAACATTAACAAATATATGCAACGATTATAGAAGTATACTTTCAAATTAGAATTTTTGTTAGTTATGGTCGAATTTCATCCAGTTCGCGATCTCTAGTATATTTTATAATATAAATGAAAATAAAGACAAGTAGTTATTATCTAGTTTTTTCCCTTGAAGACTTGAGAATAGGACTGGCCAAATGTCCATTTTAACAACCATAAGGTCAGTACCTATAAAATATATCTACTATATATTAAAGCCTCTCCAGAGAAATCAATAATATATGGATTGCTATCCACCTCGTAATGATCGTTGAAGGTCGAAAACCTTTCAATAGCAATTTGTCAATTCATGTAATTGACCATAGTCGGCGTGTATGCTGTATAATAATTCACACGCGAGCGTTCTCACGTACGATTCCGATTTGCCGGCTGTGGCACGGTAGTATGATCTTTGAAATTATTGAAAACATCATTCTTGCATCATTCATCTCATATGCGTATAGTTAGGCACCTTTAAGACATCTTTGTTTTGGTAAATAGTACTAAATCCATTCTAGATAAAAAAAAATGAACTAACTTTATGAGTAACAAACAGTATTTGCTGTTTTTCCTCCTGGTGCCTAGACTCGCTTAGTAACAATTCTGCAACTAATGCTGGTATTAAACAATATAAAACAAGTATGCCTATTTAGTTACACTTGTTATTCTTTTAATATAAAACTGTTAGGAGTGAGGCAATTTGAAACCTCTAACACAAACGAATGTAAATTAGATGGTATTTGCTATGGTCATACAAGATTAGGAACAATGTGTTATCTAATGTATCTGGAGGATCCACGTAAGCCTTTCACTTTCGACCGGTAAAGATAAAAGTAGATATGGAGTCCACAAATCCTTTCAAGGCAATCAAGTAGAACTACAGTTTGACAAACGCCATCAGCATCAATCAAGATCCACTGCGGAGAATTGAATTGGCGCACTCAAACCAACTTTGCATAGAAGACATTATCCAAACAGCTTTGTAATAGAGGCAACATATTGTAGCAAGTGTAAATGGGCTTACATAACGGGTCTCCGTGTTCAGAGGAGCATTATGAAATGGCTTTAATAACTGTTGAAGAGATTGGCGTGTACTGCAACCTGCCAACTGAGTTAGTGCTTCTGGCGTCATTAAAACTCACTAGATTGTTGATCCTGGTAATGTTTGTATTGTAAACCCAACAGTCAGTACTGTTACTGTAGCTCTCCCCGGCTAAGGTACCCTGTTGTGTATTGTGGTTTTAAGGTTTATTTATATGTAAGAACTATAGCTGCGGCAAGATTAGGCCGACCGCAGGTTGAAAAAACGCTTTGGGATTTCGTTAAAAATACTCGATCTATAATATCATCAACAATGTTAAATATCAACCAGTAAAACAAATAAGATTTGCAACCAACGGGAGAGGTCACTTTTTTTTATTCTGGCATGGGAAAGTAACCCAAACTAACCAGTGTGGTTGCACCTGACGGTAAGCGCAGTGGTAACACAATCATGCCGGCCTGCTGTTTAGCTTCTTCCCACTATGCCTAACGGACCCAGGATCATAGGAAGGAGGGAACACGGATGCTGGTGGTGCGGAAAACATCAAGCTCCGCAAGCCAGTACGCGTGGTTTTGGTGTGGAAGGGAGATAATGGGATGAGATTACACAATTCCTCAGCATTTGCTATTACACAGACGGTAGAACACGCTAAGGTTCGAAACCATATGGCATACACCTCTGACTTTTCGAAGTTACGTGTGTATTCATTAGTAATTATCGCTTGCTTATACAGTGAAAACATCGTCAAGAAACCTGCATGCCCGAGAATTTATAATTATATTTTTATGAAATAACTTAGCAGTGGTAGCCATTGGCGTATCTATGGTTAATTTCCAAGGTGGGTTTCCTATGTCTGATAAAGCAGAGGTGCAATGTAAGCAATATAGATTTTTAGAATGTTTCTTTATGAAAGAAATATTTTAACCAACGTCAAAAAGGAGGAGACCCGAGAGGTTCTCAATTAGTAGGTATTTTTTGTGTTTACACGTAACTCCGACACATGGGTACGCACTAATTTGTATTATTCTTCATGTATTTGAATTTATATTTCTTAGACAATGAAATCCTCAATAACGAACAGTATTTAAATGTAGTTCTAAAAAGGAAGTTTTTTTTAAATGAGGTTATTTATGTACGTATAATACATTAATAGAGCTCGAGTGATTTTGAGAAGTCAAAGAAAAGGGGAGAGAGAGCAATCGTCGTAGTACACGATCGTTTATAGAAAGCGTGCTTCACCACAAACCTGTATTTCTAGATATTTTCCATTAAGGCTGTAACATGGGCTAACTTGTAACAATTATGTTGAGTTGCAAGACTTTTCTGGATAGTTCTTTTAAATGATTGGTATGTAAAAATAGGTTGCATTACGAAACTTTATTTATCTGGTAGAAATTTTGTAGATGCTTTCAAAAAATGTAGAAATCACAGATAGCCTCGGTTTTTATTTAAATCTTTATGAGTACTAATACTATTAACACGTGTCTTTGACTAAAAGATGTGTTGTGACATCCTGTGTAACGAGTTTTGTAGTCAACGATCCTATTAAAAAAATACTGATAAATATAAACTGAAGAAAACTCGCGGCGTACGTCAGATCTAGGCTACGCAGGCCTGCTTTAAGGTAGCTCCTTTCTATGAGCGCACAGAGCTAAATTCGTCAAGGTCATTGACGATGTGAACCAGTACGTCTCGATCCATAGATGAAGACCATCATTAAATATGTACCCGTACCTCATTAATGATTTTATCCAGACAGGCGTGAATTCAATACTCTGGAAAAATCTTTTAGTTACGACTGTAACGGTCATACGGCGCCGCGGCGGCGCGTCTTGGCTTGATAAGAATGGATGACCAGGATCACCTCCTAGTATCCTCCATCATGTAGTTGGCACGATTTTTTTATTATTCTAATCAACAAGGGGATAAATTACATAAAACCTATTGTCGAAAGAATTTTATGAATAAGTAAATAATAAGTAAATTAGACGTCATTCAAATCTGCTGGAAGGGGTAATTGTCAAATGACAGTAAAAGGATATGAAAAGGATGCACGATATGTGCCGTGACGTCACCTCTCAGAACGGCCATTACTGTGCAGTTGTGCGAGGGAGATAGTGAGATGTTCCCACTACGTACCTATTTTCGGTCATACCAATATTTAAAATAAATATTGTGAACTCATTTTTTCAAGCAATTTTGATTCTGTTTGCACAAAAAGCTTTATTTTGCGAATTATATACGATTACATATCGAATAATGTACACAATTACACACAGGAAACTACCCTATTATTGATTCTTAACACTCATGAAATGATGATTTGTTTGGAATCACGCATAAAATCGTAATAACTATTAATACTTATTAAAAATAATGTTTATTTTACTACTTTTACAATTTTTTACATAATGAGATTATTTTAGCGGACAAACTGATGCAATAATTTTAATTTTTTTCCAAGTTATTTCAATAAATTATTATAATACCGGCTCGTATTATCTTATTGCATGTAAAGCCACCCCCCCCCCCCCCCCCCCCTTTTTCATTACCAATCCTCTAATTCAGAGAATTCTGAGACCCTT
Organism: Laothoe populi; assembly: GCA_905220505.1. NCBI lineage: Eukaryota > Metazoa > Arthropoda > Insecta > Lepidoptera > Sphingidae > Laothoe > Laothoe populi. Next base: position 13,694,181 of record HG992150.1, read on the forward strand.
ATTTCAATATTAGTTCATCTAACCATCTCCCCTTGGGACTGTAACATAGACAACCTTTAGAATATACATAAAAGTAAAAATAGTGTTCCTAATTTAGAAACTCTTACTTTTTTAAGTAGGTAAAAATAAATAAGTTAATTTGCGTAAGTTATTGGCTTTTGAAAAGTTAACAAAACTCAAACTTATCATTATACTTTTAAGTAGTGTGTTGGGCAGATAACTAACAAAAAGGCAATCTCTAAAACAATTTTGTCAATCACATAGACGCTATTTGCCCTTTTTCAAAAACATGAATGGAATATTGTTATAATGTATTTCATAAAATGTAAAATATTTAAATGAGATTTGTACTAATTACAGCAACTATCCTACACTATTGAGACCATAACCAAGCAAAATTTCATTTCCACATTATGTCAATATCTCATGGACAAAGAGTTAATGTGGGCGTAATTTAAAATATTAATAATAACACCAACAGTCAGACACACATAGTCCCGTTCCCACACTAGGTCAAACCTATATTGTGGGTACCAGGAACTATGAAATAAGAGTAGTATATTATGAAATGAAAGGACTACTGTCCCACAATACCCAAGACCCAAAGCAACCATTTGTGGATTAAAACATTTCTCTTTGTGAGGGCATTGAACCTGCAGCCTCTCGTTTCACAGCCAACTACTTATCTGTTGCGCTATGGAGGCTACCATGAATTAAAACATAGGTAGTCATGGGGACTACCCACAGGAGTGAAAACTTAAGACTTTGGAACAACTGTGTTATTTTATGAAACAGCATTCACGAAGTCATAACTTTTTTGCTTATGATTGCTTTTCAATAGTTATAGAACTTTATAGGTGTGTATAATATATGTCAAAAGTAAAAGAACAGTTATGTGAGTTCAGTGCTTTTTCCCCATCCCAGAAGTGATTTGAACACGCAACCCCTACAAACATATATGTGATTATTGTAATAAACTTATACAAATATATCTTTGTTACTGAAAACAAATTGGTACGCGAAATATTTGCTAGAATCTTTTGATACAGGTTAATACATATTTTTGAGAGTTTGAATCATATAGATTTCCCTATTAAGCGAAAACTATGATTTGAAAGGGGTTATAAAGTGTTTTAATGGATTTTAACTGAATCAAACTAAACCTAAGCATATTTTGTATGTTTGTGTTTTTATAGAAAAATATAAGTAAGTTGTTATAAAGAGTTTACACTATTTTAAAAGTAAATTTATGTGTGACTCAGTATTATAAGTTGTTATGTCCGACTACTATTATATTATTACAAAAAGTAAAGAGGAAAACAATACAAATGTATGAAATTTACATTAATAATATATATTTACAGTATATAGTGCCGTATGATTTAGACTAATAAAAAAATATAGGTATTTAAATATTTCGGTGAGTGATTTAATTAAAATTTAATAATTACATTTTATTAAAGTAAAAACCTTTGATACAAAAACTTGTAAACATAGAATGCAGTGATAAAAAATAATTAATATATGGATTTGTAAGTGAAAATAGTTAAATTTTATAAATGGGGCGATATTGACATAAATAGGCTAGTAGTGAGATATTTATACCTAAAAATCTATACCTATAATGAAGAATTATTTTCACACGATTTTGAGGTTCATTTCCTGCATAATTTATGATACATTCATCTTGACATAGTACTCAATTTCAGGTCATAATTTGTTTCTTATTACATTTACAAAGATTTATCACATACCGAATAAATTATATAGCAGAATGAAATTAAAATACCGAAGAATGAAAAGCTAAATGTTAGGCATTCGTGTCTTACCTTGTCCATATTTGTCAGTCTTTGGAGTTGAAGTCATTTTTACGAACTGATCTTGCTATGGCATATTATCACTAGCAATTTAATCCCGAGATAACTAATTAAGTATTGTTTTTAGAACAAAATCACAAAATATCATTAGAAGCAACCGGCAGCCATGTTTAGAAAACAATTTGTAATTTATACGACTAATGACATCTATCAGAACTCATCTGAAGAAAAGGAAATAAAACCTCTTGGGTTTCTAAGTTTGTTGTACAGATGTCTCTGTAATAAATTCAATTTAGTTAAAATAATATATATGTATATCCATACTAATACTATAAATGCGAAAGTAACTCTGTTTGTTTGTTTGTTACCTCTTCACGACTAAACGGCTGAACGGATTGTAATGAAATTTAGCAAGGGAATAGATTATAACCTGGAGAAGGACATAGGCTATCTTTTTTCTCAAAAAACAACCTTGAAAGGGGTCAAATAGGAGTTCGAAATTTGTATGGGAAATCCATAATTCCTCGACTTAGGGATCTTTAAATTCATATTTAGGCTTTTGGTAGGAAATAAAGAAATACGTGTCTCAACGTTTTTGAAAAATCATCCCTAAAAGGGGCAAAGTGAGGTTAAACTTATGGGGTATTCTTTAGATGTAATCTCAAGATTCAGGCACAACACCTGAGAGGCTGGACAATCGCTACAGGTGCCTCAGTGCAGAAGACAACTCCTTGGATTGTATACTTCTGCTCCCGAATATAACCTCCACGCAGGCGGAGCCGCGAGCAACAGCTAGTCTAGTATAATATAAAGTAATAGTGTTTATTTTATTCTAAGTAAAAACTTAAGCTCAGACATGATTTAGGCTTATGACTTTGAGCCTAGGTTTGAACAAACTAGCATGGTCGAGGCTGCATGGTTAAGGACCTTTGGCTCTTTTCTTTTTTTTAATAACAAAAATGCAAAAGGAGTACATTAAAAAAAAACATAAATCTTTGTCTATTACCAATGTTGCCAAAATATTACTTTCATTACATTTTGCATAGTTTTTGACGCAAGTGTGCCTTGAAATTACACAATTTGATTCCCCTCTTTCCATCATTGGACGACTAGAGACGCGACCAAGCGTCTTCGTTACATGGTTGATTCCACCTGTGCGCACGAAGTGTTTTGCTTATACATTTATCATGCGCACTGGTAGAGAGTGGAACTCTTTGTCGGAGTCTATATTTTACAAGAAAGAAGAATTATAACATGAGTATCTTTAAATCAAGAGTGAATAGGTATCTTCTAGGCCAGCGTAATCCATCGTAGACCACATCACCACTTCTCATCAGGCGAGATAGTGGTCAAACGCAAGCCTATTGATAGTGAAAAAAATTGTCTATGTGAATATTAAAATTTAACTTCCTTTTCATTATAACCCCAAGATCTCTAATCTATTCAAGCTGCCCAAGAACAATCTCATTGAATTGACAACAAATTTCCAAAAACAAGAGATTTGATTGGTGTATGATGTGTTTACAGCCTCCGTGGCGCAGTGGGCGAGGAGCTGGCTGTGAAACGAGAGGCCGTGGGTTCGATTCCCGCACCGAGACAAATGTTTGTGTGACAAACGGATATTTGTTTCGGGCCTGGGTGTTGTGGGACCGTAGTTCTTGATAAATACGATACTGGTTTTACCTAGTGTGGGGTCAGAACTATATGTGTAACTGCTGGGTGTGTTTATTATTATTTAGTGTCCAACCGAAACAAGAATTTCTATCGAAACTAAAAACGAATCTTCGGTATCTGTTTCAGTTTCGGCCGAAACCGAATTCGAAACCGAAACTTTTCAGACATAATTAAAATCTATTTTTTTTGTGAAATTAGCTTATTTCACACACAGACAGTTAAAACATGTAAAATTAAATAAAATAATAATTTATGTATGTGAAAAAATTAAATAATTATATATTTGTTTGATATTATTTTTTTACTGTAGAGTTCACTTTCTCATATGTTTGTGGCATCAGTGATATTCTGAAATGTTTTACAGACTTCATGCGATATTTATGAACCGCGTAGGGATCAGTAAAATTGAGTCGTCGGAACGCTTTGCCTACTACAAATGTATACAGTATGTCCACAGTTATTACTTTGTCAATACAATCACGCCAGACCGGCAGGCGATCTGACAGCTGACGCTGGTGGGCGACACACTATACACGAACTCTCCCCATTGATATATAAATATTGGTAGGTATTCCGTTATCAAAGACTCTCCCTAAAGCAACCGAGCGAAGCGCAATAATTCACGAACGCAGTTTCGGTGCGGCCGAAGGTTCAGTAGGTTTTCTGCCGAAACCGAAACTGGTACCGAAACTAGATTCTTTTGCCGAAATTTGCCGAAACCGAATCTTCGGTTGGTCACTTTTTTATTATTATTATAATTAAACAAAAATCATTAGCACTCATATCTCATTTAAAATTGTGATAATTTTGCGTTTCTTGTATTAGTTTGTGGTTAATTTTGCCTTTTGGCTACTGGCAATACTGTCTATAATATGTTTTATCACGTCTGAAGGACTAGTATCCATGGACATGAATAAATAAAAAAAATATATATATATGTATTATCTTTGATTTAAGTAAGACTAGGCAGTATGGTCGATTGACTATAGCCTGTCCTTTGGACGAAATACGAAAAAAAAAAGATTATCTTTGATTTTGTATTATCTGTGATTGTCATTGACACGGTGTTGATGGTTTGCAAGAATTATTAAATTTAGTGCTAAATGTGTTGGCTTTACATAATGTTTTTTTTACTATATGCCTAATAGAAAGACATTTTCAAATCTGTATAATATATTCCAGCGGACCAAAACAACAAGTTCGTTAGATTTTGACTGCGTCAAGGGAAAGAAGTAATCATGGCGGACCCGCTCAGTTTACTTCGACAGTATAATGTAAATAAAAAAGAAATTGTTGAACGCGACAATCAAATTATATTTGGCGAATTTTCTTGGCCAAAAAATGTTAAGACTAACTACCTTATGTGGGGGTAAGCTCATTGCATATCTGCAAACGATAACAAGTTTACTCATACACTACTTTCTCGTAATACACATTAAAAATATTTTTTTAGCTCCGGCAAGGAAGGCGGACTCAAGGAATATTATACACTGGAATGTCTACTGTTCATCCTTAAAAACATACTTTTAACTCATCCAGTGTACGTCAGACAAGCAGCAGTAAGTAGTGTTCCTTCAACAACTTCTAACTTGTGCAATATGTTGGTGAAATTATGTGATGATATTTTGCATAGGCTGCGAACATTCCGGCAGTCCGTCGACCGGATCGTAAAGAACTATTGGCGTATTTAAATGGAGAAACTGCTACATGTGCTTCTATTGACAAAAGTGCTCCATTAGAAATACCTACCCAGGTGAGTATTGTTTGTATTTTTATTAATCACACCTACTATATTCCGTAGAATTCATTATAAAAAATAATATAGAAATATTAATTTAATAGAGCTTTGAGTGGAAATAACAAAAACAACATTTTAGTTTCTATTTTTCAATAATATCATAACTGTGTGCCCATATAGATAAGATAATTAGTAAAATTGAGATTTATAAATTTTAGGTAAAACGCACTCATGACCATGATGGAGGTGAATCTGCTGCTAAAAAGCCTCGTATTGAGGAGACTCACGTACAAAAGGTGCGTGAACAACTTGCTGCTAGACTTGATGCGCCGAAGGAAGCTTCTGTCACTGTGGATAATATCAAGTAAGTGCAATCATTTTTGTAACATTTTTTTATTGCTATTGCTATGAAATAGTTTGTAAATCATTATATTTAGTTTTTGCATGGTGTCAACTATAACTTTGCTAAAAATGATAACACACAAACACACCTAATGTTTTAAAAACATGCATATCATGTCTGCAGTATTTTTTATTGGCTACATTAGAAATAATATAAAGGCCCAGCTGGTGGTTAGTCGTTACTTTTGCTCAGGAATATAATAGAAGCCAGGGGAACAGCCAAGCCTACTGCCTACTATGGAAATGCAGAATGTTCGTAAGTTGAACTTCAAGGGAGGCGCCAAAAAAATTGAGTTATAGTTTTCGACTAATGAAGGATATATGTATATTGAAATTTTGGGATATGGAGGTATTGGGGCTTGATTGGATGGGAACAAAACATTTTATCAAGTTTTGGATGTTGACTTAAAAGAGGTTCTACTGTACTTTTTAAGTCTTGAACATAGTGGAGGGCTGCTTATTCCAGAGTCTACAATCAATACATTTGATTAGAGTAGAATGTATGAAAATTCTTCCCTTGATAGGTGTTGCAATGGCAACAATAAGCATGTTGATGTCATCATTTCAAACATTTTCTCAGAACACTCAATGTTAAAATAGATGTCCAAGACTATAACTACTACTACTGATACTAGTATTCTATACTTTTAACTATAATAGAACTGGAAAAATATGTTTATTTTATAATTTAAGATCATTGTCAGAAGCTATGTCAGTGGAGAAGATTGCTGCAATTAAAGCCAAGCGTCTAGCAAAAAAGAGGACTACTATCAAAAGTAATGACTATGCAGACACACTAGGTGTTGTTGGATCTGACTTGAGAGCAATATTGGACTATGATGTTGATCTTACCAAAGATATTATCAGCCGAGAGAGACAATGGAGAACAAGGACTACAGTATTACAAAGTAATGGAAAAGTGAGTCATTATGCTTAGCACTTTATCAACTATTCAATTTCATGATCACCAACATCATACTTGTAATACAAATTTTAATATATTTTGTTGTATAGTCAAACAGTGATGTGCCAATAAAAATTATAACCTCATTTGCTTAGTAGGCAGATATTATGGTAAAATTTTAATGATTTGACTCTTGCCAAATTATTATCTTTTACTAAATAATAGTGCGTCAGAGAGTATCAGTCTTCCCATAAAGATAGTGTAATGACTTTCAGTGCATAACATTTCAAATTGACATTACTGTTAGGAACATCAACAAAACTATGCAAGATGGATATTTAAAAGGCATAAATACAATGTTTATAATTTGTTGATTGATTTACACGGCACTGTTACACATCTCAGTGCTTAATATTAACACACATGCATGTCAGGATTCACTTAAGGCTTCTCTTTATAATTAATCTACCAGCATTACCCTTTTAAACCGAACAACGCCATTGAACCATTTACAATTACTTACTGCCCCGCGAACGAACCACGAATGTTTTCACTAACAACTCACTGCTACACCGCTAGTCTTCTGAACTGAACCAACTGAACACCGGAGTGCGGAAGGCACTCCGTTTTATATTAAACATTTACTACTCCCACTTTGGTTGTCATTATTAACTACCCCCAACTAGTCTCCTAAATACCTCAGTTATACCTTCAGTATTTCTAATAATAGTAAATACCCTAATATTACATTCTAATTTGCAGATGTTTGCCAAAAGCATATTAGCACTACTAGGCAGTATTAGAGCACGAGAAGAAGGCAGGCCCGGAACACTCAGACCACAGCCTATTGTGATGCCGCAACCCACAGTATTGCCAGCACAGCAGACACAGTACAACAGATATGACCAGGAGAGATTTATTAGACAGAAAGAAGGTAAGATAATCTCAACTTCAGGTTATAATATCTTGTATCATAGCATATACATGTTGTAAACAGACAATGCAAGTATATCTACATATTTAAAAACTAATTTTAGATAATGCTAATTGTTAAACTTTATTTGCAGAAACGGAGGGCTTCAAAATCGACACTATGGGTACATATCACGGAATGACCCTTAAGTCAGTGACAGAGGGACCAAGTGTGCCAGTTGCAGCTCGTGCACCTCAGACTCCTAACCATCCACGGCAGATACCTCGTAAGTCTGAATAGTATATTTCGAGTAATTAAATTTTGTTAGTACTGAATCTTCTGAAGTGAAATAATAGCATTTCTTAATTGAATATCTGCAGTTTTGCTCTAAACATACACTAACGAAATAGACTGTTTTTTGTTAGATTATTTGTATAAGAATTACTAGCATATAATATATATTATACATATAATAAATAATTGCATGAAAAAACAATACATGAGCTGCTGTGTACATTTTGTTATATGTATTTATTAATATTTTCTGCACTACAAGTCATAAAGTAAAGTAAATTATGATAAAATAAAATTACATAGAATTTTTATGTTTCAAGTCAGAAATAGGGTAGTTTCCTGTGTTTAATTTTGTACATTATTCTATATGCAATCGAATATAATACGCAAAAGAAACTCTTGCGAAAACAGAATCAAAATTGCTGGAAAATTTAGGAAATCTACATTTCACAGGTTTTTTGCTCATACTGAAAGGTATGAGCAAAAACGCTTGTGTTTTGGGAACATATCACTATCTCTCTCGCATAACGGCTCAGTAATGGTGATTCTGAGAACCATGACGTCATGGGACATATCTGACAATAAGTGTAGGAAATTGTAGTCAAATTTGAATGGCGTCTAATTTACTTATTTTTGTTCGGATTTATACAATTCTTTCGATAATAGGTTTTAGGTAATGTTGTTGATTAAATTAATAAAAAAAATCGAGTTAACTACCCTATTGTGTACTAGTAGTGCATAGAGTGATGTATAACTATATAGTTGTATACTTGCAGAGAGCGGTCCCGTGTTGGGCTCGCCTGGGCCGGTGACACGGCGCGAGCTGCTGCCGGTGGCGGCGGCCCGACTGCCGGCCGGCGGCATGAAGCGACCCTCGCGCACGCCCATCATCATCATACCCGCCGCCACCACCTCGCTCATATCCATGTACAATGTGAAGGACATGTTGCAGGATCTTAAGTAAGTCTGACGTGGTATACTCACTGTACAGTGAACATTTTTATCTTTTTTTTTTAGTCTGGCGTGGCACAGTGACCACACTGCACCTGATGGTAAGCGCAGTGTCGTCCAGATAGAGCATCAAGTACCGAGAGACAGTCTATGCCTCTCTACTCAACACAAACATGCCTGTCACTTTGCGGTGCCAGGATAAAAGAAAACGTTAGCAGTGGAGATCACTTAATTGAGTCACTTACTTGATTGCTTAAGTTTTCTATATAAAAAAAAACACTTCATTTACGTTATATATCCATAATTATGGATTCATGTATTTTTATTATACAGAAATAGTTTATTTCTGTTATATTTCCTGTATATTTCCTTAACAAAACATCTTGCGTACGCATTATTACGCGCTAATGCGTGCCATTGCAAACTACTGGCTAGTAAACAATAAAAGCTGTTCAGTTTCATTTTTTATATATTGATTGATTGTATCATTATTATTTCTATTATTTTTGTGTTTGTGCAAGTTCAATTATTTATTTATTTATTTATACTTCATACATACATTTATATGTAAAGGTGGACTTAATGCCTGAGGCATTCTCTTGCAGTCGAACCTTAGGTGATGCAGAGATAGAATGAAGTAGGTTTGAAAATATAATTTATAACTTAAAATACTTTGAATGCTACTAAGTAATAAAATACTAATAGAAATAATGAATATCATGAATACATACTAAACATATAGCATAGATATATACATCGCATAGATACATATATATCTAAATATATATGGATATAACAATAAATATATATATATACAACATAACTACTGTTGTGATGATCCTGCAAATTCGTTTAACAGCAGTTTACGAACCTTCGACTTAAACGCGTAACGACTCGTGCACATCCTAATTTCTAATGGGAGCGCATTCCAGAGGAGTATAGATTGTATAGGGAAAGAGGAATGAACAAAGTCAGAGCTGTGGGATGGGCAAAGTAGGAGAAGATTATTCGACGACCGAAGAATTCTCTCGTGGCTAGAATGAAGGAACCTAAAGTACGGAACTAAGTAGGAAGGTGCAGTGGTAGACGTAAGAAGTGAGAAAAGAGTAGAAAGCGCGCGAAGATTTCGGCGCTGACGAATAGATAGCCACTTGAGTTGGGAACGAAAGGAGGACACATGATCGTATTTGCGAAGATTAAATATGAATCGAATGCAGTTATTAAGAAGTCGGTCTAATTTATTGAGCAGATCTGCATTCAGGTCAAAATAGCACACATCACCATAGTCAATTATAGGGAGGATTAAAGCTTGCACAAGCATTGTCTTTGTCCTGGATGGGAGGAAGTTCTTCAGGCGATAGAGAGTGCGAAGTATTCCAGTGACTTTTTGACAAACATAGGTCACTTGGGCTCGCCAGCTTAAAGTGCAATCAATATTCAACCCAAGGTTCTTAACAGTAGAAGAATAATGAACAACTGTGCCATTAAATACAATAGGTGGAATAATCGCAGTGTCCAATCTACCCATTAGCCGTTGGCTACCCACGACGATAGCTTGGCACTTGGTTGGATTTACAGTGAGGCCAAAGTTCTCTGACCATCTACTAATGTATTCCAGGTCTCTGTTCACTTTGTCCACAGCAGAAGAGATGGAATCAACCTTGGCATGAGCGTATAATTGCAAGTCATCAGCATACAGATGATACGCACAGTGAAGATCCTGAGTTATTAGATTTATAAAAACTGAAAACAATAAAGGAGAAAGAATACCACCTTGAGGAACGCCAGAGTCGAGCATATTCCACACCGATGAAGTATCACCGAGACGCACCGACTGCTGACGTCCACGAAGATAAGTTGAGAACCAATCCAGCGCATCCGACGAGATCATAAGATGGGAAAGGATAGACAGTAGTATGTCGTGATTGACGGTATTGAATGCGTTTGAAAAGTCAACCAAAGCCAGGACAGTGACTTTGGTATCCTCCATGCCCGTCCTCATATCGCCAGTCACTTTAAGGAGAGCGGATGTCGTGCTATGCCCAGGTCTGAAACCGGATTGATAGGAGCTTATCAAATTATTCCGGTAAACAAACTCGGACAATTGCCTGTGAGCACAGGCCTCGAGCACCTTGGATAGGAATGGGAGAATGGATATGGGTCGGAAATGGTTGGGACTAGCCGGATTTGGAATTTTCGGAAGAGGGATAACAAAGGCATTTCTCCACAAAGACGGGAAAATACCACTGCTAAAAGAAAAATTGATTAAGTGGGTAATAGGAAAGAGAAGATGGTTAAGGATTACCACAATCATGCGACGGCTGATGCTGTCACAGCCTGTGGCATTGGTTTTAATAGAAAGGATTATCTTTTTAATCTCATCGGATGCAACTGGAGAAAAGTGAAATAACTCAATGTTGGCGCGAGGAAGTCCAGCTAAGTAATCCAGAGTACGACACTTGGTTTGACGAACCATGGGAACAGAAGTGGTGAAATGGCAGTTGATTTCGTCCAAGCCAACTGTCTTCTGGAAATCAAAGCTTTTCTGTCTGCCAATACCCAGAGTTCCGAGGAACTTCCAAATATTAGCAGGAGAGGAGGAAGAAATGTTACTGAGAATGTGGCGGCGTTTGGCGTTACGTATCATCTGGTTACACCGATTCCTTGCAATCTTATATAATTTCCATTTATTTTCAGAATGGTCCTTTCTGTATTTCTGGTATGCCCGGTCTCTACGTCTCATCGCCATCCGAACACCACTCGTCATCCAGGGAGCAGGAGGACGTTTCAGTCTTACCTTTTTAATAGGTGCATGGGTATCAAATAGGGTGAGGATTATTTTATTAAAAATACACACCTTTTCGTCAACTGTGGTAGCTGTCGTTAGATGGTCCCAGTTTAGATTTGCAGCATCCTTACACAGTTTGTCTACGTCCATGCGACTAAAACATCTCATGTGCAAAACTTTAGTAGGGAATTTGGGAGGTTTCAGAACATAGGATAGGTAGATGAGGTCGTGATGAGAGAATCCAGGAGCGAAAAATTGGCCATGAGTAGAAACTAGGGAAGGCATAGACGTAAGCATTAAGTCGAGCCACGTGTCATCTCCATCAGGGTTGTGGTGAGTGGGCTGCAGCGGGAGTATGTGTAGGCTAGCTGATTCAATGACATTACGGAGTTTAAGGGACCGGGTAGAATAATGAGCAAGGAGGTTAGTATTGAAATCTCCCATGATGATGTGATGTGCATATTCGGACCCTAAAGATTCCAGAACCGATTCGAGACTGGAGAAATAATCAAGGGAAGGGGGACAATAAACAACGCCAAGTGCAATTTTAGCTCCTTGGACGGAAACCTCAATGAAGACATATTCCGCAGTAATATTATTGTCAGGAGAAGAAGAGGAGGCTATAAGTTTATATTTAAAATCTGAGCGGAGATAAATAGCAACGCCACCTCCTCTCCTGTCAACTCTATCACTACGGATTAAAGTAAAACGCGGTAGGGGGTAATTGGAGGAGGGCAGTTGAGGTTTTAGCCAAGTTTCAGATATAAGGACGGCATGAACGTCAGCGTCAGCAAAAGTTTCTGCAAGTTCACTATAATGACTAGGTACACTCTGCGCATTGAGGTGACATACATTAAAGAGCCTGCTGTTAGAGTGGTTGAAAGTTTGGCGTACTAAATCACCCAGCATGTCAGTCAAAGAACTGAAACTGCCGTCGCCAGATGAACTATCACTACTATTTGCAGAATAAAAGGAATCATCATCAGATATCATTATGAACGATAAATATCAATATATAAATATAAAAATATATATATATATATATATATGTAAAATAAAAATAATATAAAAAAAAAATAAGAAATATGTTTAATTAAAAACGTACCAATTGTTGCTATTCTCTGTTCTCTGCACCACCTACCAGCTGATACACTTCATAATTACTAAAAAATCATACTGTAAGAAATGAACACAAACAAAACGTAATTTACAAAATAATAAAAATGTAAAGAAAAATTAAGAATTTCTGAACGCACTGTTAAAGTAACATGGAAACATGGGTCTAGGCAGTATGGTCGATTGACTATAGCCTGTCCTTTGGACGAATAAAACATGGAAACATGACATCTGGGGTAGCCATAAAAAGATTAATAAATAAAAATATACATCTGCAGTGGGTAGGACTACGACAACAGTACTAATATATTGTCCGGATCAAAAACAGCACGCGCTCCGAACACCATTGTAAACACGACACATATAGTCAGTTCTTCCGTGGTCTAAGGTTCGATGCCATTGTTCCAGTATGGCCAGTGCCGCCTCTAGATGCAGAATTTGAGTTATTTGACGACTTCTGGTACTTTAGTGTCAGTGCGTTGAGCTCCTCCATTGTTGCAATCTTTACGGTGCCATCTGCAACTTTTATGACAATGGTTCCGTCCTGTGTCCAACATCCACGCATGCCGAAGTGTTGGCGTGCTTTAGTAAAGATCAACTGCCGAGGCCTTGTCAAGAACTCCTTGAATGACGTGGAAGTGCCCTTTAATTTGGATTTGGCCTTCCAGACAGCAGACCTATTTTCGACTTCGGAGAACCTCAGAAGAATAGGTCGGTGGTGTTCTTTGTTGCGGACGCCAATCCGATGACACTTTGATATATTGGACGATGAGATGAGCGTCAAGGCCATTTTTTTATGAAGTAAGTCCAAGACAACCGAGGCGCAGTCCTCTTTATCAGCCTCAGGAAGTCCCATGAGAAGGAGTGTCTTCCGCCGGTGCCTGGTCTCCATGACATCAATTACACGAGCACAGTCAGCGATCTGTTGTCGAAGTAGACGGAGCATGTTGAACATGATCTCTCTGAATGTCCGGAACTCCTCAGCCACACGAGCAACGGTATCTTTAGCAGGAACTTCAGTTTTTAATTGAGCTTCAAGCTCGTTCATTCTCTTGGTGAAAGAATCTTCGAGCCTGCTCTGCGCATCCTGTATGTCTACTAGCTGAGCCATGATCAGTGTGTATAATTTGTTTTGTCGGTTGTAAAACTGTGTGTGCTGGCAGGTGGTGTATATATTAGATTATTGTCATATATAAGACTACTGTATATAATAAACAACAAAAAACACTTTAAAATTGCACAATTAAATTATATAATAAATATTTGAATTTCGAACACGTTTACACTTATTGACACCTACCGCCAAAAAAAAAAAACAAAATTAGTAATTACTAAAATTTTAATTTTTAATGTAATTAATTAAATTGTGTTTCTTTTTATATAATGTATGCATGCTGTAGTTTACTATAATTGGAGAATCATTATTATCCAATACAATATTATAGTATATAATATTGTAATCTGTGAATGTGATGTATATTCTCTGTTGTAAACTCTAAATAAATAAAGAGTTTTCAATAATAAAATATGTAACATTAACTTCCACAGGTTTCTCACAATTGAACAGAAGAAAGCTGAAGGTACAGTTCGTGAGAATGAAGTATTATTGCAGAGGAGGAAAGGGCTCTCTGGTGACCATGTGCCAAATAATTCATCAACTATTACAGTATGTTTTGAAACTATTAACTGTATCGTTTATAAGCTTGTGTGGTATTTTATTTTCAAATGTGTGATGTTTATTGTAGGTACCTTACCGTGTGGTAGACAACCCTGGCAGATTGTCCGCGGCTGAGTGGGATCGCGTAGTCGCAGTATTTGTACAAGGACCCGCGTGGCAATTCAAAGGATGGCCTTGGGATGGAAATCCCGTACAAATTTTTGCTAATAGTGAGTTTATAGTTTGTCCAATAGCAAGTAATCGTGTCTATTCTGTTGTCACTAACTAAACGTGACACGTGACTATGTCCTATCATTCAGTGTCGACAAACCAAAACTTTGTGTTAATTATTAATATACACTACATTTTGACAACATCCTAATTCATGCTTTAACCATAATTTGGGCAAGACATTGTTTCCAAATTTCTTAGTGCTGGTGGTAGGATATTCATATCCGCCCGAATAGCGACCACCGTACACAGGGTGTAAAATCCGCCATAGTGGCACACCCAAGTGTGTCGCGTTCTGGGGATCAGCCAGTGTACATCCGGTTTTTGTCAGGGGTCTAGAGTTGGAGTGCAATGTTTTGTCGTTTTGCGGCCTTCTGAGTACTCTGACACACTAGACCTTCGACCGCTTCCTCACCATCTTGCCCATGGGGTAGTGTGAAGAAGCAGGCAGGCATGATTGTGTTGAGTAGCGGGGGATAGATTGTCTCTTGCTACTCGATACTCTAATTGGACGGCGCTGCGCTTACCATCAGGTGCAGTGTGGTCAAATTGCCGTGCCAGAGTAAAAAAAAGAGTAAAACTTTTATCATATTTGTGTCGCTTGTTCTATACCTGTCCTTAATGTTTTTTGGAAGTGTGTTTAACAAAATGGTTGATTGTTTGTTTATTTTCAGTTAGTGCCTTCCACCTGAAGTTCGACGAGATGAAGTTGGATGCGAACGTCGCGCGCTGGGCGGTGACGGTGCTCAACTTGAGTCGCACCAAGAGGCATCTCGACCGTGCTGTGCTACTCGGTTTCTGGGAAACATTAGACAAGTGCGTACACAAACAGTTTTAACTGAACAATATATACTACATACAGCGAAAGAAAGCGTTTTAGCAAAATAATGTAATTTCTTAAATTAAAATAGGTACAATATATTCTTTCAATAAAAAAATGTGCCACTCAAAAAGAGCCTTGACTAATTGAGACAGTATGTTGATATACATCTGCAAATATTCTGCTCTCAATAGTGCTATCTGTCTGATCTGTCATCTAGAAGAATACATTTAAAATGTTTATAGGGATATTTTCTGTCACTATCGCATCATGTTGTTTTTACAAACTAATCGATCTTTGTTTAGAATAACTATTTAACTTACGTACTATAATTGACGTTAGGTAAACGCATACGTAATATCAAACGTGGTCACTGCATAAAATTCATATCATTAATAGCTCATTGGTTACAGCTACGTCGAATTGACGATATTGGCGTACTGTCAATAATGTTCGACAATAAGCATTGTTTTCATAATTGGCAAAGGAAAAATACTTATTACACGAGACATACGTCGTCGCTGCTATGGAAAAATGTGGTCTATTGCATTTTGACTAGATTCAAATTCGTTTCATTACGTTCGTATGAACAGTTTTTATAAACAGATTTTGAGCCAGCTAACAAACTGGTTTGGCCAGTCTCGTACATTACAGTCATATAATAAATAATACACTACAAAAGAGTGTCACTTGATAAACTGTTTTGAATATTTACTTACCAAATATGCTACAGTATTTAAAACCGCAGGTATAAAGATCTTTTTATGTTATTTTAATCAATAGTGATGGTCATGCTAGGTTGCCATTCTAGTGTTTTCCATATCTATTTTCAATAAACATATATTATCTTTGTTACAGGCACATGATGAAGAATAAGCCACACCTTAAGTTTTAAGTAATTTCTATATGTATAGATTTATAGTATGATAGAATCCTCATGAATATCAGAATGCCTTCATATTCAAAGTGAAATGCAGACACTTCATACCATTTAAGTATTTGGCAGAAGACAGAATTTGTATATATTTTAATAACAGACTGATTGATTAGTAAATAGGAGCTAATGATATATCTGTTGGCAGTAAAGGAGTATGTACTGTGTTCATTTGTTTCTCGAATAAGAAATGATATAATGTACTAATAAAGATTCGTACACTTTAGATTTTATATATTTGACATTTCGAGTTAGAATATTGTAGCGCAATGAATATAAATGTCTTGGCTAGTGCTAGTGAACTAAAAGTTTAATATCACTAAAATTAATCCAAGTACAAAATAAAGCCTTGTAGTTACTTTTATCATGACAAAATTCTATGCTTCCTTACTCTTTGTAATGAAGGAAGTAGGCGACATGCTCAATCAATATAGGGGAGTATAAATAACTTTATATCCTTTATTTTACCATTTTAATTGTGCTTTTATTCTTTTTTATTGAGTATGTTTTAATTTGTAAACTGGTTGAATGACTGGATAGCTGTAACTTTACATATATGATTGTGAAACCTAATATGAAGTGAAGAAGAACCCAATCAAGAATATTGGATCGCTGATTTTCTGTTTGCTGTTGAAACCCTTATTGTTTTATTTCCATGTACTGAGCGACTTAAAATATATAATGATGTTCGTATATTATGTTGTCTAGGGACCCTGGTTGTGTTCTATTTTATGTTAACTCATCATCACATAATAACACATTATAAAACATTTATTTTGTACTTTGTGTAGCTCATAATGTAAGTCAGTTAAAGCTTTTTAAATCTAATATGACCATTCCATTAGTATTCACGCTATCAAATTTTACAGTAAATTTCAGTTCCTATTTGTTTCATATAAAGTTGTAGTTAATAAGGTACATATCCATTTGATATGCATACATTTTATCTTAGATAAGTTCAATAGAATTCTCTACATATTGTATAGCGATCATCGTATCGCATCATAAAATTACTCCTGCTGTCTTTTTACTTTTGGGTATTACCAAATTGAGTAATTGGGTATTGTAGTACTGCGTCATATTAGATTAGAAGCCCTATCTTGCTTTTTAGTCATCGATTTTCTGATCTAACACTATTTTAACTATTTGGGACATTGCCAAAATATTTTAAATGGTATTGAAATGTTTAAAGATATATGATCTTTGTTTATTGACAACAATAAATTGTTGAACATATGTGTGTTTGTTTTTTAAATGTCGAGTGTTTGTTTTAAATGCCTATGCTTAAGTTTTATGCAATCTTATCCTATTAATATTAATCCTACTAATATTATAAATGCGAAAGTTTGGATGGATGGATGGATGTTTGTTACTCAATCACGCTACATCGGCTGGACGGATCTGGTTGAAATTTGGCACAGAGGTAGATTATAGTCTTAGGCTACTTTTTATACCGGAAAAATGCACGGTTCCTGTGGGATAGTTTGATGATTTTTTTACATAGTGTTAGTTTAGGGGTAAGAGAATGACAGGCCCCATTTTTTTCCCGGAAATAATAAATATAAAAAGATGTAATAGCTTAAGATGTCTCCATGGATTTTATACAGTTGCTTTGAAAAATAACGAACACGCGGGCGGAGCTGCGTGCAAAAGTAGGTTAGAATTTTATATGCAACAACAAATACCACAAAAATAACCACAATTGAATCTAAATATAAACATCAATGATAATTTAAATTAGGTTTACCCAACTACAAGTAATTTGGCCGCCTTTGTTACTATACTCCTGCCTAGTTTGTCATTTTTTATTGTCACTGACTTCATGAGAAATAGGGTTGTCGATTGAAAAGATTGCCGACTATAGTTGTGAGGTATGGATGATTGTCATCGTTGTTCTAAATATTTTTTTGTTCTGTGTTTTAGAAGGGTTTATGACGTTGTTTGACTAAAGAACGTTCAAATATTTAGTTCTGATTTCAATTTTTATTGCCATATATTATTTTCTTTTTTGACCTGAAACCTACTATGCCGACCTTGTTTTTATAGGACTTCGTCATCCATGGGGTGTAACGTGCGAAATCCTCTAAGGCGAAATGATCTGTGAACTGCTACAATAAAATACATTAATCATATAATTTGAGTTGATTGTACAGTTATTATTATGCTAGAGTAAGGTGAGTCTTGATGTTTATTTATTTTCTGAAACAGTCTTATTTTTGTTTGCGATTTTTATCAAAGTAGAGCATGGCTATTTAATCATCACACGGAAGTTTGGATTGATAACAAACATACATTATTGGACTGATCATTATAAAATAATAATAATAGTATAGGTACTATGTTAAATACAGGTATACTCAGGTAGGCCTGAGTATACCTGTATTTAACATTGTCCCTATTATTAACATTTAATACACACGTAGGTACTTGAGAAAAGTCAGACGTGTATGCAATTTGGATTTCGAACGTACGACTTTCGTCTTCGGTCTACGACTTGCGGTCCGTAGGTAGCGCAACCAACTAGGCTATCGCTTGGTATGATTATGAGATTATTATATATAAAGCATTATATACATTGTTGTAATCTTTGGTTTTATAGGTACGTTTTGGCTTCTTTGATCTTTGAACCACACTATATGAGTACTTTCGACATCTTGATGAGTTGGTTTACGATTATTTTGTTTTCAAGGCTTTTGATTCACAACACTCCATTACAGTGTCCCACAACTGCGAAATGTGCGTGCACGACTAATAAAAAGTGTTAGACCTTATTCCACCAAGCTAGCTTAATAAAGATCGGTAGACATCGCATACCTTCGAAATATTATACTGATTTCTCACGATCATTTTCTTTCACCGTTAATAGACCGCCAATTTTCAATGCATACTTAAACATAACTTTGGCAGTCATGCTGACAGGGTTCTTCTGGCTTGACTGCTTGCTAGATTATAGGTGCTTATCTATCCTTCTATGTATTCAACTTTGTTATAGTAAGAACTTTATGCTTAGACATACTGTCTCTTAACACGACCCGCTACACTTATATTAAGCTTAGGATGTTTTCCTGTCTATACTTGCCGGATATGCATGCATTAATTAAGCGTGTACGCACCAGTTAGGTACGTTTCAAATGGCCAACGCCAGCAATGAATACATTTGTTAACAACCAACCTTCATTGAACGAAATAGGAGTTGGTGAAGAAATAAAATCATGTAGCTTTTATGTTTCGTAAGCTTTTAGAGAATCTAGTTTCCCCAGAATTAAAAGTATTGAAATTTAAAAAGAGTGCCTTTTTATGTGGGGTGCTGTTATAGTTTATAATTAGCCACCCCGAGAAGAGAGCGAAGGTAGGTAGTCTCGTTGCTGTCGTTGTTACTGAAGGCCTGCTTGGATGCATGGAGTCCATTATATGCAGCACCGCGCAGGGATGGGTTCCGTCAGAGGCAACATTGTTTATCGCCTCAGTAAGGCGGGGCCCGGCCGACTCTAGCGCCGTAGAGACCCACCTCGGGATGTTGGTCGGTATTCCAGTGCAGATTCTTAACGAATAATCTAAATTGTAATTACATTTTAAAATGAAACAAAACACGGATTAGGTTTTATGTCTTTATTTAAAATTTAATTTCAATGGTAGTGTATAACAATAAATAATTCTGTTCTCTTACAGAGATAAGTACACACATATTTTATGTAATTATAGGTTTGATATTTTCTGATATTTTTCTGTAAACAAAATAAACCCATTAATTTCTTCCACAACAATATCACATCATTAGGTGTGTACTTCATGTGTGCCCGTTTTGCTTAGTGGGTACTTTTATCTAAAGTACGCTTAAAAACTTTTTACGTTATACGACACGATGTTTATAGCACAATATTTTGGCAAATTATCAAACTCCAAGCTTATAATATTAACAATGGCTCACAATATATCTAACACGTACTGTAAAATATCTGAAGAAATCTCATTTACAATTAATCGAATATAAAAAATACCTCGATATTATCGATGATTTCCTAATGCCCCGGTAAGGAATGATAGGACCAAATTTTACCGGTCGCAAAGTACTTTTGTCGAAGTAATTTGAAACTATTTTTTAAAACATATTAGTCTTTAAAAGGGGATAACTAAGTCGCTCGTCGCAATCTCGACGTGTATTAACTGATTTATTATTGCTAACGTACGTAACGTAGGTAACGATTACTTGATACATTGAGCGCGATTTGCTAAATTATTTCGTTTGCCACCAATTACGTAATTTAACTTTATTATTATAAAACATTATACTGTATGAAACAGTTCTTCTCATCTATTTGTGAGCATAGCCGGTTAACAGAAGAGCTAAACCAACAAATTACCGACTTAGCACCTTCAAATAATTGATTCAAACTTTTGAACAATATCCCCTGTATACAACTACAGTAAATTGATGCAAACAAAATTTATAAAAATTAAAACACAAATAAATATAAAACTACAAATTTCTAAGGTTGCTACTAATGAGGCGACGAACTATATGACTATGAGTTTAGCACAATCACTCATAGTGATGCGAATAGGGTTGCCATGTCCTATGGGTAGTACCTTGCCACAGTAATGCTCCTCGAATATTTATACGTATAAAAAGTATAAATAATTGACATAATAAACTCTGATAACTACAATCGGTGTAGAAAATTATAACCTTTTTATTTATAGCTGTTTGTTAAAATATAAAGAAAAACGCCATAGGGCCCGATCGATAAACGATTAGGAATCTAGTTATATGCAATGAGTAGCATATTTTAATGCCTTTTCACTGGTACACTTTATTGATCGAGATATTCAAGGTCGATAGTTCGCAAAGCATATTGAATACGGTGGCAGAGCTACTCCGTATACATGACCCTATAGGAATGATTCGTGCAAACTAATGAAATGATCGATGATTCAACTCCTAAAAGTAGTTAAATTCACAAAAACTTTTAAACTTAGAAGAAAAACAACGTTGTGAGTAATGTTAAAAAATACAGTCGAATCGAGAACCGCCTGCCTTTTTGAAGTATGTTAAAATATTAATATAAATAGTAGACATCCACTTTAGGCATATAATTCTGGATTTTCATTTGAAAATACCAGGGACCCATTAACATTTAGTAAAATTGAGTATACATATATAGTCATACACACAAATAAATTGTACATATAAAAAAGAAAAAAGAGTGATAATTAACATGTCGTTGATCACTTTTACACTTATACTTTAAATACAGAAATGTTTCAGATAACATACTTATTAAATTTTGATGGCAATTGCATGAAATCAGTGCAGCGGCATCTAATTTTGTTGAGGAACATACTTATCAGTCAAAAAATATAACAACCAATCATAACTAACAACCTTTTTCAACTATCTAATATTTTATTATAACAATTTTGAGATTTAACTGATGTACCTACTTACAAACACACTAGGTACATATACGATTAATTTTATCGGAAGCATTAAAACATACCAAGAAAATATGAAACGAATCCAAATATTACTCTGATATGGTAAAAAAACGATGTCTATTACTTTATCTATCCGATAAATGCTTTTTTAAAGTCTAGCCACAGACTCTTCTTAGTATTCGAAAGTTGTCGATGTTGGGACAACTTCCAGCACCAATTGCAGAAATACTGTAATTTTGTCTGAAAAGATGAGCAAAATATGGATTAAATAAACTTAATTATTAAAATAAATATAACCCTAATGTATAAAAAATATATAATTACTGAAAACTGGTGAAAGTATTTGCAACATTTGAACATCTATTAAATTATTGCACAACATATGTTTTGTAATTTCAAATTGCCCTGAATAACATTTAAGTTATAGTTATCATATATTTTTACGCAGTCAGATATTTTATTTTTTAAATATATAGTTATTTTATTTTTAATTTGTTATTTTTATTAACGAAGGCGCCGTTCAGATCGTGCATTAAAGAATGACTGTACTGCCCCCATGATAAATGTACTTTTTGCAGTTTGTGTTGTTTTTTTTGTTGTATTATAATATTTATATATTTGGAAGTACGAAGAAAGGAGTCCACAACCAATACCGATTGGCTACTTTATAACTTTCATTTGATATCCATATCATTACAATAATAAAATATTATATAATCTTCCTCTTTTTTCCTCAGTCGCCATATTGACACTCTCACAACTAAGACGAACATAACGGCATCTCATATGTTAAAATTTATAAAACCGTTAACACTGTACATAGGGCTAAAAAAATAGACATACACTTGAAAGCATTATCTTCTTCTCTGGGGCAGTCAGGTAAAATCAAATTAATGTAGAAATAAATATTTATAGATGAATAGCGTAGCCTTCCTCCGTAGCGCAGTAGGGGAGTAGCCGGCTGTGAAACGAGAGGCCGTGGGTTCGATTCTCACACCGGGACAAATGTTTGTGTGACAGACAGATATTTGTGTCCGGGTTCTGCGTGTTGTGAGACCGTGCGTCTCTCGTAGTGCCTGATACTCACAACACAAGACTCGTATCTTAGTGTGGGGTCGGGGCTATGTGTGTGACTGTTGGGTGATATTTATTTATATGTGTTAATAAATGTAATAAAGTTCCATAACATCTTACCCATGAATGGTAGCGAGTAACCCCATTTAACAAATGGCAAATACACCAACAATCCGCCCAATATAAAAGTAGCGGCATACAAGTACTCCCATTGCGGATTGTCCAATATCGGAGCTACAACCAGATACGTTGACACGAACAGTACGATGTATGGAATTATTATTGGCACCTGTACACAAATAATTACAATGTACTAAAAATAACTTACGGACGTCTGATGGGGAGTTGTTTAATTGTTGTAAGCAATGACAGTTCGCGCTTTAAACGCAATAACGGCTTATAACCAATTTGATTTGATTTAAGATAAGTTGTTAACAAAAAAAATACAAAGTTATGGTTTCGTTTACGCGAATATTATACATTGAAACGAAACTAATTTTACGGATTCTATCGTAGTTTATTAAACTTTTTAATCCCAACGTTTCGAAAGCTTTACAGCCTTGATGGTAACGGGGCGGACTAAAAAAAACAGCAATAAACCGCGATAGAATCCGCAAAATTAGTTTCATTTCAAAATACAAAGTTGTTTTTATTCGTATAGTTCTCAAATTTTACCCTTATTTACAAACCAGTAAAGTCTTGAATCAATATTTACTATTGTATGCACACGTTATACACACGCTTCCGACTTACATTTTGCGTCTTTTGACTTGTAACGTGTGATCTTTAGATCTAGGTAGGTACCTACTTTGCGTTCCAAATAGGAAAACAAATGCCAATGACCCGCATCTATTAACTGCCATATGAAAAGTACAGAAGCAGGGAAAATTATATTGCTTGTAACGTTTTTTATTAGCATAGTCTTCATATTATAAAATCATGAAGTTAGCACCTTTAAATAAGCTAATACAGCATTTAGCGATCTAGGACGTTACGACATCGCAGCAAGTCGTTTCTGTTATTTGGATCGCTTAACACCGAACACGTGTATTTGGTGCATGCGATATTGTGTGAGGTATCGTTCATTAATCAATTCTATACTTTCGACATGTACTCTACTATGTGCTAAAT
This sequence comes from Laothoe populi, assembly GCA_905220505.1. Lineage (NCBI taxonomy): Eukaryota > Metazoa > Arthropoda > Insecta > Lepidoptera > Sphingidae > Laothoe > Laothoe populi. The sequence goes on from HG992150.1 coordinate 13,718,061, forward strand.
ACACGCAAAAGAAAAAGAGGCAACTTGCAAGCTGACAGTTCACATCTGTACACACTAAGAAAACATTGAATATAACAATTTAACTGCAAAAGTGACCTTATATTCTACGATTGTTTATATACTACATACACATAAATGAACATTGACACCTAGTAGAATAATTTGAAAATACTTTAAAAATTGGACCATCAGTTACCTTGTATGGTCGCGGTGCGTGGGGCTTCGTATATCTCATAACAATTAGTGCAACCATGGCGCCTCCGTAGAAAATCCACGCAGTGAACGAGAAAAAGTCGATCAATGAATCTATTGTCCCATACAAAACCATCGCCACGGCTATCAAAGACTAGAATAGGATAAAACGTTATATTAGATTATATTTCTATAGGCAACAAAACTATCGAAGTATATACTTACGTGGAATATCAGTCCCGGGGCAGGAGTAAAGCGACGGACATGTACGTAAGAAAGGATATCCAAAAGATGTCCCTCTCTTGATGCCGCGAAACATAATCTGTAAAATTTATTCATAAAAACAGACGCTCATATAAAAGCCAACTTGTTATAAGAGCATTGATGTACAAAAATGTTGATGACAGCACTTTCATGTTCGGTTTACGGGAGTCTACGTCTCTACGAGAATTTAATTAAGTAAATAAACAAAATCGAAAAACAATTGTGGGAAATTAATTTAGTGCACTTATTTTCAAAAAACTTTTATATAAGTACAAATGTATCTTTTCAGTGCTTCTGACGACAAGTGTCTTGCGTTTGCCTATGAAAGGGGCGGTATGGAATGGTAGAGTCGGCAACTTGCATGTGATGCTACTGATGTTGCAAGTGTCCATAGGTAACCGCTTACCATCAGGCGGACCGTAAGCTTGTTTTCCACCATCGTGGTATAAAAAAAAAGTTATTTTATATATAAATAGCTACATTACCTGCCAGCTACGAATAGCGTTCCATTAGCAGAGCCGAAGGTAGAGATGGTGACGGCAAGCGGCATGAGCCACGCCATGGGCCCTAGCAGGCGGTTGCCGAAGGTGACGGCCACGGCCTCGCTGTCCACCATCTCGCTCACAGACATCACCGCCAAGTACGACACGTTCACCAGCGCGTAGCACAGAGTCACCAGCGGGATGCCGATTATTATACTCAATGGGAGATTCCTATAATGTGTTGTAAACTGTAACTTGTGCGCCTTGATCGGCAGCAAGGAAAACGACAGTTTTAGAACGTGGCTGGCTTGTGGCTCGTCAACCCTCATAAATACAGTACAAAATTTTATATACATACGCTCACGCCTGTAATTCCCGAAGCGGTAGGCAAAGGTGTAACCAGTACACCCACTTTTTGCCGAATTTATTACGGTCCCATACTGTGGTAGGAGGCGAGCCTATCGCTATACCGGACACAACTCCAGACTCCGGGCGGATACTGATTATTTATAAAAAGAAAAACTCAATATCACTTTACCCGACCCGGGGTCGAACCCGATAGTGTGGTAGCGCAGCATGCGCATTTACAACTGCGCCACCGAGGCAGTCACAAAAAGTACACAATAAATATAGTACCTTTACAACTGAGTAAATAGGTGTACTACGTTTGGTGATATTTGGTAAAAGGGTACTTCATACTTATTTATAACGATATCTTAAATATACGTCTAAAGTGACTAGTTCTGGGTTCTCCTGGTAAACGAATGGGTACGACCATCGAGGGATACAATGTCTATCGACAGTCGAAATTATATTTGGATGTACTAAATTTTTCATCAGGTAAAGCGTCAATAGCCGTGCCAGGATAAGAAAATAGAACCCACAGAATTGCTAGCACTGCCTTCGGCAGTATGATGATGCAGCATCAGATTGATGATCTACGAATCATCTATGAACTATAAAGATTGTAGACAGAGAGATCCATAAGTGACTAAGTGGGACGGCGTGTGAACCGCATACTTGAACGCGACGGTCCACCCAGCGCATACGCCCAGATATTGAAGTCTACAAATCCGCATTAGGCCAGCGTGGTGGTCTAAGGCCTAACTCTTCTCATAAGTAGAGGAGGCCCGTACCCAGCAGTGGCACAGTGTTTAATACAGGGCTAGTATTATAATATTATTATTATACCTAATCACCAGTAAAATATTGGAGCCCGGTACTTTTTAAAGGAAACAAGTGTTACCTAGGTACTTAATGTTAGCCCATTGTCTGCATACAAGATAATAGGTGGTTATCAAGTGTAGTAGATATAATGTTATAAATTGTGTAAAAGGTAAAAAGGTACTTGCACTTACTTGGAGGGATTTTTTATTTCTTCAGTGACATAATTGAGATTATTCCAACCGTCGTAAGCCCATAGGCCTGTGTAGAAGGCGGTGGCAATGTTGCCCAAAGTCGCCGTACTACTGGCGAAGTTGGGCTCCTGTAAATGTCGCGTATTACCTGCACCATACGGACACACCACCCGTCAGTGTTGCACCAATATTTACATGCCATTATGATTATTATATAAAGATTTTAATAATAACATGTAGGGAAGCTACATGTATTAAATACATGATTCTTACATTTTTTTTTATCCTGGCACGGCAAAGAGACCACACTGCACCTGATGGTAAGTGCAGTGCCGTCCGATTATTGTATCAAGTAGCGAGATACAATCTATTCACCTCTACTCAACACAATCATGCCGGCCTGCAATTTCAGGATTTCTTTAAAATCAACAATTTCGGGATTTCTTTAAAATTAGAATAACAGTTAATTTAAATAAAGCAGAATATAATTTAAATGAACAGTTGAAAACCTTGTAGATTATTACCTAAAATCAGTTTGTATGCTCCTCCGCAAACAATGATTGCGATGGCCACTAACTTGGCCGCCGTGAAGATGTTCTGTACGTTTGTAGCCAAGTTAACACTGTAGCAATTTACCGCTAATATCATCACTGAAAATCATGACGTGACATTTTTTTATACGTACATAAATGAATAATGAGGTGAACATGTCGTTTGCCGCATAGTAAGCGGCATGCTTGTCAATAAACAGTTGAAGATCTAAAGACAACTTTGAATTACAAAGAATTTAAGTAGGTACTTTGTAGTGTACCGCTGCGCTGCGCTCGCCACCTTGAATTTCACGGGTTTTAATGTATTTCAAACCGGAACAACAGTGCTTGAATGCTGTTGCTTGGCGGTAGAAATAGACAGAGCGCTCATACCACCTACCCGAAGTTCAGGCAGACTCTAGCTCACGAGATAATCTATCTATCTCTATCACCTAGTTATTTATAGATCAATTTCACGGTCCTTCTCGTGATTGTACAAAATAATCAATATAAATATAGTTAGGTACATCATGGTAGGTGTCTTACCAATTACAATGACCGAGACTAATTTGACAAGGGAAACTGGTGGTTCACATTCCGATACAAACGGCTCCACTGCATACTTGGCGAAACTCAGGCAAATTATAGCCATTTGTGACGGTTTTAAAACCAATGTGGATACCTGTAGAAAAAAATGAGCTCTAAGATTTTTTGTTTTGCATAACCTACTAGTATTTTTATAGCAGTGAAATATTTTATTATATATATTTAGTATATACCAGGGGGGGGGGGGGGGGGGCAAACTGCGGCTTATTGAAGGATTATTTGTGGCTCTCGATAAATGTATCCGAGTTCCAGAAAGACAAAAACCAATTTCGGTAAAAAAAAAATTATACCTTTTTTGCATAACTTTTAAATATGTATTTAATTGCGGCTCACGAAAAATTTAAATTTTTGAAAAATAGCTCGACTATCAACGGGCTTGGCCACCCCCGGTATATACACAACACCAATTTTATTACCCATGAAAACAGGAATGCCGGTGGTCCACCAAATGCATCCATGAAATAGGCATACTCAGCGCCGGAGGATGTGTTCATTGTCCCCAGTTCTGCGTACGCTAACGCTCCTGTACAGTTATATATAAAAGGGTTAAAGTTTAAAAAGTATATGCGTTAAATTAAGTACGTCCTTCTATTATGAGTTGTGTGGGTTATCTGTACCTCCGTTGTACAAACCATAAAGATTACGTTGAGTTCCAAGAAATTACTGAAAAGTCTGCTCACCGATTCGCTATTACAAAACATAATGTTAAAGGTTTAATTATGAAACAATTTATTGTCGACAGTTGCTACTTGAAAACAACGCATTCTAATATTAAATGTTTCGGGATTTTACGGTTGCCCACGGTTTAGAGCCAAATGTTGCTCAACGAGGCGATACGCGACGACAAATTAACAACGAAGCTCTCAATTGCTCAAATCAAAAATATGCGATCTAGTTATCATTGCGTGCATGTATAGAGTTATTTGGGACATTTATTTAATGCATTATACTATTATGCAACTTTGTGACAAGCATGAGGCAATTGAAAAAGCCAATGCATATCGCTATTTTTGAAGCAATTCCCATTACTTATTATTTCACGTTGTATGTATGTTAGTATCATTCATCGATCCCGTACGGAATATTAATGACGGTAGGTATACTCAGCGATCTATATGACTACGTACTAGATGCGGCGACCAGAACAAACATTATGTTCCACCGAGTTGAGGTGTATACTCCACACCGACGCCGACATTAGTTTGCTTGATGCGACCTAAGCGTGCGCACCACATTGCATGTTTCAGTGTTGAGTTAATTTTAGTTATTTGTAGCGACATTCCCGAACAAATCTGCCTTAAATTGATTTACAGTGAAACTGTTAATAGTATATAAGGTAAATAACATAATATCAATAAATATTAATTAATTTCAATTTTGAATACGGGAAGTCTATATTTTAAAATAAAATACATTATATAGTTTGTCCCGTTTTAGCGCGCGGAAAGTCCCGTTCGAGAAAAGGCGACGGAGTTATCAAATAGTTCTTAGTAAAATGAATAGATGGCAGTTTCACAACAAATTCATTATATAGTTTATCCCGTTTTGGCGCGCGGAAAGTCGTGTTCGAGATACAGTGACGGGAGTTATAACTTCCAAATAGTTCTTAGTAAAATGATAGATGGCATTAGTGGTTGGACAAGGTTTTCGGAACATCTTTTTTTTCGACAGTTCGTGTCTATAGAATATAAGTCAATGTAAATACTACTGGCACTCTATTAGATACTGAGATCATATTTACTTCCTTAACTTACTGGCTTTATTAATGATAATCGTTAAAATATTTTTGTAACTTAACATATTATTCAAGCATTGAAAATGCAAAATTAGCCAATAGCATTGCACCTTATTTGAAATGATTGTAGTAAGTACGTATATAATAGACAGTACATTGTTGAATTGAAATATTCGACACGATAGTCAATCACAATCGGCACACTTGAGTTGTATTATCACACTGCTCCATAAAAATAGAATTGGTCATTGTTGCTATTGATTTTATTGAGCAGTTGATTGCTCGGAAGTCGGAGTTTCGCATTGTATTGACTTGATAAAACAGACATACCAAGATAATATAACAAACAAGTTTTAAGTCTACACACAAAAACAGTGCAGTTGGACGTAAAAGTTTTGGTTGAGTGTCTGTTTGTGGCATCATAGCTCCCAAACTGAAGGAGCAATTGTAATGCCCATTTTTATTTAAATACCTCCTTGAATATCTCTGAAAAAGTGACAAATGACTGTCGATTGTATTCATTACTCCTTACAGGGTATAAATGAGTATATATAATGAATAATGCAGTTTAATGAGTATAAGCTGATAAGATTATACCCCTCGCCAAAGACATTCAACGATTTAAACACTGACAGCTCCATACAAATACTTTACACAGTATAAATATTCCATACGTTGTATTTGTAGCGTTTTTGTAGTTTTTTTTGTTATTGAATTCGAAAATGTGACAATATTTGTTTTGTCACGATACTATATATAATATTTCTTTTAGTAGTACACGTAAATACATAGGCTTAGTTAATTTCCAGGCACTTTATTAAAGATTAGTACCATCTTCACTTCGTCTTCATCTTTCTTCTTGACCGCCTCCGTGGCGCAGCAGGGTAGTAGCTGGCTGTTAACGAGGGATCGTGGGTTCGATTGCCGCACAGAGACAAATGTTTGTGTGATGGATAGATAGTTGTTCCGGGTCTAGGTGTTGTGTGTGGGACCCTAGTTTTTGGTATTTCTTACTATACAGGTTTGACCTAATATGGGGTCTGGACTATCTAATTGTGTGACTGTTGGATATGTTTACTTTGCCTACATTTTTATTACACTATTTTAAAACACTTTCACTAATTTTATCAACAGATTTATATATAGCGATTGAACAGCAGACTTCTCAGGAGTTGCTTGGAACTCTATGTAATTTTCACTTTGTCGCGACGAATGGCCTTAATAAGTAACTGGCTAAAATATTATTGAGATTCTTCATATATAAGCATTCAGTAGTAAAAATGATTCCAGTGAATGATAAAAAATCAATTTTAAATGGATACAATGTACTGTTGTTTGATTTTATTATTATTGAATTTGGTAAAGGTAATGGTTTCTATCTATAAAATAGATTGTGACTGTGGACTCTCTTATATTGGTCAAACAAAAAGAAATATAGGGACCCGCGTAAAAGAACACATAGCTGACGTAAAACACCGACGCTCTACGAAGTCTGCAGTTGCTGAACATTCAGAGGAAGGCTCCAAGCATTATCTTCGATTTGACAAACCACAAATCCTTGCCAAAGAACACCGATTCCTACCTAGGATGATTCGCGAGGCTATTGAAATTAAAAAACATCCAAATTTCAATAGAGAAGATGGTTGGAAGCTAGCACCAGCCTGGGATCCAATTATACATTTAATTAAATCGGAACCCAAAAGACCACCTGCCGGACCTCAAGACATTGTGAGCTCTTTCTGCGTAGATCGGACTACAACAAAATAAAAATTAAATATCAACTATATGGAGGGTAGAAACATTGCACTATACTTTCGTGACGACATACAACTCAGTCTCCCCCGTGACCATGAAGGCTGTAAAGCCTTCGAAACGTCGGGTTAAAAAAGTAAAATAAACCGCGATAGAATCCGTAAATTTCGTTTTATTACAATTTGGTAAAGGTATTTAATATTTTCAAATAATAAACATTTAAACCTATTTAGTTCTATTATATGGGTATACAGACAGTTCAACTTGTTAGTGTAACGTATTAAGGAATACGCGAGCTTCTCTATACATGTTTGGTTTGCAATCGTGTTGCATTAAGTTTGAATTATGCCGTCATGTCATACAACACCGCGCGCACAAATGAGTTGAATGATCTATTGTGTCTATAGAATTACTTACCAAGCAACGAGAGCAGGCCACATGCCATCCAAACGATGAAGCTTATGCCCACTGAGCCTGTGCGGTCCAAGAGCCCAGAGGGCGAGACGAATATTCCTGATCCTACAACAATACAATTAGTTGAAGTGATATGCAAAGAATCCGGAGGCCCAATCCCCATTACTCTACAAGATCAACAACGCACCCGTGATTCTTCTAGTATTATCGATATTAGGGAGGGGCAGATATCCCTTACCATCAGTGGACCAGCTTACTCGTTTCCAACCTGTGCTGTCAAATACCATAATAACTCACGGGCACTAAATCATTTGAACAATAAGTAACGTGAAATAGGTTGTCCTTTTCACATATTAGAGAAACCCCGGAATAACAAACCGATGATGATTGGTACTTATCAGTTATCATAAGTGTCATAAATAAATATTTAATTAGCGGATACATATTACTACAGAAAACAATTTTCTTCAATAATTTTATAGTTATACTCGGCAATAACTTAACGGGATAGTTTAGTTACTGCCGAGTACACCGGGTAGGTACTTACCGAGTAATGACTCAAGAGAAAAAATACAGAGCTTAGGTAAATACGACTATTGTATTATATTGTAAAACTGAATATAATATATATTTTTATCAGCCCTGTATTATATACTGTCCCACAGCTGGGCACGGGCTTCCTCTAATAAAAGTGGTAGAAGGCTAAGTCTTCTGAATAAATACTATAAAAAAAATACTGAAAAACAAAAAAGAGATTAACTCCTAATCTAATCCAACCAATTTTGAGTCGGTGTTGTATTTACAACGTCAAAATTAATGACGACTAAAACTACTATTAAGGCCAGGCTATTTAAAGGCCCAACTTTTAGTGAAAGAATCTTCAAAATCAATGCATAAATTTCGGACTATTTAGTTTTCATCCCCAACTTCACCACCTTGGGAGTGATTTTTTTTCTTAACAAATGAAGACACATTTTCGATATCAGGCCCCAAAAATATAATAAAAATCCAATCTGATCAATCGGTGGAAAAATATGCATAAAAATACGGGTCGAATTAAAAACCTCGTTTGAGGATCAGTTAAAACAAAAAAACCTTGCCTAAAATAAATAATCCCCAGTTATAAACAGCTTAACGTTAATAAGCACTTTTAATCGTATTAAACAGTTAGGTACGCAGAACAGACTATTCTACGGGCCAGACATTTCTTTCATACGTCAACCTGTCCCAAAAGCTAAGTGCTGTCTGCCATCGAACTATTATAGAGCTAATCTTTTTATATCATGCTAGTGTATTGCGCTAACCACAACAAATCGGTGGGTTAGATTGAATATAACTACATATCTATATTCTATATGTATCACGTCGCAGACCGTGGAGTCCAGTTGCACCGCCGGCATTGGGCGTGCCACACTGACGCAAATGTATACTATCATGTGATGAAATATAAACAATGTGTCATGATTTATGTGGATATGAATAAGATTTTTATCTTAGAAATCACATGTTGTCTAGAGGTTGTTGTTTCAGATTGTTGGCAAATACTTATTCAATTAATCAAATATTACATTGTTTTATGTCTACATCACGTGCAAATTAAATACATGAGTAATGTTTAATATAATAAAAATGTTATGGACATTTTTGGTGAAGAACGAGATGGAATAAGTATACCTTTTTTAATTGTGTCAACAGATGTCATAATGGTCTAATTACACACATCCACGTCCCCCCTGGGCCGAGGCAGGGCCTAACGCGGTAAAATTTTAGACGTCCGGCATTTTTTTAAACAGTGACTGAATTGCAGTGAAACGCTTTAGCATCTCTAGAGTCTGTGGCACTGATGTTCTGGTTGTGGACCAGTGTGAAAGCGTTCGTATAATTTTTTTTCCTCGCGTCATTGTCACACTGTGGCCCGGGCGGGGCGTGGATATATTATGTGAATAGACCATAATAAAATTTTAATAGTAAATCGGTATATCCATACCTATTTAGTAGGCCTTGTTCCATCTATAAGATGCATAAAACAGCGTCACTGGATGAACCAACTTCATCACAAACGTTACGTTGTCTGCCAGTGATTTATATTGCGCAGGCGTATTCAAGCCCCACAACCTAGACCGTCCTTTTGACCTAAATACTATTATATGTCAATGCGTAAACAGCACAATCCACAGGAATGACAAGTCAATAACACTCATGTTGGGTAGGTTACAGGATCTAGCTTTTGTCTAATGGAACCTCTATTCCGGATGTGGTCCGAATTTTCATTCTCTGAAAGTGACGACAATGCAAGTATACACGGTAAACCGCTGTGGATTATATGAGGCTATTCATGAGAAAATATCTCAAATCTTATCTTTCTACAAAATCTCCATATGAATGGTTCGTGCTAATTTGATTCTTTGTATGTGTGGGGTAATATTTGGGACTAATGAACCGATACAAAAAAAATATTTTTCACTAATAGAAAGCTAGACTATTTCTGAGTACAGTGGGTATATTTTAGTTAAAAGAAGGAACAACTTTTATCTAAAGAGACGGAGTGGAGTGGAGAAGAGTACTGATGAAGAAGAGTGGAGATTCAAGTTCATTATGAATTCGTATAAAATATAACATTTTCTCGTGATCATCAGTCAGATCAGTTCTGCAATGACCTAATTTATTAGGAGTATTTGGAATAACAATTTCAAAGAAATTTTACATTTGTGTGTGTTACTTGAACTTGTTTGAATATACTTACCGATCATAGTACCGACGATTAGAGCCACCCCACTGAAGAGTCCCACCCGTCTCTTGAGGTGAACAGGGTCGTCCGGAGCTGCGCCCGGCCCCTCCAACTGCGCATCAAATAAAAATGTATATGGAATAACCAAATAAAAATACAAGGGATTCAGGGATAAACAAATTATACTGTAGATATTATTTCAATGTAGACGTATCATTGAATAGAAACTAGAACAGCAATTAAACCCAAACACACAAAGTGGATGGTTGCAGTTGGACGAGAAAAACAGACGGCTGGAGGGTAACCTTGTATGCAGCAGAGATCTGATCACTGATATAGACGATGACGTATAAAATTTATTACAATATTATATATTCGCTTATTATAAATGTATGTCGGAGTGGCATGATTATGGATAGCTAATTTAAATTATTTATTTATTGTAAATTGTGGGTACAGTCAGTTATTTTGCTATTTTGAGGGTGGTTTGAGTTGTTTATCAGGTGATCTCACTCGTAGAGTGGGACACAATAGAAATTACAGAATATAAGTGAGCGCCTTGTCATTTGTTGGACATTCGACAGCAGTACCCTTCTCAGTAAATGTTCTCCTTGAGCGCCCTCTACCCACTCTTCCAGTCACATTCGCACGATAAATAGCTTTCGTAAATCGCCTTTCATCCATTCTCTCCATATGGCCAAACCATCTCAGCATACCTCTTTCTATCTTAGTCACCACATCATTCTTCAACTCACAACGATCTCTTATCACTCATTCCTCATGCGATCAGTAAGGGTGACTCCACACATACTCCGTAAGGAACGCATCTCCACCGCATTTACCCCACTTTCATGCTTCTTCTGCCACACCCAACTTTTACTTCCATACAAATGTGTCGGTACCAGCACACCATTATGAACAGCCATTCGCGCCTTTTGTGACACTGCACGGAGAAGTCTATACCTAATGCTAATATACCTACGGTTTAAGTCTTCGAAAATATTTATGCTAGTTATGCTATAATATATGGTAAGATATTCAGTGGAACGGCTTACATTAAAACAATAGCTATATCATGTGATTACTTCAAAATAACAAAACAATAAATAATATACCTACCAAATTATTTAAAGTAATTTTATTCACTATTCGCCAAATCTTTGGTTGCCTACTCTAAGGCCAAATCCAATCATTTTTACAAGTTAATATATTTGATTTTTATTTATAAATATATCATATAAACCAATTAATTTGATTTAAATAAAACGAGAACATTTATTAAATGAAATTTTATTCTTAAAGTTTCACGCACAGAGCTTCTGTGAATAGCTAGCTGTCCACGATCGCCAAGTGGCCGAGAAATATTGGCTTCCAAGATTTTGCATTTCACAATGACCTTTATAAAGTTTTAAATAGTAAAGTAACTATGTGGCATAATACTCGTGGGTGTTCAGTGAGAAATTCTTTATTGGAAAATCGTTTGTGTATACTGAATCTTGTGTTCCTATGGAGTTGAGTATTCTTTGACTCGGATTTGGTGCTTAAAATTAATAAGTGGACTTATGTGCATTTTTAGAAAGTTCAACTATAGTTTCCACTGTTCACAATGTCAAAAGTAAAGGCAAGGATCATCACTGCCTGTTTGATACATATAATATTGTTAATCTCGGATTTAAACTCAAAAGCTCACCGGTTTCTGGGTCAGAATAAAGCTACCTTTATTTGCTAGAGAGCTTTTGAGTTTAAATCCAAGTTCGGGGAATAACCATTGAATAAGCACACATGAATTACCCGATGTTGGAGTTTGTCACTTATCATATCATAGGACAAAAATAAGCTTAACGAACCATTAATGTAATGGTTGCACCTCTGTATATCCCTTCGGGAAGAGACATCACCTTATCCAGTGTTGATGTAAAACAGTCTACGTTTATTAAGTATACGTCTATGGCGGCGTATATGTGGCTTACTATCAGGTGGCCCATCTGCTCACCTGACTGTCCAGACACAAAAAATACGTACCTTGTCTCCTGGGTTGGCGTTGCCGTCGGTGAGCGTTCCCGTCGTGCCGTCTTCGGCGTCGCAGTCGGCGGAACACCCGCGCCATACCAATCCGCCTTCGCGTGCGCTCCCTGCAATAACAACCCCAATAAGCAAACAGTACACATACATTGTAATATGCACATTATACAGATATAGACAATATCATGTAACCCTTGCCGGAAACTGAAGTGTACAGTTAGCAGTACCTTGATAATTCATAATAGATATTTATTTCATTCGTCACAAGGTTTCCCAATGTCTCAGAAGAATCGCCACACCCGCCTCACGTCACGGCATTTTAAATGTCCCAGAATTGAGATAATTCAAGCATTTTAAAATAGAACAGAATTTCGTATAGCTCTGGTGCTAAAATCTAATTCTGTTGCTGTAATTTTCATACTACGTCACAATACTCATATAAATTACGTGTAAATAGGTGTTCTAAGTCAGCTCAATCGTACAAATATCCACTATTCTGCCAAAATTCCTCCATAATTTGTTATACTGTTTGTTACTTTTATACGATAGATAAAAGAAACTTTATAGTTCATTTATTTTACTTTCACTCGTTTTTTTTCATTTTGTCAATAATATGATTACAAAACAATGAACACGGATAACAAACGTTATTTTGGCAATTACGCTTTAGATTGAAGTAAATAAAAAATATGCACGTAGGTAAGTGCGGTATGCCTACGTAATTTGTAAATCATTTTTTTTGTCGGGTTCTAGAGTTGGGGGTACGATGTTTGGCCGTCTTGCGGCCTTCTGAGTACTCTGACACTACACCCTCGACCGCTTCTTCACCTTCTTGCCATGGCGTAGTGTAAAGAAGCAGGCCGGCATGATTGTGTTGAGTAGCGGGAGATAGATTGTCTCTCGCTACTCGATACTCTAATTGGACGGCACTGCGCTTACCATCAGATGCAGTGTGGTCACTTTTCCGTGCCAGGATAAAAAAACAAATGTCCAATTGCTTTTTGCGATAATTATCTTTAGTATTAAGGTGGAACGTGATAATTTACGATGAAGATCTGGATAATATTTAGACATTGTACCTACAGAGTACTGAGTGATATTAAACTTAAGTAAATCGCCGTCTGATCGCACAATTGAAAGATTGAGGCTATAATAAAGTTTAATAAATGAATACCTACATACCAATAACGCATAATACATTTATAACGCCTACAATGTTTCTACATGACACTCATATTAATAACAATAATAAAGGATTACCCTCGCAGATATTGATCGATTTAGTATTTTTACCTCTTAAAGCATAATTCTAGAGTGACACTACTCTCTACCTACTTACTATCAGACCATATTATTATGCTCTTTGCTCTCAGACTCTGTATCGTCATTTCGACATGTATGGATAAAACCCAAATATCTGTATTACCATAAATAAAGGCATTACAATGATAAAATCATCGCTGGTAGTAGGATATTCATATCCGCCCGGATAGCGACCACCGTACTCAGGGTGATAAACCCGCCATAGTGGCACACACAAGTGTGTCGCGTTCCGGGATCAGCCAGTGTACATCCGGTTTTTTGGGGGTCTAGAGTTGGGGTACAATGTTTGGCCATTTTGCGGCCTTCTGAATACTCTGACAATAGACCCTCGACCGCTTCTTCACCTTCTTGCCCATGGCGTAGTGTGAAGGAGCAGGCCGGCATGATTGTGTTGAGTAGCGGGGGATAGATCGTCCCCCGCTACTCGATACTCTAATTGGACCGTACTGCGCATACCATCATGTGAAGTGCGGTCACTTTCCGTGCTAGGATAAAAAAAAAGTTATTTACACCTATCTCCAAGCGTTTTATTTTGTAAGTGGTAGAGTACCCGATGACATTTTCGGGATTTCATCCATACTCCAGAAAACAATCCGCTTCACGTGGATGATCCTCGAGATAGTAGTATCCTGGCCGGATCTTTCCAGTTTTGGTATAAACACGCAAAAGGTATGTTTACAGAGTTTCATACCTAAAAATAACCCTTATAAGATTACTTTGTTGACATGGTTCTCTGTCAGCCTGTCCGTTTTTGGCACTGAATTGAAATTAATGTGGAATACTAAGGTGTATGGCTCCACTCATGTGCATATTCGGGGTCCTCGTGTAATATGATAACGAGTCTTTGAAACCGAATTGGCTGATTCATCAAAAAGTTCAATTACAATAAAATATTATCACGTAGATAACATTACCGTGGTATATGGTATATTCCGGCACGGTAATGTTATCTATTCCGGTTATCTTACAATCTTGCAATTTGATACGAAAAGCAAACGGATAAGTGAAGTACAATATCCAATTGTTATTAAATTCTAAAAACGCAACAGCGAGCTGTTACTTAATTCGGTTTTCTGTAAGACCGCGATACTAATCCACTCGAAGGGGCCCATTAATGTGTAGATATTATATTTTTGCTTTACAAAAGTTGTATCTAATATCTGGTAACACCACGATAGGATTAATAATTATCACATTGACGTCGTACAGTGGAAAATCGCACATACCAAATTGCAAACTTTATAAGCAAAGAATTACCAGTAACACCACAATAACAAAAACCACTTGTCAATGGTTTCCTCAAATCACTTTTACCTGGGTACTTAGTACCTAAGAATTGTTTTTAGAATGTGCTACGTACGTGCTTCTAAACAATATTGCGGTATAGTTTTAAACTGTACTGTTTCAAATATTGAAAATCGACACCAACGTTATATCCGTACATAGAATATCCATCAACAGTTTCGAGTAAATATCTATACCATTTACACTACCTATATTGATTTATACATAATAACTAACAACTATATGGAATAATTTGGCAGAAAAAAACCTTTATAAATTCCCATAACACTTGCTTATGCAGAACCCAAAACCTTTTATACCAAAACATTATATTTTATAATAGCTACAATTTCTTATATTCATTTGATTAGGAATGTAAAACTTTCCTTCGGCCTTCAGGCGTTTTAATTGGCACGTATAGTCAAAATTTCAAACACATTTAAATATTACTAATGAAATAGGTAGGCGATAGGCATAGTAACTTATAAATAAATGATCAGGGAATCTTCAATGACGCATTTATTTTGTGCTTTTCGCTTTCGTTTCATGTGTTTATCTTGATCTAAACTGTATAGGACAGATATAAATTGCTGAATTATAATACTTTTTAAAATTTATCCACGCCACGTGTAAGTATGCTTCACATCTGATTATTTTTTTCTTTCTGCATACGCTCGTTCTGTCGTTGTTTTAAACAAGTTTTTTCGTGATTTTATTAACTGATTTCAAAAAGGGAGGAGAAGGTTCTCAATCCGTCGTAATCTTTTTTTATGTATGTTCCCCGATTACTCGAAGACGCCTGGACCGATTCGAGAAAATATTTTTTGTTTAGAAGGGTATACTTCCCAGGTGGTCCTATTGGTCAACAAGTTAGGATATCCAGAAAAATCGAGGGCACCCCTCAAACTTTATAAGGACGCATAATGTGTTTTATGAATATAGAAAGGCAACTAACATTTACATGAGTTATTAGCTTGTTAAGTGTCAAGCCTATATAAACAGCGGGTTCCTTCTCCAAGGTCCATTCCTAATTCAAATAACTAAATCAAAATATTGTTCTGATTTCAAATACACATGGTTCATAGCCATATGGGTTAGAATACAAATGGAATTTCTTCTTTATATGTCAATAGGCTTACTGGCGCTTTATTTATTAGCTTAGTTGGTTGCGATACGCACTGTCAAGACGAAAGTCGTATGTTCGAAACCCAAATGGCATACACCTTTGACTTTTATAAAAGTTACGTGTGTATTAATTAGTGGGTCATGCCGCCATTTCGTGCAAATTTCAGCGTTTCGCGGAATAAAAAAAAAATGTCAGGAAATAAGTTTTTTTTCAATAAATCATATTTAGCCCACCGTTCTAATGATAATCAACGGATGGCAATTTTTTATCTTGTTTATAATTTATACGTCCAAAATCCATATAACCATCCATAGAAAATTTGGATGGTACGGATGGAAATGAAGAAGAGATGAATGAGAATTATAAAGAATATCTTAAATAACTTTTTATTTAAAATTTTTATTTAAATTTAAAAGTAACTAATTCAGAATTAAATGTTAGTGATAATGAGTAAAGAGACTTAACTTCTGAAAAAAATATGATCGTAGGTGCATTAGGTAGTAGGTTTTTAAATTCAATGGAATGTGATGACAGTATAATTGGACAAAATACTATCAAAGTCACAAAAATCTAAAATAATATCGTCAACGACAGACATACAGGCACTTTGGCTTTGCCATCGAGGCTAACTGGCTACTATAAACACGTTGTGGTCTTACTCAGCGACAGTCATTTATAATTGCGTATTAGAATGACAATACTTGTACTGTGGATGGTAGTAATATTTTTTACATGACAAAAATAAAACTACGTTCTTTAATTGTTCCTATTATGTTTATAATTTTACAAAAAATATAGATAAACGAGTGATGATTTAAACTAATGTGGTGTGTGGTGGTGGATAGAGCACAATTACTTCCAGTAACGAATGTACTTAGTAAATACGAAAAGGTCAGCGAGTTTGTGTATCTTGGTTCATTTATTTATTTATTTATTGAGAAGAATAGTTACAGCTTTTTACAATATTGGGTAATTATTTAGGAATATAAATTTTCTAGCCAATAACAACTATTCATATATATAAAATTTTAACATTGTCGGTTCGAGAAAAGTATTAATGAGAAAAAAACAAAAATCAAATGTAATTCAACACTGCTTAATACACTAAATTGTTTTACTACAATTAATTTTCACTGTTTATTAGGTATGAGATGGTACACCAGTACTGTTAAATAAAGTTTTCTTACGTAAATAAATAATCATATTAAATAAATAGATAAGTCGTTAGATATATATATATATATATATATATATATATGGATACTAATAATACGTATACATACACATGCTTATACATATACATACGTTAATACACTACACAAATACACATATACATACATAAACACACATGTACATTAGGAGGTATATATGTATATCAAACATTATCATTATCATGGCCTGTTAATCCTATTCAGGTCGTAAATGAGACACTACCTGACACTTAAATCTATGTTTACATCCTATAAAAAGATCGATGTCGGAGAAGTGTTTATTGTAAGTATCAGGTAATCTGGCAAATACAGAGTTTTTACCGTAATTAGTGGTGTGTGATGGTACTTGTAATAAAGGTGTGTGTCTCGTGCGACGTTTCGGTGTAGCTAGAGATATAAGTTCAACAAGTTCGGGAGAATCCAAACGGCTACGGATTACATCAAACAATAAACCCATGTCAAGTACCTGACGACGTTCCCTTAGTGTAAGAAGACCAAAATTAC
The DNA here is from genome assembly GCA_905220505.1 of Laothoe populi. Classification (NCBI taxonomy): domain Eukaryota; kingdom Metazoa; phylum Arthropoda; class Insecta; order Lepidoptera; family Sphingidae; genus Laothoe; species Laothoe populi. The sequence continues at coordinate 13,735,592 of HG992150.1, forward strand.
GACATGCGTCTTCATATGTAGCACCCATGGTAGCTTTATTACATTTAAAATTGAGATGACGCACGAATTTCTTTTGAATGCTTTCGATGCGGTTTACATACGTGCTATAGCATGGAGACCAAACTGGGCTTGCATATTCTAATACACTGCGCACATAGGCATAATACACAATTTTTAAAGTAATAGGGTCAGAAAAGGTACGGCAAGTTCGTATCAAAAAACCAAGATTGCGATAGGCTTTGCCAATAATCGTGTCAATATGTGTAGACATAGTCATTTTACTGTCGAAGTGTACACCAAGGTCACGCACCTCTTTAGTTCTGTTGATTGTAATACCATTTAATTTGTATGGAAATTCTATAGATTTCTTTTTACGTGTGTAACTTATACACTGACACTTTGCTATACTGACCGTGATTCTATTTTGCCTGTAATAATTGTAAAGATTATTAAGGTCATCCTGTAATAGCGCGCAGTCAGCAACAGACCGCACCCCCATATAAATTTTTCATTGATAACCTGTGACGGCGGCTGCACTGAAGAAATCCGCCGTAAAGCCGGTATGGCCAAAAGTGCTATGGCTAACCTCGACTAGATCTGGAGGAACCGAAGCATTCGACGCTCTACAAAGGTGCGCTTGGTCCGTACTCTGGTATTCACTATATTTTTGTACGGTGCCGAAACTTGGAGCTTAAGAAGTCGTGATAGCAGTAAGATCGATGCATTCGAGATGTGGTGTTGGAGGAGACTGCTCCGTATACCTTGGACTGCGATGAGGACTAATGAGTCTATATTAAAAGAACTCAACATCACTTCGCGACTCTCTCCAATATGCCAGAAACGAGTCCTAAGTTTCTTCGGACACATTATGCGGTCGTCAAAGCATTGTCTGGAGAAGCAAATAATTGTAGGGGAAATGGAAGGCAGACGTGCTCGAGGCAGGGCACCTATAAGGTGGTCGCATACAGTGAGGAAAGCGGTGGGCGGCAGCATGCAACGGGCGGTCCACACGGCTCAAGACTGAAGACATGTGGTCGCGATCCTCAGCATCCTCACGAAGAAGAAGAAGAAGAATTTAAACTAATAGTTTTTAGTATATTTGAAAGTAAGATAGTTAACAGTACGTAAATAAATATTAGAAACATAAACTGGGTACTGGTCGGAAACAGAGTGTAATGAAATTTTTGATTGTTATTCTGTAAATGTTCGAAAACAAAGTAATAAATCTAAAATGACAAGTACACTACTTTTTCAATACGTGACTTGGTATTAATTCGAATATAATTCATTACAACAAAGGCATTCTTTCATGGGGTAATTTATTTGGAAGTGTAATTTGCACGAAATGACGGAATGACCCTAGTGTTAGTTAATTGTCGCTTGCTTTAACGGTGAAGAAAACATCGTGAGGAAACCAGCTTACCTGAGAATTCTCATACGAATTTCGAAGGTAAGTCTACCAAGCCGCATTAGGCCAGCGTGGTGGACCAAGGCCTAACTCCTCTCATTAGTAGAGGAGGCCCAGCAGTGGGACAATGTTTGATACAGCTAGCCCTGTATTATTACTAAGGGAAAAACTTAGTTTATTTATAAAAAAATATTTAAACTAATCAGCTAGAAACAATTAATTAACTACAACAATACTAAGAAAGCCTATTGTAAATATATAAATAGTGATGCATGAATGCGAAATCAGTTACTGAAACTAAAACCAAAAAAAGGTAAGGCGAAGTCTGAACTAAAAAGATAAACTATTTAAAACACATTTCACAAGGAGGATAAGAAAATAATGATTGCGTAATTCGCGAACAATAAGTATGCAAGTTCATGTTTCGTTGACACACACATAAATATTGAGGATTCAATGCAATGCAATATTGCACATGTCGAAAGTGACATCCTAAGCATACATGTGCTGATCAGCACGTAGGCCACACCGTTGTAGGTAAAACAAAAATTATCCTCTACATTTTAGCTTATGTAGCACCTTGGGAAAACCGATTACTAAGAATTTGAATTGCCGATTGTTTATTTAACAAAACAAAGAACGTCCTAAGTAAATATTCAACCCGCAAATAAGTATTTTTAAGTCAAAAGATGTGTTAATTACTTTATTGATACTATATATATTTTTTGTTTTATTATACTTTATTATAATGATTGTGTTTAAAACTAAAGGTGGAAAAATAGGATACGTATTTAGTCATTTTTACGAAAAATCACTTATGGGATAATGTAAGAATTTTCAGAATAATATTTGTTGCTTCTTATCCGTAAAGAATTTTCAGAATAAGATTAGTAGTTCAGAGATTTGATTGTATCCGAACTCACAAACTTTACTAACACCAAACCAACCAACAATTACACACATAGATATACATTGATACATACATTGATCCCAAAATTTAGGTCGAAATTTTATCGTGGGTATCAACTATGAGAGCCTGTTGGTTCCACAACACCCAGATACGAAACAAATACTTGTGCACCACATAAACATTTGTTACGGAGCGGGAATGGAACCCAAGGCCTCTCTTCCAAGCCGGATACTCGCCCTCTGCGTCACGGTTGCTACGGTACGTATGAGACTGAGGTTTATATAATTTACCAACATCACTTGGTTCCATATATCCACATATCATTGATTCCATATTATTAAAAAATTATCTTTGTTGATGGCTCGGGTTGGAAGCTAAAATGACATCCCGATTCCACGTGATTGGCATTCCTGGTTAGCACAAAACTTATCTATACTAATATATAAAGAGGAGTTTGGATTTTTGGGGGTAATCTCAGGAACTACCGGTTTGAATTGAAAAATTCTTTTAGTGTTGGATAGCCCATTTATCGAGGAAGGCTATATAACATCACGCTATAATAGGAGCGGAGCATCAATGAAAAATGTATCAAAAACGGGGAAAATTTATTCTATTTGAGAGCTTACTGTTGCGTGCGCTGCGTAAAGGCGATTGAGTCGATAATTCTATATTGTCTGACCAGTCACCATTTTAGAGGATCGACTGCACATTGGCCACTCTCTATGATTCAGGCACAACACTTGAGTGGTAAGGCGATCGGTAAAGGTGCGACAATACAGGAGACTGAATTGTATACTTTTTCTCCCCAAAATAACTACCACGCAGGCGGAGCCACGGGCAACTTCTAGTAACTTATATGTTTGGCTATTTCACATTTTAAAATATTGCTAAGCCAATTATTCTTTATTTTATCACGAAATATTTAGTATAGAAAATAGTAATGATGTTTCAACTGCAATGTATGCAGTGACGCACAAAGGCGGACGCCGCGCGTCACGCTAACTCTATGTTCGCTTAGTCTCAAATATTCTAATAAAGCAACTATGGGCATTTAATAACATAACTGAAATTCTAAGACAAACGATAATCCAAGGAACAAAATAGAAAACATTGCGATTCAAATTAAGGTGCTTGTTGTAAGTATTACTAAGAATAATCATTCTAAATAAAAAGGAATATTATAAACGAGTACAATTTTGCATGTTCAAAATTTAATGCTCTATCAATATATAGTGTATTTTTTTTAGCGGTGTATCTGTCGGACCAAGATTATATGATGACGTACGTTTTACCTATTTGTTGTCGAAAACGAAATATAGTTAGCATCCCCAAGGTTTAAACGATTATTATAATTAAGACACCACGACCCATTTTTGTATTCTGACCCGGTAAAGTGACCACACTGCACCTGATGGTAAGCGCAGCGCCCGCGCCGTCCAATTATTGTATCGAATAGCGAGAGACAATCTATATCCCGCTACTCAACACAATCGTACCTGCCTGCTTTTTCAACGCCATGGGCAAGAAGGTGAAGAAGCGGTCGAGGGTCTGTTGTCAGAATACCCAGAAAGCCGCAAAACGGCCAAACATAGTACCTTCCCCAAACTCTAGACCCCCGACAAAAACCGGATGTACACTGACTGATCACGGAACGCGACACACTTGCGTGTGCCACTGTGATGGGTTTTACACCTTGTACGGTGGCCGCTATCCGGGCGGATATGAATATCCTAAAACTTTCAAAATCATATTCCAGACCACCTATTGTCCTACTATTGTTGTTTTTTATGAACCTATTGTCAGAAATATTGTGGAAAGAGTTTTAAAATGCTGTAAATCGCTTCGAAGTCACTTTTTAACCAACTTCAAAAAAAGGAGAAAGTTCGTCAGAATCTTTTTTTTTATGTATGTTCCCCGATTACTCGAAGACGCCTGGACCGATTCCAGAAATTCTTTTTTTGTTCAAAAAGGTATACTTCCCAGATGGCACCAAGTCAGGATCTGATGATGGGATCTCAGAAAAATCTAGGGCAACCTTCAAATTTTATAGGGACGCATAATTTGTTTTTTATTGAAGTCGGTGTACTTTTTATGAAACCAATTTTTTAATGACACAAATGTTCTAGTTTTCGAAAATCAGCCCTCTTGGCTCTCTTTAATCTATATTAACCATCTACCAATAGCTTATATTCTCGTATTTATAATCTCTTTTTTATTTATAATTAATACCTATGACATCGTAACAATAGAAGAGCAGTATTAATAACATTGAATGTTGTTTGTAACCGTTCTCAGAAATAACAATCCTGTGACTAAGAGTAAAGACTGATTTATATTAAAAGTGACAGGCGACAGTGACAAACGCAAATAATAATTAAACTCAAATATTGAAATACAAACAATAAAAGACACTTAAAATTTCGTCATACTAATTATGAAGAGCAGTTTGTAGTATTGCATAATTTTACTCTTTCAAAATTATTCTAAAAATGAATATTTTGGTAAGCCAGATAAAAATAGTGCACCTTCTTCTGGGAAGATGTGTACTGGCGTGAAGGCGCCATTGTGGAGCTTGTCCGTGTTGTGAGCGATAGCGGGCGCGTGCACTGAGCTACGCAACAGCGCGGCCAGTTTATCACGCATCGCATCGCACATGCGGCCGGCACCGCTGCCCAGCCTCTCCGGTCCGGCCGCGTTCCACACGCGGCGCCGGCGCCGACACTGCTTCCAACTCTAGCGCACGCTCCGAACGAGCCAAATTTCAAAATAACACTACGATCGCAACAACCACGGTCGATCCTTACGAATCCAATGTCAGTTCAACACAACACTTATCAGACACTCGCTTACGTATGTACTGTACAGACTTCACATGGACGTGAAGATTTATTATGCTAGTGCTTACGTTATCACTGGCCCTTTGCACAACAAATACGCGGAAATAATAAACTTCTAGTATCAGTTATGACGGTGTTATAAATATGTTGCGTTTGAGAGATTGTGAATTTACAAGTCTTGTTTTAATAAATTACGATAATATGCGCAGATTTAGGCAAGCCTAAAAGGTGTAAGCTAAGAACAGTGGCGCGAAGCAGACTGTCTATTCCGGTCGTGAGCGGACACGTGGGCGCCGCCCGTTCTGCCGCCCGCCGCTAGCCGCTCGCCGCCCGCCGATCAATGGCTACCAGATCTGATAACTCGTCATTTCTCTAGTTATAGCCTATACCAATCATTAACTTTTATTTTATTTACGTATTTGTCAACAAAAACTAAATATTAACATACTTATAGCATTTATAATAACTTAATAATTTTGCATAAAAAAGCGATAACCTGCTCGGGGGTAGTGCGGACAACCGAGACGAAGGTCACAGTTTTGAAAACGGCCCAAAAGGCATGCACTTCTGCTTTTAAGAATTTACGTATGTATGTATGTATGTATTATCGATTTATTTGTCATTGAGGCCAATCATCTTAAGGAAACCTGCAGGCCTGAGCATTCTCCATATGAATTTCATAGGTATGTGAAGTCTACCAAGTTGCATTAGGCCAGCATGAATGACTAAGGCCTAACCCCCTCTCTGAGCACAGGAGTAGAGGAGGAGAAGAGTTTACGTATGTACTAATACATTTGCAAACCTAAAGCGAATTAATATGTTATGATTGAATAAAATTTGTTCAGTCAATTAGAAATTATATGCCTTTTCAATAGATGTCGGGAGTTTGTAATCAAGTTCATTAACAATGAATTTGTTTCTTGTTATTATTTATGTAATGCAGTGTTAATAAATTGAATAAATATTTCATTGCGGCGCGATGCGACGTGCAAACACACCGGGAAAAATATTGTTATCACTAAGACCCTGAAAATACAAGAATATGATTGGTTTTATAGCATGACAATCTACATATATCTTTAAAAAAACGGGTTAAGTGCGCGTTGGACTTACGTGGAAAGGATCCCGCATGTTCCGTTCCTCGTTGAAATTGACAGGCTTAGAATTTTTATTTGAAGTTTTCCTGTAAACTACTTGTGTTTGTGCTATATAAGTGATCGTGTATTATGTATATTACGATTATAAACTTAACTACCCCTTTTGTTTGATCAAGGAAAAAGTCATTCGGAAAAATGCATTGAATTATATTCTATAGACACGAACTGTCGAAGAAACGATATGTTCCAAAAACCTTGTCCGCCCACTAATGCCATCTATTCATTTTACTAAGAACTATTTGGAAGATAGAATCGTGATAACTCCCGTCACTTTCTCTCGAACGGGACTTTTCGCGCGCCAAATTCTTTATATAGATAAAGAATTTTGTTGTGAAATATAGACTTCCCGTATTCAGAATTGAAATTAATTAATATTTATTGATATTACGTTCTAAACGTTATGAAATTATGTTATTTACCTTATATACTATTAACAGTTTCACTGTAAATCAATTTAAGGCAGATTTGTTCGGGAACGTCGCTACAAATAACTAAAATTAACTCGACACTGAAAGATGCAATGTGGTGTGCATTCTTAGGTGGCATGAAGCAAACTAACGTCGGTGCAGTGTATACACCGCGACTCGGTGGAACATAATGTTTGTTCTGGTCGCCGCATCTAGTACATCAGCGATCTATATGTAGGTACTACATATAGATCGCTGGAAAATTGATTGTTTCAAACGGACAGATGGACACGTGAGCTATCATAAATGTATTTTAATAGATCTTTACGGAATCTCAAAAATAATCAAAAAGTATTATAACAAAATTGTATGTACAAATTATTATAAAGTGGAATATTAAACAATAATAAATTAACGTGCATTTAATTAGAAATCAATATCCTATGTTTTTTTAAATGTATTAATATATGTATATACAATAAAACCATTTGTTTCCGTAAATTATAGACAACATTTCAATTTAATTTTCGTCATATCAAAATTATTAGCTGTTTTTTTTAATTTATTTCACACACTTATCGATACTTGCTAAATACGTCCAAATCATGATTAAAAATTGACGCCCTTTACCCGCAGATACGAAACGTGCCATTAATTGTTTTAAAGTTACTTTATGTAAAACGCAATAATTAATAATTTAATAAAGTGTTACAATGATACTACGTACATGATTTGGCAACAAACCAATTATCAGAAAATAATTCGTATTTTACTGCTACACGATTTATAAACTTGTGCAAGTAATAATTTAATAGACTGTTAATCGACAACTAGCGGTATGATATATACCTACATATTAATACAGTTTGCAATAAATGTAAACCGAGAATTCTTCATCTATACTTACTAATATAATATTATAAAGAGGAAAGATTTGTATGTATGTTTGTAACGAATTGGCTCAAAAAGTACCGATTTTACAAATTCATTCACAATTTGAATGCTACATTATCACTGATTAATATATGCTATTTTAATTGCAAGAAAAAAATAAGGATAGAAAGGTGTAATAGCTTAAGATGCCTCCATGGATTGTATACCTTTTCTTCCAAAAATTACCTACACGCGGGCGGAGCCGCGAGCAACATCTAGTGTTTGATATTTTTGCGAGACCGGCTGCTACGTGACGATCCGCAGCTACGTTACAGACATAAACTAGTTCACGAAAGGGCTCGAGGCGGTAAAGAAGATCGCGCCAGCGCACTGTGGACACCCGTTTTTGCTTATTTTTAACCGACTTCAAAAAAAGGAGGAGGTTCTCAATTCGACTGTATGTTGCTTTTTTTTTTTTTATGTTTGTTACCTCGTTTCTCTGTACTGTGTGAACCGATTTCGACCATTCTTTCTTTGATTGAAAGCTGGTGCTTGTCATTTGGTCCCATAAAAATATGGTGAAGATCTGATGAATATCTTCGGAGCTGGAGAGGGTAACTCCTTAAAATTAAGTAGTATTCCAGTGGTTCTTTTTGCATTACGTTCATTATAAAAGTTAAGTTTCAGTGAGAGAGGGTAAAAGGGGTGGGGGTGAGGGAGGGGGGTGATAAAATTAAAATACACGTAAATTCTAATATCTTCAGCAGCTTTTAACCGATTTTATATAATTTACCACTAAAAAGCAAAAAATAAATTATTACTTTTTAAATAAAAATTAAACCGCCTTCAAAAAAACCCAGACACAACTAAAAAGCAAAAAATAATTAGTTACATTTAAATCAATTAGTTATATGCAATTTAAATCAATTATTTGGAGTCGGTGCCAGCCAAAACATGGAAAAAACAGAATAATCAGGCATACAAAAAAATATAAAATAGATCCAGACTTGGTTTTTATAAATCTAAAAGTAAAGAAAACAACACCGGCACCGACTCCAAAAATAATTGATTTAAATTGCATATAACTAATTGATTTAAATGTAACTAATTATTTTTTGCTTTTTAGTTGTGTCTGGGTTTTTTTGAAGGCGGTTTAATTTTTATTTAAAAAGTAATAATTTATATTATTACACATTGCATAATCTTTATATATAATTCTACTGTACGTGTGTATGACACTGAACTCCTCCTAAACGGCTGGACCGATTTGAATGATTTTTTTTTGTATGCGTTTGGGTGGCGCCCTGAATGGTTTAGATTCACAAATCAGCCCGGCAGATGGGGCTGCAGTCGGTGTGGCGCTGTTTTTACGGGCAGGACGACGTGTGCCAGGCCCGCTAGTATCAATATGAACAAATTAATACACCTAACAGTCATACATAAATCCGCTGCCATTAGACAAATACACTATTTGTGCTTCGGACTGAGTGTCTAGACTGCCTCGGTGGCGCAGTTGTACCTAATTGCGCATGCGTTACGACTGCTGTGTTGAGGTCTCGGGTTCGATTCCCGGGTCGGGTAAAGTGATATTGAGTTTTCCTATCTACATCACTACATCACTTTCAATTCAGCTAATAAAAGTAGGTACCTATAATTACAAATTACAATTAACCAGTAAATTTCAATTGTTGTTTATGTAGCTATGAACACTATTGAATAAATTAGTTAAGAACCCATCTAAATCAATTCCAATTGTTAGGACGCCAGATGAGAGATATCTACAACATGTAACATGATTAATGTACACTCTGAAAGTAGTTTGTTCAGAATAAGCGACTGAATCGATATCAACAATTTTATAATAGACAATTTTTGTTACAAAAAACACTCAGGTAAATAATAGTCACCCTTTAATTTAACGTTCAAGACAAACGAAACCGAGACATAACTCGATGCGATAAAGTCTTTTCTAAATGCAATTTTAAACGAACACTTTAAAAAATCAAATAATTAAAATTACGAACTTTATGTCCAAAATTAGTACAACTAATTTCATAAAAAACAATATTTATATTCATCGCAGTCTAATTTCAATACATGAATTATGATTGTAATAATATTTTTAAATTGGGGTGTCTGAGGATGTGCGTTATTCCTGTTACACGTAGTATACATAGAGGCAGATAGACAAATAGATAAAACTGAAACAGCATTTATATTGAGGGTTAAAAATATTACGATTGAAATTGAGAACCTCCTTTTTTACTCACATTATTATACGAAATAAGAACAACACGAGGGTGTAATTCAATATTCATAACACGTAAGTTCGTAAAGTATCGTGTGAGTTTGTAAATGAAATAACACGAAAACTATACATGGCTTACCATCTTAATATGTTTATTTGTTTTAGCGTGGAGTATTGTAACAAAAAATGAAGTACGCACATCGTGGGTGAACAGCACGATCCATGTAATGAGGCCTAATAGTAAGTAGCCTGAAGGTGTCCTCAGCGCCCTCCAAACGACCTTTCGTTCTCCTTTCACTATTCTACTGCAATAGAGATTCATACATTCCAACAATTTTGTAGATCCTACACGTGTAAAATACGTAATAACACAAATCAAACTTTTTTCTGTTACGCCCCTCTGCAAACGTTTGCAATATTTATTATATGAACCCAATATTGTTATTAATATTTTAAATAATTTCGGTCACGTAATGCGACATACATTAAGAACATTTTGTACTGTCAAACGAACTAATTGTTTCTCGCAATGAATAATAATTGTTTTGCTTGTTCTTCATCTTCGTAATTTGCGTATTATTTTAAACGTGTCTAATATGTAAAATAACTCAAGACGACAAAAACACATTGACCGACACAACAAAGCGATAAGGTATCCTCAAATTGAAATTTTAATGGCAAAAAGCAATAAAAGCAATGGTCGGAATAAGGTATTTAAGATAATAGAAAGTTAAGATAGTGGAAAAAATCTTACGCCAAACCAATATAATAACAATGTATTTTTTTATGTAAAGTACAAGTTACAATAAGTAACTTAAGTTCGCTGGTGGTAGGATATTCATATCCGACCGGATAGCGACCACCGTACAGAGGGTGTAAAACCCACCATAGTTGCACACGCAAGAGTGTCGCGTTCCGGGATCAGGCAGTGCATATCCGGTTTTTTGTCGGCGGTCTAGAGTTGGGTACGATGTTTGGCCGTTTTACGGCCTTCTGGGTACTCTGACACTAGACCCTCGACCGCTTCTTCACCTTCTTGCCCATGGCGTAGTGTGAAGAAGTAGGCCGGCATGACTGTGTTGAGTAGCGGGGGATAGATTGTCTCTCGCTACCCGATACTCTAATTAGACGGGACTGCGCTTACCATCAGGTGCAGTGTGATCAGTGGTGCCAGGATAAAAAAATCTAAAGAATAAAGAAAGCGTTTTATTACTGCCGCCCGCTCCGGGGGGAAGCGGAATACGAATAAAACGGTTATGCTGGACTAGCCGGTCTTACGACCCAGCATCCCCCTCGCACGGATGATGGCTATCCGTGCTGCCGCTGGGCCAAGTCCCTACTCCCTATGTACACCCCACCCGACACTACCAGCTAAAACCCCGCGATGGCCTTCTTCGGCGCTTACGGAGCGATCCCGGGGTATTCTAAGGAGTGCTAGAATTGCTGCCGGAATCGCCCCTGCGCGGTGCCTTGTACGGGCCCATCTCCATGTGGGGCTTAGGAGCCCCCGCGCACCGAACAACGACAGCGAACGAGGCCTTACCACCCGAGCTGCCGTCCATCTCGGGGTCGCACGATGCACCGAAACTGGAGTGCATCGATATGGGCTGACAGCCCCCCGCTGCGCGCCCGCGACCCCCGATGACCCCAATTAGTCGCCTCGTACGACAGGCAGGGGTTACCGTGGTGAAATTCTCAAAACGCCCCCATTCCACAGGGCGGGAGACGCCGGTCAGTCGTCCACCCGGCGCCTCCTACGTCTTCTCTGGAGGCGGGAGGGATCATATCGTTCTCGATCCCTCTCTGTGCCACAATGGTGGCACACGGCAGTCACCTCCTTTCCGATCCGACACAGGAACGAACCGAAACACCCGTGGTCCGTCAGTACCTGCGTCAGCCGGAACGTAGGCGCACCGTGGCGCCTGTCTAGCCATCTTTTTAGGACAGGACGCACTGCCGCGACGGTCCACAAGCCTTCCCAAGCTCACTTGGGCTTTCCAGCCTGGTATGCCACTCCTCCACGGCGGTTCTGCGAAACCAGGCCGCAATCTCCCTCGGGGCCAGTCTCTCCTGACGGCCGCTGGACGCCTCCTCCCGCCAGAAGAGCGCTGACGAAAGGAGTTTTGCGACCAACTCCCAAGGGAGTGTGCCGGCCAATACGCAGGCCGCCTCGTGGGAGACCGTGCGGTAGCCCCTTACTATTCGCTGCGCAAACAAACGCAGCGGTTTGCGCAACAAGGCGACGCAGCGGGCTTTCAGGGACTCGGCCCATACGGGACATCCATACAGGGCCATTGACCGCACGACTCCAGCGTATAAACTTCGGCAAGGGCTTTTAGGTCCTTCCAGGTTTGGCAGCAGGCGTCCGAGCGCGCCCGCTGCCCGCACCAATTTCGGCGACAACTCCTTGAAATGGGCACTGAAATTCCACCGGTTGTCCAGAAACAATCCCAAGTACTTCATTGTACAGCCGATGGGAATCCGCACCCCCTCCACATTGATGTGGGGCATTAAAGGTGGCCGAATCCGAGGACCGTGAAAGTAAAGGGCCTCGGTTTTGTTCAGGGCCACCTTAAGGCCCAGTCGCCGAATCCTGCCCACCACCTGTTCGGTTGCGAACGAGGCGATCAGGGTGGCCTCCTGGAGAACCTGGCTGTCGCTGTTACTAGCGTGTCGTCTGCATAACAGACGACAGCGACGCCTCGGGGGTTAGTACCACGGAGCACCCAATAGTAGCTGATGTTCCACAGGAGAGGGCCCAGGACTGAGCCCTGTGGAACACCGCAGGCCATCGCTCTTCGGTGCCACCTGTCGGCGCCTGGATACACTATGTACCTATCTGAGAGATACGAGCGCACCAGACGCCGGAGATACGGTGGCACCACATGGTACCGCAGTGCGGGCGACTCTGCGGGCCGCCCCTTCTTCTTGAGCAGGACCAGCTTCCCAGTTTTCCACTGAGACGAAAAACGGCCCTGCTCCAGGCACGCGAAGAACAGGCCGCGGAGCCTAGTCCCCAGATGCTCGACGGCTAACACCCACGTACGTCCGGGGATACCGTCGAGACCCGGGGCTGTTTTCTTGCCCCGCAGCCGAAGCACCACCACCCGAAATTCCTCGGGCGAAACCTCCGAAATAACCCTTGCCGAACTCAACGACGATGATGTCGATGGTAATGACGCCATCGGTAGGGGAGTGACATATTCAGTGGCAGGGAACAAAGCTGCGACGACCTCTCCGACTACGGGCCGCCCACGGGCCGTACCTCCTCATCGCCCCGCGGTATGGACGTCCCCACGGGTCGTTATCTAGAGTTCCTCGGAACTCCTCCTAAGCCGCAGACTTTGCCCTAGCTATTGTCACGCGCAGCGCTCTCTTAGCCTCTCTGTGGAGACCGTGAAGCAGCCGCTCCTGGTCCTCGTCGCCGGGAAGACGGATCCGACGACGACGGTGTCTGGCGAGACGACGAAGGGCGGCCACGCAGAAGACACGTAACCGCGTGAGTTCTGCCGACCACCAGAATACCTGGCGCTTCTCGGGAAGGCGTCAAACTCGGGGCATGGCCGCGTCGCAGACGCGTGACATCGCCGCCCCGAACCACGCCGCCTCCTACTCGACCTGCATCGGGCCCTCCGGTGCAGGGAGCCACGCCTGGGCCAGAGCGGCCTCCTTCAGGGCCTCAACGTTAAGTCGTTTTACTGACCAACGCAAGCCGTCCGACCGCGGGCCGGTCGATTCTCCACTAGACTGGGTGTTAGGGGACAAGGCGACGTCGAACCGAATGTATCGGTGATCCGACAACATCTCCTCGTCCACCAGAACTCTCCAGTCACGGACACGGCAGGCAATAGCTGGGGTGGCGAACGTGACGTCCACCACTGATCCGCCATTATGCCGCACGCACGTGTTAACCGACCCGCGATTCACGACGGCCAGGTTGGCCGAGATCGCCCATTCCTCCAGGGCCTCGCCGCGCCCGCTGGTCACCGACGAACCCCAAGCCAGAGACTTGGCGATAAAGTCGCCGGCAACGAGAACGGGGCGAGGCTGACTGTCTTGCACCACCAGGGCCCCCAGCCGAGTGAGAAAGTGCTTGAACTCGGCCAGGGATCTATTGGGGAAAAATACATACCCACAATCCAGATCCCCCCCAACAGAACCGCCACACATCCCGACCCCTTCGCTACTTTTGTAACTGTGGCACCTGCCTGACCAATGTTAAAAAAACACGGATAAAATGGGCAAGAGGTGATTCACCAACTCAGGTAAATGGGCTCCCCAAATTAGTAATTAGAAAAAGCGAGAGAGCAACATCATTTGAGCGGTTAAAGGGTGAAGACGTGTCACTGGAATTGAAACAAAGATCATTTGCTCCCTTAGGGTTCCATCACGTTGCCAACTCGCCACTTAAGTTTCATATCCACCCCTCCAAGCGTAAAGCTCTCGCGACTCCACTCTGACCGGCCGGTGAAGGCAAGCCAGAGGTGGGGGATCTGTTCCTCGTCATTTTTCACTCCAACCAGCCGGTAAAGGCAAGCTAGAGATGAAGAACAGGGCCTTCCCCCGGGAGCACTTAGGTACGTGGGATCGCTATCTCCCTACATATCATTATCCGTACGAAGCTGGTACGGGTCGCTAGTAAGGTATAAACCCAGTTCGATCCATATTCTTTCTTAATCTGAAGCTTTATTACCACTAAAATATTAGTAGATACTAAATTTAATTACACTATTTTCACGAGTATATTCTAATAAATTTTCTTTCTCAATTTCAACAAATATTGTGAATGTATTAAAACATGTAATATGTACATACTTTAAGAAGTGATGTAAAGTTTTGTATAGTTGTCAGAACCGCGCACTGGTTCTATCTACGTACTACCTACCTACCTACCGCTAGGGTAGAATGAATGGACAAGGTCAAACGGTGTGTCAAATTATTATCCTAGTTAGACAGAAAAACGATCTGCCTAATGTGACAGTTTACTATACCAACCATGGCCCATAGTTTAATACAGTAACCACGTAACTCATTGTAGACATCAAGATAAAATATAGAATGATATTTTGGTATTTGGACTAAAATTCCCCTTGTGTACACGCTTATTTTTTATAATATTTCACATGGTCGCTTTGATATCATCGTATAGAATATTTTTTACTAGCACTCATTTACCGAGATGAGACAGGACCTATTTCCCGGAATGTTCCAGATTCCAGTTCTCTGTGAATTCTGGCAAATTTATTGTACCCTATATCTATCGATAGTGTAACTTTTTTATATTATCCCCATAACCATAGGCAACGCATTAAAACCACAATAACTTTTCTGAATATTAATTGATTTTTATTATTTCCCTTTGAATTTTTTAGTTTATTTACAACAATTAATGACTCATTGCAATTTAGCAATTTTCTGTTATAATTACTTAATATCACAAAACTACACATAGTACGCCTATCTAACAATCCAAGTTAGACGTTTTATTTTATTTATTTTGTGAGGTTAATTAATCCATAATAGACAACCGTGAAAAAATTGTAAATATATTTAAAAATTTCTTATTTGGAGTGGATATAAAAGTACAGCGGAGATCTCGATATTATAATTAGACGCGACGGCCAGTTATTCTGAGATTGCAAGCGATGTCATGTGACCTGGCCTGCTACGAAATCTCTTTGGTGAACGCCATAAAGCTGTTACAACAACACTCATTGATATGAAGTATATTCCAATTAAACAGTATGATAATATTTTCTGTGAATGAGACCTTGTTGTCTGACAATTAACGTTGTAATGCGATGAATGTCCATTCTCAAGTCTTAACGCTTCATTGATTCTCTGTCATATTATTGGTATACTACAATTAAAGACAGTCAAGGGCACATTAGGCATTAGTATCAAAAGTTCAGTAATGTTTAAAACTCGCGCAGATAAACATCTTTTGGAGAGCGTCATGAACACAAAATCAACGTCGGACAAATCAATGAGTCCACGCATGCGTCACTATGAAATATATTGACTAATTTGAAGATTTCAATTATTCTATGCATATACCTACATACTTTTTGAAAAAATGAGAAGTGGGATATGTTTTCACCCCCTTTTTAGTCAGTCACTAAAGCTCAAAGTCGCGTTGATATGAAAAGCCCTCTAACTAGCCAAATTGATATGCCCTTCACGCAAGGTCTCTTCAACTTATTTGTTGTAGTGTATGTGTAATGATAATTCGTGTGCAATTTTAAACATACATATATATATTAAGTCTAGATTTAAGTGCAAAAGATAAGTATTGTTAGATATAATATTATGTACACAACTTGGCTATGACAACGACATGATAAAGTTATTATCACGCTTTCATTACATTCAAACCCTCTTTTGATAAAAAGTTGCACATTCTGTATACTATTCTTTTATAATCGGTTTTTTTACCTATTGTACAGCACAAAAGCACGTACAATTTTAATTATTTTATCAAATCAAGTAAATAAAAATATTTATCAATGAATACATCAAATAAATTATTATAGAGTTAAATTTAAATTTGTGGCAGTTCAAATAACTATAATTGGAGAAATAAAATTGCATTATTAAACACATATTCTTTTTTTCTAATTCTAAAAAAAATATATTATAATGTATAGTCATGAACAATGATTATAAGTTTCAAATTTCAAATAATATTCAAAAATTAACAGTCGTGGTGTTTTGGAAGTGATAGAGCCACGCTGTAGACATATTTGTCTACAGCATGAATGGGCCGGCTCGACCGAGGTAGTACCACTGTCTCACTGAAAACCAACGTAAAGTGACAGTTTACTGTCGCGTTTCGTGTGGTAAGTGAGATATCCGGAGGCCCAGAATCCCCCTTCCCTTCCCTAATCCCTATTCCTGTCCTGTAAGGCCGACAGCGCATACATGATACTTTCGGTATTGTGGATGTTCATGGGCGGTGGAGATCAGTTAACATCAGGTGACCCACTGGCTCGTTTGTCGGACTATACTTTAAAAAAAAGTCGTTAAAGTTCTTTGATCATAAGTTCTACTACATGAAAAAGTTTTGTAGTGAAGTTATCCTACAAATATTATATGCCAAAGAATCTGCTGATTTGTCAGAAACTGAACGTAAATTTTACGAGTTAGCTTTCGTTAGAACATTAAATAAAGTTATTTGATGTTAAATTAAACAATGTTATTTATGAATTCGAGACTATCTTTTGATGAGGACCATAGAGCTATAAAATATAATGACGCTATTACTTATTTTATTATGATAATCCTTATTACAATTTAATATATTTTAAATACATACCATAGATAGTGGACAGTATCTTATCTATATGCGACTATAACATTCATGGAAAAAACACGAAAGATTAATTCTCCAATGAAATTAATAATAATCTAAAAAAAACATGTTGGGTCATGGTAGAGTTACTTTTTTTGTTCTTCGTTTTGCTAAATCTATGATTTGATACTGTTAACAATAACGTCTGCTTTATGACGTATGTATCATGTATATAAGTGTGGAAAATGATTTGAATACTAATACAATAATAATATATAATTATGAACGGTCAATTTCGTATTCGAGTATAACTAACAAAATTAAAAGCAAAGCAAATATTATTATTTTAACTTTTGTTACAATATTGAATACCTACAAGAAAACCTTACCTTATTTTACCTAAGGCCAATTCCTGTTATAACTACCTTCAAAAGATTAACTCATATTTAAATAGTATGTACCTATATGTATTTATTGAAGTTGTATTTGATTTCCAAAGGTCAGTTGCTTTATTCGCCCCTATCCAAAACGAAGTCAATAATATAGATTTATAAAGGTGATTAACATTTGTTGGCGCAAGTAATTTGTGATGATTAGTATTGTATCTATTATTTTACCAGCAATACCTTATTCGCATTTCGATTTTAAAATAGCATAATCACAGTGTTTTAAAATTTTATAATCGTCGTATTCGTATTCAAACCCATTCCGACGTCTCGAAGGGATGTTTATATTTGTTATTAATCAGTTATTGCCTGCTTTAATGGTAAAGGAAAACATAAAGAAACCTGAAAACATGAGAGTAGAAGAGGAGAGTTTCGAATTAGTAGGACTGTATAATACAGGACCAATATTGTATTATAATGGGTACCGATACTATATATAACTAGCTGACCCGGCAAACGTTGTTTTGCCATATAAATAATCGGGGATAACTAATTAAATGGCGATTGATCAGTTTTCGACCGGAGAGGAAAAATGATTAAATTACTAAAATGGCTATTAAAAAATAAGGGTTGATCGTAGAAGGGTGAAAATTGAGTATTGTATGTATTTTTATATGTTGTATCATAAAAAAATAGAAATTAAAAATTTTGTCTAAAAAATAAAAATAAAAATTTAGGGGTGAGGGATTTGAGACGAAATGATACTCAGCTGTCTGAATTTTACAATATATATTTTCTGGTAGAGATTTTACTTAGTTCTATCACAAAGCAAAAATGAATAATCGTTTCTGTCATACCATGACTTTTATACGGTTCAGTCACCTTTTTAAATTATAATCAACCAGTATGTAAGATTACTAAATAGTTCCGATACATATAATATTAAAATGTATTATTAGGCTATTCCCTTAAACTGTAATACTAAATATTTTATTGTTATTGACTTGTATTACTTTTTATTAATCAATTACTTAGTAAAGATAATCTTTACTAAGTCTAATGACGTCACTACCAGTTACTATAAATTACAATCATACATTTAAATGAAGTTAAATATTGGACACCTTGTTTATATAACTTAGCTATTAATAATTAGATAATTAACAATGTATCAGTAAAGAAAATTAAGCAGAAGAAGGAGACAACAGAATGTGTCGTGTTACGTATCACTAGCGTCGGGTATCAGTTGCTAACATTCGGGGGATGTAAAATAGATGTTGGCCGATTCTCATAGATACCGGATAAGCACACAAAATTTCATCAAAATCGGTCAAGCCGTTTCGGAGGAGTATGGCAACGAAAACTGTGACACGAGAATTTTATATATATATATAGATATATAATATAAAAGTTATGGTCATTACGTATAAGTGACAAGAACGCGCGAGGTATGCACTCTCGTTTCTCTACTTGTGACGCCGCGCGCGCGCCGAATTGCGCAATAGGACCATGCCTCACTGTAACACTGCGCGGTGGACCCAAAATCAAAGCGCAATAGGGCTACACCTCACTGGAACACTGCGCGGTGGACCCAAAATCGAAACCACCTTTCATAGGAATGTTTATATTTAAAGAGATGTTTTCTCAAATCTAAGTATCAGGTATTGTTGAAACAATCATACATAACATAATATTAAGATACAGACAGAAACATAGGAAAAGTGGACTTTGAAGATTTTAGATGTATGAAAATGGATTTTCTTTGTGATAATTTTTTTGGTGGACTATATGACTCACACACTCACACTCATACACGATAGATTAGCCACGGCGCCAATTTTTAAGCGAAGCCACTACTGGGCGACGACGCGCACGCCACGCTACGTAGAGTTTGAAGAGTAGCGCGCTGGCGACGTGGCCAATAAAATATACACGTGTAAACCGCACTTCAGGCGCCAGACAGCCGCCTTAGTGAATGCTTGTCCGTTGACTGAAAAATATTTTGAAGATTCAGAACCCCCATATGCTTAATGAGTAGTGCATTAAAACAATATTTCAACCGTAATTCAAAAATTAAACAAAATCACATGGCCAATATTTAGGTATATAGTCACCAATTGGATACACTAGACTAAACAAATAGATAGTTGATCACAATATGAAAGAAGATGCCAGGGAGTGAATAGAAGGTAGTCTTTTAAATCTCTTCTGAACAGAAAAACGTTTAAGAACTATAAGAATCAAAATTAAGTTCGAATGCAGGGTCTGCATTAATTTCCAACCAGGATAAATCAAATTACACACAGTATATGTTTACAACGCAGCAACGTTAAGTGACACCACAAACCGCTACACCTGCAAAGCGTGTTGCTCAGTGATGTCATACCGTTCCTGGTAAAACCTCAATTCACAATAAAGGTCGTACATTTCAGTAGCAGTGATTGACTTAAGATAGGAAATGAGTACGTGATATAAATTGAATAGAATTATTATGTTGAGTCAAGTACTTATTATAATATGCCTAATAGTATACAAACAGAAAAGTTTTTATACTATACTAATTTAATTTAAGAGTAGTCGATCTTCAAAAAAATATTGGGTACTACCATGTGTGTTTCTTCTTTTGCTTAATGGCAACGAGCTTAGAATGAAGCTATTCCGCCAATGTTACTTAAAGAAGAAGATACCGTGTTATTTACTTAATTATTCACTACCATGATGATGACATTAGATATTTATTTTAGATAAAAAAGAATAAATGATAGTCATGTTTGTCCGTTAATTGGTATTGAAAGTCTTACAAAATACTACTGTTTAACTTTTATTTATAATCGTTTCATATTGAAAGCTTATTAACTCATGAAATATAACTAAAAATATTGCTAAAGATAATAGATAGATAGGCCTGTTGCTTCTTACAAATAAACCATAGACATACGTCATTTACACATAAATAATACTAACCACTAATGAATAATAATAAAAAGTGGTAGAGCCGCGCTCTACTCATAGCAAACTAGTCTGAGGTGTACTTCTCTATATTAATTAATGAATACTATGTTCTGCATAAGGATGTTTATTGATAAAGATTCAGACACAATGCCTGCGTCGCCCGCTCCCTTCCTTTTATCCCGCTGTTTATCGGTCAGGAAGTTTCATACGCCGACTCGGGTGTCCAATGTTGCCATGTTGCCAACACTACGTAGACATTTATGTCTAGAGCATTAAAGGGGTCGGCTCGACGTGACCGAGGCACACTGACCAGTACAAAGTTAGTATGCGCAGTGGCGCATACTAACTTTGTACTGGTAAGGGTTGTTCATAGAATGATTATTAGTAGTTTTTTTTTAATACTATTATGAATAACATTTTTAACAAGCTCCTATTAACGGCCCTATAAAGCTCCGATAACTTATTATAAATAAGACCGATAATATATAGCTTCGACTTCGTAACAGTGAAGTGCCATTAGGTACACTAGATTATATATCTAATCCATCATCCACAACACCCAGATACGAAACAAATACCAATCTGTGACACAAATATTTGTCTCGGTGCGGGAATCGAACCCACGGCCGGCTGCGCCACGGAGGGTGTCGAATTATCTATATATATACATATTATAAATCTGTAGCGTCTGTCTGTATATTTGAGTAATTAACCCTATTTTGCGTAAATATTCTTTTTGTGAGTCACTGTGATCACGATTATGCATTTTTTAAATTTTTGTTTGTATGTCTGTATGTCCGGTTTTATTGAAATTTCGAATACAGTTAAATCATTCGATCACGCAAATGTTCCGCTACTTTTTATTCTAGAAAATGTACGGTTCGCATGGGCTAGGTTTTTGTTTTTCCCAGTGCAAAGCGATCAACATGATTTTTGCATAGTGGTAGTGTTTAGGGATTAGAAACTGACATAGGCTATTTTTTCCGGAAAAATGAACGGTTCCTATGGGATAGCAAGATGTAATAGCTGAAGATGAATCCATAGATTTTATACCTTTTCTTTCAAAAATAACCACCGCGCGGGCGGATCCGCGGGCCACAACTAGGTATTATATGTTATTATTACAATAATTAAAATTAGTAATAACTAATAACAATATCACTCGACAATCACATAGTCGTGACTG
Organism: Laothoe populi; assembly: GCA_905220505.1. Classification (NCBI taxonomy): domain Eukaryota; kingdom Metazoa; phylum Arthropoda; class Insecta; order Lepidoptera; family Sphingidae; genus Laothoe; species Laothoe populi. Next base: position 13,757,247 of record HG992150.1, read on the forward strand.
TTGATGGCCACTAGGTCAACCTATATCGTGGATATCAAGACATATGAGGAACGTACGAACTACGATCCCATAAGACTGAACCGAAACAATATATTTGTTAATCACACAAATATTTGCCTCAGTGTGGGGACCGAACCTGTGTGACCTTTTGTTTCACTGCCGGCCAATACCTTCTGTGTTACGGAGGCTCTGGCTGTCTAGCCTAAAATTATAATCAAATAATTTAAGATAAATGCCACATTTTCTCTAGGTCCATTTATTATATTCTTTTAGTTAGAAAGTTAGTTTATAAAAGCCTTCTTGGGGATAATGCGCTAAAACTCTATTTCACGAACTTTAACGAAAATCCGTTTAAATACACCGTGAAAAACAAAAACATCTATCCCACGGAAACCGTACGTATATGTATGTATACGTACACCGGTATAAAAAGAACTCTATGAGCTGATTACAGTCACAAACCTCCATCCACGTGAAAACATTCGCATTAAAATATTAGATAAAAAGTAATAGACGTTATATATATTTTTAAATATATAACATATATTATTCTGCAATAGTGTAATTTCTATAAACGAAATATATTTTTGATTATCCGTAGTTCAGTCAGCGTAGTACGTCTACTTAATAGTAGAGGTACTCTTGTTTAAAAAGACCCTTGGTCGTAGCAGAGAGCAAAATACAATACAGAATACCATGTATACCATATTGATCATATAATATAATGCATTTTAAAGATTTACTTAAAACGGAAACATTAAAGTAAATTTTATGGTTAATAATTATTAAATGACGATAAATAAAACTTAAGTGAACATGTTTAAACAATAAAAAAAGAAATAAGGGCATGGAGTACATTTAATACATTTCCATTCGTGCAAAACAGCAGGCAACAATTAGTATGTATAAACATTTTTAAATAGGTATACGTATTATTCAAATTAAGTAGGTATTTAACCGGAAGAGGTTTCAAATATTTTCATGAACAAAATGTGCTGTAGCACTGAAACATTAGCAAATTACTCTCGAGTTCGTATACGTGAATTAGACGTTTAAAATGTATGATTAGTGATTTATTACTATAGCAAATACTGTGTAATAAACTTACCGTTACATGCATTCCCTGGCGGCTGTTCATGTTGATGCATTGCTCGAAGCACCGTGATGCGTGTGAAGGATCGCGCCCTTTCATGTCACAAGCAAGACTGAATTGCAAGAACGACGACGTCGGCTGAAACACTGAGCGCGCCCCCCACCGCCCACAATTCCCCGCATGCGCGTTGGTTAGCGCCTGTATTGAAGCTGTCGTTATGGTTCTACACACCGCACTCTAATGAATGACTGTAGCGAATATCTAAGCGTTATGGTATCTGCCGCGTAAATTTATAGGAAACGCATCAATAACGGGCAATGTGTCGTCATTCTGCGCTCAGTGAAGATATGTATGTACACATAGTACAAACAAAAGGAAAAATTACAAAGATTGTATTGATTTATAATAAACAAATAAAGTAAGATGATTTTCGTTTATTGATATAAAATTAAAAGCAACCATTATTACAGCATACATCATATTTTGTTACTTCCATTAAAACTAGGACTTAATTTACTCATTCGTATTTAATCCTAATTTACTATAACACTCTAGCAACAATACAATGTTAACGAGTCCCAATAAAACAAATTAGAATAAAGGTATTCGATAGGCAAGATCATACCGTCATACATGATTTTTTATAGTATAAAACTTTCCAATAAAGGCCAAACAGATTTATTAAACAATCATAATTTAGTAATGAAATTGCTATTTACTTTATCTAATGTACTATTTAAGCTATATTTCCATCAAACATTGCATTAAGCTGCATTTAAAAATTTAAAAGTAAAATGTAACAAGTAAAATGTAAATCTAGTAGATTATTCCTTATATGTAACACATCAACATCAACAATTTATACTATGCTAACTCGAATTTTAAGTAAATTAGTTTTTTATGATTATTTATATGTAATAAAAAAATGGTGAAATTATAAATCTATATTTCTTCACGATTTTTTATTACATATAAATAACAACATTTTAAGCACTTGACAATAAAACGAACTTAACTTTTTTTTTTTTAGTGCCTCGATAGGCAGATGAGCATACGGGCCACCTGATGGTAAGTAGTCACCGCCGCCCATAGACTTCTGCAATACCAGGGCACAGCAAAGCCGCTGCCTACCGTTAAATACAAGTTAAACTTTAACTAAAATTCAAGTTAGCCTGGTATAAATTGTTGATGTCGACATAGTATGTGTCACAAAACTGATGAATAATCCCTACAAACATCATGTTATCTTTATCTACTTATTACTAATATTTCAAATTCAGATATATACATACAGATATATTTATGAATATAAATAATTATTTTTAATGGTTCATAGGAAACAGACAAGGACTAACAAAGCCAAAAACTTGATAATAACAAAGTTCATTAATTTTTAACAAATAGAAACAGCTTTCAGAGTATGACATATAAACTATGGGATTATCATATTATATTTATTTGGGGACATGTTACATTGATATAAAGAGAGTACAGTTATCCATAGACCAGGAAAAGGATATAAAAAAAATATTTTACTGGTTCTGTGATACATGTGATTAAACTATTCTAAGTTATAATAATATGCTAAAATACACAGTACAAATGTGGATGAGATGTCTTACAGAAAATATACAGTGACAACTAAGAGATTTATGAAAACTGATGAATTACATGTTTGTTCCGCTAGAACATATTATTTTTACATGACAGTACTGAAGTAATGTATTTACTGAAGTAATGTATTCGTAATTTCCGACTTGCCCTAGTACAATCAATAATTACCTAGGTTTGTCACCAAAATTGGTATTCAAGTTTTATTTGCAAAATTACAATAATTTATTGTAATTTCAAAGTAAAACACAACTATGTATAGGAGTATCTATGACTCATATGTATTAAATCGACCAGGTTCAAATGCAAGCATAATTATCATCCAAATCAGTTGAGTATCTAAAATTTCTATACATTTTTACATAATAATAAAAAGGGAACATTACTTACACAATATTGGTATAATGTATTTATCATTGAAAAATAATCAAATTAATAATAAGCCGGCTATGAAGAATATGACCTAGCAAGCACAATTGTCACCATCCCTGTTGCGACCATTGTCATTGGCATTTAGCTTGATTTGATCGGGGAACTCATTATACAATTCTGCTTCAGTTTCCTGTTCCAGAGCATTGCGAGCTATAGTCTGAAAGGCCAGTTCTACGTTCACAGCTTCTTTTGCACTCGTTTCAAAGTACGGTATATCATTTTTGCTTTGACACCACTGCTGAGCACGTTTTGCAGAAACGGCGCGGTTATCTAAATCGACCTTATTCCCTAATATCACGAATGGAAAGTTGTCAGGATCCCTAGGCGAAGCTTGTATCAGGAATTCGTCTCTCCAGCTTTCCAAGGACTTGAACGTGTTAGGGGCAGTTACGTCAAACACTAATACGCAACAATCCGCCCCACGATAAAAAGCTACTCCCAAAGACTGGAAACGTTCTTGACCAGCAGTGTCCCAAATCTGCATTGTGACGATCCTATCGTCCACGATTACCTCTTTCGTGAGAAAATCTGCGCCTATTGTCGCCTTGTACTGATTGGAAAATTTCTTGTTGACAAACTGATTCATGAGTGATGTTTTACCAACACCGCTGTCGCCCAGGATGATTACCTTCAGAAGTACCTTTTTCCTTGAAGACATTTTGCACTTAAATTTTATACAAAACGTGGAAAAATACAAAATAATCGCACTCTTTGTCTGCACTTTTTGACACAACGAAATTGATGATAAATGCGTCATCTGTTTTTGGTGTTACAAGAAAAAAAATGCGTCTAACAGTGACGAACATAGATCATTCAGTAATACTGGTAGTGACGAGTGTCGGTTAACACCACTGACCAATATTAGTAAAGCACTGGATTGGCATCAGCAATGGCAAGAAACCTATACAAGGACTTGGAAGTTTTTTTTTATTCTGGCAAATATATTTTTAAAATAGTGTTTAGCTATAGTCTGGCACACGAAAGTTGAGCCTGAAAAAGAGCGGCAAATTTAAAAAAATTACATGTGGTATCACTAAATATAGTAGGAATAAATTGTTTTGATACTTTCCAAAAAAATATATAATATTCTGTTGAGGTATGATTTTCCTACGTAAAACACGCATGTAAATAAGTTCAACTTTTACTTAACAATACCTAGTCAGGTCATAAGTATTGTCACACAGTAAAAACTTTTATTTTAGAATGCTGGCCACAAAAAAGTTTATTGAATTCGAATTTCAAATTGTTCATGAAAATAAAAATGTATACTTTTTAGAATTTTACTCACTTTTAAATATGGAGTGGACGTTTAAGAAGACCGTGTTGCAGTAATTGCGTTGCATCGTTGCGGTTACGCACCAATTCAAATTTTTGACATACTGAAAAATTTGAATATAACCACAAGATTCGTTTATCGTAACATCAAACGATACAATGAAGACTCTAGTGTAGATGACAGGTCAAGAAGTGGTCGCCCTCGGTCTGTTAGGACTCCAGCATTGATAAAAGCTGTGAAGGCGCGAATTCAAAAAAATCCCAAACGTAAGCAGAAACTGTTGGCCCTTCAGATGGGGTTAAGGAGAACCACGGTGAAAAGGGTGTTAAATGAAGACTTAGGGCTTCGGGCATATCGAAGAAAAACAGGACATCGTTTGAATGCTCGTCTAATGGAGGTCCATTCTCAGGTGAGACTGAAGAGATGCCGCGCTTTGTTGAAGCGGTACGCGGGAAAAAAATATCGGGAAATTCTTTTATCAGATGAAAAAAATTTTACCGTAGAAGAGAGCTACAACAAACAAAATGATAAGGTGTACGCACACTGTAGTGAAGAAGCGAGCAACCGTATTCCGCGTTTCTTATTGGGGCTTAACAGAGGTATATTTTTGTGAGAAAGGTGTAAAAACGAATGCAGTTGTGTATCAAAATACAGTCCTGACGAACCTTGTGGAACCTGTTTCTCATACTATGTTTAATAACAGGCACTGGGTATTCCAACAAGATTCGGCGCCAGCTCATAGAGCGAAGAGCACACAAGACTGGCTGGCGGCGCGTGAAATCGACTTCATCCGGCACGAAGACTGGCCCTCCTCCAGTCCAGATTTGAATCCGTTAGATTACAAGATATGGCAACACTTGGAGGAAAAGGCGTGCTCAAAGCCTCATCCCAATTTGGAGTCACTCAAGACATCCTTGATTAAGGCAGCCGCCGAAATTGACATGGACCTCGTTCGTGCTGCGATAGACAACTGGCCGCGCAGATTGAAGGCCTGATTCAAAATCATGGAGGTCATTTTGAATAAACTTTAGTGTCATAAGAATCTATGTTTTGTTAAGTTCATTTTGGTATATAAATGGTTACATAATGAATAAACTTGTTTCAATTATTTTATATTAAGCAGTTAACAGAATTTATGACCTGACTAGGTATATATAATACTAGCCCTGTATTAAACATTGTCCTATGGCCACGAGCCAAGTGGCCTAGGATAGGCCTTAGTCCACCACGCTGGCCCAGTGTGGGTTTTTAATTTTACAAAAATTAAAAGAATAATTAATAATAATAATTTTAATTTTTTATACATATTAATTTATCGTAATCAAAATCAGAATTTCAAAATTCTATAAATTGAATTGTGAGGCATCATAATCTGAAAAAAAAACTGGACCACTGCTATTGTCACATACATTTATGATGAACCGCTCTATTTCTTCATCAGTAAGTATCTCCTTATGATCAAATATCGATAAACATGCCAAATAGCACACAGACAACACTAAGAATTACTTAGGTATACACGTTTTTTCCTTAGTTAGACCAGGCCCTTTTTTAGGTTTTTTCGTCATTGGAGAAGAGTGATAAAATAATACTCTTCCCTGAAGAAAAATGTTTTACGGCTGGCAACTTAGTTCGCTATTTTTCAGAGGTTATGTATACGTCTGAAGGACTAGTATCCATGGACATGAATAAATTAAAAAAAAAAAAAAAAAATCAGAGGTGGAGAGAGCGCGGGAACGTCTAAGTGAGAAAAGACGTTCCCGCGCTTTCCGTCGTTTATAAATGTAAACCGAGTTTAAAATCATTGAAATGTGACGACAATGAATAAGTAAATGGCTTAATTAAAGCCTAGTTATTGAAGAGTGAAGATTTTATTCTGAAGACATTATTTGAACAACATAAGAAACCTATGGGAAAGGAATGGAGAATGGCGGGAATAAGAGACGTGGCTTCGGCCGGAGAATTCATGATAAATTCTTTTGATAAAGGAATAAATAAATGGCTTGATTGAAGTGAGAGTAAGAGTGAAAATTTTATACTGAAGACTATTGAACTATTTACAGTGATTTGATTCGTGTGAAATACAATTATTACAATGTATCCGGCTGAAGGACATGTATCCATGGCCATGAATAAATAATATTAAAAAAAATTATTTATTATTTTTCAGAGGTGCAAGAAGAATAAGCTTTTGTATTTTTATTTGCTGAAATACACCATTATGACAATCTGTGCAATTCTGTGGTTGGCGTAATCCTAACATTATATATTTTCGACCAATTAATAACAGTTCTCAAACGATTGTATTTATCCATTGATTTAGAACACAAATAAAAGTTATTCATTTTGGTTATTTTATGGTTTTGTTCATGGTCGTTTAAACTGTCTGCTTGCGTTGATATTAGTGTGATTCATGAATTTTACTAACTTAAAACTTCATTTATACATTTTCCACTTTTTTATTGTTCAAAATGGGATATAATTGAAAGTGATGACTGCTCGTTAGTCTAATATAATAGCTAGCAAAGTTTGTTGAACCAAAAGGAAAAGGTGAGCGAGAGTTAATTCGTGATAAATGGTCCGTTATATTGCACATTGGTAACTTTAAATAGGTATTCACTTTCTTTTTATATTCCAGATGGAGAATAATTTGAGCCGCAGCGGTAGCAGATCAAGCTCAGTATGTGAACTGGAGAAGGATTTTAGCGATATGGAAATTTTGAAAAGCAGATCGAGCCGACGTAGTAATGTATTGCTTCGAACTCAACCAGCGCGAAAAGCGAAACGAGTTAGATTCTTTCGAAATGGTGATAAATTTTATTCGGGAGTTATAATACCAGTCTTGCCAGAGAGATACAGGTATGCTATATACACATCGAAATTTGTAAGGCGAAATTCCAATTAGACTTTCACTTTCGTACTTGACTGCGTTAATTATATTGACATAATTTTTTTAATAGCCTGGTTTCAGGTTATGTATATTGTTGATATTATTAAATTGCCTTTATGAATATGTAAACATTATTTCAGCTTTGGAACAACTATAAAGATTAAGCAAGTCCATACTATCTTTATAATAAATACTTTTGTTCATATTTCTGATCTGATTCTTTCATGTTATTGAATCAGTATGTTCTACTTATCAATTGGAACCTATTGCTAAGCTGTGGAAAATACACAATGAATTTTTTGATTGAAGTTATATTATTATCATGGGAGCATATAGACCATTGTGTTGAGAAGAACTTTATTAGTGCTTATATGGTCAAGAAACAATATCTCTTAGGATAGCTTCAACAGAAACAAAATAGTATCTTTACTCTGTCATTTATCAACCTTCTTGTAATATAATATCAGTTTGGATGAACTATTAAGAATACCCACAATAGTTTACTGATTAATAGTGTTGGTCAACCTTAGCTTTGACATTTAAGTCCTAAAATTTTCGTGATAATAATTTTGAACATTAGTATTCATTTTTTTTCTGGCATGGCACCTGATCATTAAGAGACAATCTATCCCTCACTACTCAACACAATCATGGCCTGCCGTTTAGCTTCTTCACACTACGGCTAAAGGATCATAGGAAGGGTGAACACGGTAGCTGGCAAACTGTTCCACAGCTTGATGGCTTAATTTATTATACCTAAGGTCAATTTCACCATTCACAGTAAAAATGGAGTTTAATAATACTTAGTTCTGACTAATTGAGTTCAAGTGTTGATATCGATCTCAGTTTTAATTGCGATTACGAAAACTGAGATAAAATAGCATAGATATAAAATATGGTTAGATGAATGTGACACGTTTAGCATATGCAATATGTGAGAGTGACAATATAGCTAAATTATAATTTATTTTCAATAGACTCCAATACAGATAAAACCGTTGGTTTCGTAAGACGAAATCTTGTTACAAAATCTTTGTCATTAAGGTTTTCTTTGAGGCATAACCATCTTGGGCGTCGTATTACCACATCCGCATCATATCTTTCGTAAAAACTAGAGCAAATGCTCTTTTCATCATTGATAATTATAATATGTAACAATAAAATCAAACCGAAGTACCAATATAATAATATGCCACTGTAGTTAACAAAAATAATCTTTTATAATGTTATATTATTTATGACAGTCACAGCTCTTCAACGTGTTTAGCACAGCTAAACAACGAAAATGTGGGGTTTAGAACATAAACTAGGTTTAGCTTGAATTGCATTCAGTTTATATATTGAAATTGTTTATATATTGTTGAAATGCAATTCGGAATGTCGCCTTTTGACAGCCTCTGTGGTGCAGCGGGCCAATAGCTGGCTGTGAGACAAGTGTTTGTGACAGCCAGATATTTGTTTCAGGTCTCGGTGTTGTGGGACTGTAGTCCCTCATAGTTCTTGTTACCCAAAATACAGGTTTTACCTAGTGTGGGATCAGCATTATGTGTGTGACTGATGGGTATATTTGTATGTAAGGGTTCATTATACTTGGGGTGTTTCACATACTTATGTGTCAGAGTATGTACATAATTTTTCTGAGGTTAATAGTCATTCTCTGTTCCATAATGGGCATATGGCCCATACATCTTGGTAAGATGAGTTGGTTTTGTTACTATATTCTTTTTGCAGGTCTTTTGATAGTTTAACAGCTGATTTGACAAGGGTGCTGGTTGACAATGTAACTTTGCCAAGTGGGGTCCGAACCATATACTCACTTGAAGGTAAAAAAGTAAGTTTTTATGTTGTTTTTAAATTGCACATACTATTATATTTTCAATACACTTTTATCTGATATATGGTATAATTTTAATAATTAAAAATGTATTATTGCAAAGTAGAATAAACCATCAATAATAAAAATGAAATCAATACAGGACAGTGCAAAAATAATGAACATAATGTTATTGACTTTTTGTATATAACATGTAGTAATTAATACCTATTACCATAAATTTAGATAAAAACTATAAGTTTGTATGAACATATAAGACTTTAATCTTAGTACCATTTATAAACTCAGGTAGGTAAACTGGATGATTTAGAAGATGGACAGTCATATGTGTGCAGTGGGTTTGGTGAACCCTTCAAACGGTTGGATTATGAGGCTAGTGCGGTAACACCCCAGTCATTTCGACTCAGTGGACCCGAATCTCTAAGTGATAATGCAAGTCCATCCCCAGCGAGAGCAATTAACAACAGAATGTCCCGATGTTTTCAGGTAATTAATATATTCAAAATAAAAGAAACGCAGAATAAGTTTCCATTTAATAATTAATTACATTGCCAGCATTTGAGAATTCATTATGATATAATTGGTTGAACCAGAGTGGCAAATAATTTGGATCCATAAACCCACACTGCAACAGCTTGGTGGTTATTGCCCAACCCCTTTAAAATTTTGATTGAGTTCTGAAAATTGTCATAGTAATGTGTGTTTTGTGTCACAAATCAATTTACGATTGATACAGTACCTACATATATTAGGTAATCTAACTTGGCCTAGCTGAAGTTCATATAAGTGTTTGTGGTTATGTTTTTAGAGTTTAAATGGCGAAAAGGAGAGGGTGGATTATGTGACTAACTTCAGGCCATGTTTAATTATATTGTTATTATTGTGTGCATGGACTGTCTTGCAAAGCCATATAATAATTATAACGGGATGTATTCTACTTTTGCCGAGCGCTCAATATCCGTACAGATATATTTACTTGTCTGAATGTCAAATTTATATGTGAACCACGCCATCTTCGCCAATGTGTGTTGCTTTTGAATAGTACCATTCTGTTCTCTGGTGCTTCTAGACAATTTTAATATGTTATTATTGCTGATTTGCAGTGTTATAATCTAACAAACCATATTGCGGCATCTTTTGCCTGAGTAAATGACGCCTTCTCATAACTTGTCACCTGGGCATTCTGGATCTGGTCTCATAAATACGCTGCTACTTTTATTACGTTTCGTAATTTCAGGCAAATGGTAGTAGCACTACTGGCAACGGGACACCTCGCATCAGTCCCGCTGGGGAGAACGTGGTCAGGCCACGACTAGTTACTATTATTAGAAATGGAGTGAAACCTCGGAAGGTATATATCTTTATATGTCTCAGTCTTAGGTTCTCTCAATAGATGGGCTGTTACTTCAGGTTGATTTTGTGTAAAATAGTGGTAATAACAAGTTTGGGTCGTCCGATCCGTCCTATAGATGAACCTATATAATATAGCTCAACCACTAAAAATACCTAGTGTGTTATGGTTTGTTTGTACAAAGGAAAAAGAAACGAACGAGCCTACAGTACTCGCATATGATGTGTAACATCTGATATCCCACATTGGTAATAAGCAACATTACAGTATAGCCTTCACAAAATGCAATTTTGATTAAATTTCGATTTCATTCCGGTGTATTCTGGTCCATTCCGGGCCACTCAGATTCCATACGATATTGTTTTATATTTAATTCCATTCGATTATATTTAATTCTATTCGGATTCCGTTCGATCCCATTCGAAAACCAAAATTAAACCATCTGACTGCCAACTCTAGCACCCCGCGTTCATTGTTCAAATCAAATTGAGCGTGTTTCCCTGACTTTCTGTTACACACTTCCGTCCCTTTTCACGAAATCAATAGTAAAGTTACACATCAAAAATATGCTTTTAGATATATTATTACTAACAGATAAAAAACAGCTTTCTTTTCCATATATTATACTGGTTTGAAATAAAGATCCATCACTAGTTGTGAAGTTGGCGGCAAAAATAATGGCGCGATTAATTATCTTTAGTTTGACAATACTGATACACAGGGTGTTGTAAACAAAAACGGTCCTAATTAAAAAATACCTTAGTCGATGACAGATAATTGACACTAATATGCATGTTGCAGGTGTGTCGACTATTACTGAACAAACGCAACAGTCCGACGTTAGAGCACGCGCTGGCAGCCATCACGGAGTGCATCAAGCTCGACACTGGCTGTGTGCGCAAGGTGTTCACTTCAGCCGGCGCGCCCGTCACCGCCCTACACCATTTCTTCGAAGACGAAGACGTGTTCTTCGCCTACGGTAATGAAAGGTATGAATAAGCTTATTATCATTTTAATTTTATTTTAAATTCACACATTTGGGCTACATATACAGTTTTACTCAGAGGCAATTAACATTTTGTTTGTAATTTTATAAGAAATTTTCCCTTGTTCCTATTTTAAACTAAAACTGACACATAACTTAGTCAAGTTTGCATCTTAATCTCTAAATTAAAATTTAAAGTTTTCATTATATTGTTGACAGAAAATTGCCTCTTAATAGATCTATTTTTCTTGTAGAGTCAATCAAGAGGATTTTGAACTTGAGTTTGAAGAAAACAAAGCTGTATCACAATGTAAGAAAACACCAATCACCAGAAGTTCAAGGTAATTTACTAATAAAGCTTTTATTACAATTACACCTGTTGAAATAATGCAATATTTTTGTTATGCTTACAATTAACTTTACATTTGTATCTTTTCGAATAGGACAGTTAATATGAGAGGGTCCCAAACACTATTAAAATATCCTAATGCCATCAGGGCTATGCCAATGACATAGTAATAACATGTTTTCAAACTGATGTTTCCGAGCTTTCGGATTTATCTAAATTTGATTTCAGTCTTGTATTATTATTATATATATCGTAAGTTATAAGTAGGATAACCTTCTAATTCCTACTTAAAATAATTAGATATCAATAAAATCAACCTACAATAAATTTAATTTTAAACCAGAACATCCACCAAAATTGTTTGCTCCAGCACTACTATTGCTATTATAGGGGGCTTATCTCTCGTCTGAAATTCGCGGCATGGCATCTCGTTGACCTCAGCATTCACAGTTTGCCCCTCTCAGCAATTTTCGGATTGCGACGTGCTGTCATCCTAACCCTAATAGCTATACTATAGATCTAGGTCAATAGGGCACACTCGGTTTTGTTTGACACATAGCAAGATATGCAAAATTGTAGAGTGAGGTTTGCACGTGTCATGCCTGTATGCACTTGTCTGTTTATCAGGTCGGGTCCGAAGCCCCGCATGCCTGTGAAGTGCGGTCGCGAGGCACGTGCTCGCAGCGGCATGGGTGAAGGTGGAGGATGTGGCGAGGTGGGTGCGGGCGCCGGCGCGGGTGTGGGGGCGGGGGCGGGAGGGGACGCGTCCTCGGACCGCCCGCCGCCTGCACCACCGCTGCCGCACCCGCTGCGGTTAAAGTATTCCGTCGGCAAGATTATCGGTACGTACACATATAAATGAATAAATAACGCCCAACAGTCACACACATAGCCCCGATCCCACACTAAGTAGCAAGCTAAAGTGGCAGTGGACATGGCACATAGCTCGTAGAACTGATAACAGATGGAGCAGAAAAGTTCTCGAGTGAAGGCCACGTACCGGCAAGCGCAGCGTTGGACGTCCCCCTGCAAGGTGGACAGATGACCTCATAAAGGTTGCAGGAACCCGCTGGATTACAGGTTGGTCTGGAAATCTTTACGAGAGGCCTATGTTCAGTAGTGGACGTCCAAAGACTGAGGAAGAAGAAGACATATTATATGGCTCATGTATCCCCGAACAAGTAGGCAGAGTTGCAAATAGTACACTCACAGCTTACAGACCTTAATACCGTCCTATATGATAAATGTCGAGTCTACCTCTACCTCAGGCACAAATTCAGATCCTGGCCAATTAATGTGTGATTTGTTGATTGTGAACCCTGAACTGGTTGCATAGTGTATGCCAAACTTACGGTGCATACCAGTCATTATTGCGCATGGAAGTTTACCATAATTAGCATTAACATTTGCAATACGAGTTTTCCAAAAAAAAGTATTTCTAATGTGTAACCTGCCAGTCCTCAAGCATAGTATAGCATAGTAAACTAAGAACCAATTCCTCATAAATACTTGATGTAAACAAACAGTTAGCGGCCATTACCTCAAATACGCCTTACTGCATTTTAATAAGGGCGACCTTCGGGTGGCCATAATCGACCATTCATTTTTGAATTCTGAATCAAGCCTAGTTTGGCCAGGATTTCTTTAGCCAAACCACTCGCGATTTATTTTTTAACTTATACAATTTTATATATACTTTTCTTCCATTAAACAGATGGGTGAAGGTCGTTCTTCATCGGATCTCAGACCAATATTGTCAACAGTTTAAGACCGGCAAACATAATTTATTCTGAATAAATTATGTATAATATAAATTTCGTAAAACTATAATAAATTCTAGATATTTTTGGGGTGGGTTTTTTAGGAAGGTTTTTGGGGTGTCGGAAATGTTGAATTTTAACGACCACTCACCTAATACACAGAATATACTTATCGCACTAAATATTACAATTGTTATTAGGTGATGGTAACTTTGCTGTCGTACGGACTTGTAAGGACAAAACCACAGGACAGGACTACGCGCTGAAAATTATTGACAAAGCTAAATGTAAAGGCAAGGAACACTATGTGGAAGCAGAGGTAAGATTTTACAATAAAATTCAATTTTTGAAGGGATTGAATCAAAACATTTACCTGTTTTAAAGTTAAGAGCTACATACATTCGTTACGGAATAGGTTTAGCTAGGATATTTAATATTGATGGCTTTTTCGTATTCCAGAGACCTGGGTAAAAATCATCACTTTCTTGGAATCCCATAATTTAGAGAAGATGAAAAATCTTCTCTAAATTATGGGATTTAGATTAGATTAGATATTTTTATCCTAGCACGGCAAAGTGACCACACTGCACCTGATGGTAAGCGCAGTGCCATCCAATTAGAATATATATCGAGTAGCGAGAGATAATCTATCCGCCGCTACTCAACACAATCATGCCGGCCTACTTCTTCATACTCCGCCATGGGCAAGAAGGTGAAGAAGCGGTCGAGGGTCTAGTGTACTCAGAAGGCCACAAAACCGCCAAACGTCGTACCCCGACAGAAACCAGATGTACACTGGCTGATCCCGGAAAGCGACACACCTGCGTGTGCCACTATGGCAGGTTTTACCAGCATATATGTGATTTTATTAACTTAGACAAACACACGGGCGCGCGCGCCTTTAACACACACACCAATGAAAATACCTTGTGATTTAATAATATTTATACACAACATTAGTGGGTAGGTGAAGAAGCTACTTAGCAGGCCGGCGTGATTGTTTAGAGCAGCGAGGTATTATTCTCTCTACTTGATACTCTAACTGGACGGCCCTGCGCTTACCATCAGGTGCAGTGTAATCACTTTGCCGTGTAAGAATAAAAAAAAATTATGTAATATACAAATGGTTGAGTGACTTATTATTTACAGGTGAGAGTCATGAGAAAGCTATGTCATCCACGCATAGTGTCACTGATAGAAGAACAGGATAGTCCTGAATGGCTCTTCCTCGTGATGGAACTAGTCAGTGGTAAGTAAACATTCTATGTAAGACTGAACCAATATATTTTCGTTCCATCAAATACTAATAATCATTGTATCAAAACATTTGCTTTCATTATTGTATGCGTTCTCTTGAAACATATTTATATTTTTAGGTGGAGACTTGTTTGATAGTATCGCAGCTGCTTCCAAATTCTCTGAACCACAAGCGCGTTTGCTAATCGGCCACCTAACATCAGCTATTGCATATCTACACTCGCTTTCTATAGTGCATCGTGACATCAAACCCGAAAATTTATTGGTAAGAACAACACTAACAACACTTGAGTATTCCATCAAATATTTCCTCTATATTTATAATCATACATGCACTGAACATGCGTCATTTGTCATTAATATTTTCAATCAATTTTCAGTATGTCTAGAGAGATTAGAAGCACATTTTGTTTCTAATTACCAATGGAAACAAAGTTAATAAACTAGAGACTTCAATATCAACAATACCATCCATAAGATCGCTGATAATGTATATAATATTCATCTTAATCATAAAGTTCACACATTTAACAACCAAGCTATCTAAACCTATTTCGTAGCATTACTTAAGATTGGCTCAACATAGATTATTAATAGATTATAACATTTTATTCTCTAACAATTTTTAGTATAAAAGTCAACATTTAACTTTTTTAATGTTTTTACTTTCCTATGCAATAATTGTATCAAGTCAATTCAATTGAAATAATATTTATAATTTTATCATCCATATTAGAAGTTCATTTCATTTATTGATGACTAAAATGAGAAATTAGAGGATTATGTATATGTAATATTAATTTATGATTTTTATTCAACCACATTATATCTAGTATTGGGAACAAACTCTATGAACTGTTATAATTTTCGTTATTTATAATTCACTATATCAATAGCAGCGATAGCCTAGTTGGTTGCGGTACGGACTGTCAAGACGGAAGTCGTATGTTTGAAACCCAAATGGCATACACCTCTGACTTTTCTTAAGTCATGTGTGTATTTAATGTTAATTATCACCTGATTTAACGGTGAAGGAAAACATCGTGAGGAAACCTACGCGCATACCTGAGAATTCTCATAAGAATTTCGAAGGCATGTGAAGTCTACCAATCCGCATTAGGCCAGCGTGGTCGACTAAGGCCTAACCCCTCTCATTAGTAGAGGAGGCCCGTGCCCAGCAGTGGGACAATGTTTAATACAGACCTATTATTATTATAATTCACTAATGAGTGTTTGATGTTAGGTAGAAGTTGGCCCGGAGGGCAGCATTCGCGGCCTGAAGCTGGCTGATTTCGGGCTCGCCGTGGAGGTGTGGCGCCCGCTCCACGCGGTGTGCGGTACACCCACCTATGTCGCGCCTGAAATACTGCTCGAAACTGGATACGGGTTGAAGGTATTCAATACATACATACATACATATACGCTCACGCCTGTAATCCCCGAAGGGGTAGGCAGAGGTGTAACCAGTACACCCACTTTTCGCCGAATTTCGGTCCCATAATGTGATAGGGGGCGAGCCTATCGCCATACCGGGCACAAACTCCAGACTCCGGGCTAATACTGAGGAATTTCAAGATAGAAAAACCCAATATCACTTTACCCGACCCGGGGATCGAACCCGAGACCTCAGCACAGCAGTCGTAACGCATGCGCAATTACCACTGCGCCACCGAGGCAGTCGGTGATTGAAGAAGGTATTCAATAAGTTTCAATATAACGTGATAAACCTAAAAAAGTAATTTAATATACATTTTATGTATATAACGAAGTGTTGTGTAGGCGGTCTTTGCTTGTCAGTTCTTTATCCATCGTTGGTGTTGCAGATGTCTAAAATAAGACTCACTGTGCACTTAATCGGGCTCATCAGAAACGACTTGATGTACTATCAGATTGATAGTCTAATCTATCGGAATATGGTTGGTAACACGTCGGTTCCGCTCGATGCGAACTCGATATGAACAGTCATTCAGCTCTACGCTTATCGTCTCAGCTTTTTCTGGGCGTTATTCTTCAGTTGACAGTGGAGTTTAACAATGAGTATATTACAGATCGACGTATGGGCGGCAGGGGTTATCCTATACATCCTTCTTTGTGGGTTCCCGCCGTTCTCATCACCCGACGGCGACCAGGAGAAACTATTCGACGCAATACTGTCAGCGCGGCTGGAGTTCCCAGCGCCGCACTGGGAGCGAGTCTCGGCCGCCGCCATCGACCTCGTCGCGAACATGCTGCGCCCGCAACCAGAGCTGCGCTTCGCCGCTGAGGACGTGCTCGACCACGTGTGGATGGCGGTCAGTGAGCACCACACATTCCACGTACATGTCGCTTAGTCTCCGACATCTTCATTCAATATATTAGATATCATAAGACAGTCTCCGTGGCGCAGCGGGCGAGAAGCCGGCTCGTTTAGTTTTTGATTTGTTTCTGGTCTGGGTGTCGTGGGACTGAAGTCCCTCGTAGTTATTGATTACCCAAGAAAGTAATGTTTAATTGCAGGATGACTATGAAGAGAGCTGCGACTTCCGCACGTGGTACGACGACGACTCGTCATAGCGTGCGTCCGCTCGCAGCTGCTCGGCTCCCGCGCGCTGCTGACGCGACGCCGCGCCCCGGCCACAGCACCGCCCTCTTCATCTATGACGAGAGCTGTGACTATCGCACCGTGGTATGACGACGACTCGTCATAGCGTGCGCCCGCGCGCTGCCTACGCGACGCCGCACCCCGCCCTCTTCATCTATGACGAGAGTTGCGACTGTCGCACGTGGTACGACGAAGACTCGCCCAGTGCTGCTTTCAGTATCGCCCTTTTCATCTATACTACAGCTTTAGCCTTTAGCGTCATGTTAACGACTGTGGAAGTTGATAGATCTTTAGTAATGCTCGGAGCTGTCTGTCTCTTCAGTCGCGAATTTGTCTTCTACGATACTAGTGTATGCCTTTCGACATGTTAACAGCGATACCAAAGTTATTCTTTTTTTTTTATTTACTTGAATACTGCATGCGTTTATAGTTTATTTATATTTTTATAGCTCATTTGGTGCAAACTGGTGCAGTATTATAATTTCGGTAATGACTCGATGGACATTGACCATGTAATCGGCCTGTGCGCTCGGAATCATATGTGCAAGTTGTTTATATCGTGCGGGCGCCTGTATGGCTCTGGACGTTACAAATATTTGTTTTTTTTACTTAAACCCAGTGTCTAATACCTAGTGCAGTAATGTCTATTGTTAAATTGATGCCAGAGCCGTTAGGTGCCTTAATGTTTTAACGAAGAAGATGCCTTAGTAATAAATACTTTATTTAGAAGTAGTACAATAATATCATTTGGCTTCTACAAAATCGTTGACTAGCTTTTAAATCTCTAGGATTTCCAGTAACTCAACCATTCATGTACAGAATGAATATACTTAGGTTTAAAATATATATTTAAATAAATATTTTTATTTTATGGTAATATTCTGTAATATACGAGTAATATATCTTATTTAATTATTGAATGAATTCGTATTTAATGGAGTGCAAGCTTAGTAATAGTTTTTGTAATATATGAATTGCTTGTAGGCACACATTTGATTCAAAATCATATTCATATTTCTTGTTCTTTGTTATTACATTCCCATTTGCAGATAACGTATAAATTAATATTCACAACACAATGAGATGAAATATAATTCAGTTACAAAATGTCAAAATTACGTGTTTGCTACAAATTATAATGTATTATTTTTTATACAAAATTTATGAAGATTGTATTTTACACTCTTGAATTGTGTTCCATTAATCTTTCATCAGACATAAAATCAATTTGTATGCAGAGGTAAATCGATACTCAATTTCATCTTAATGTCTAAAGTGTATTATTATGTAAGCCCATGCTTTAGCAGTATTGGCATATTAGAAACAATCTGAAATAATTTTTGATCAGATAAGTGCCAAAATCAAATTTTCATGAAAGAACATTAATATGTGTCTCTTTTTAGCAATCTATGTTCCTCTCGAATATAATTTTTTCCTACTTAGTTTATTTTTTATATTGTTTAAAATAAGGTACTTGAAGAACACCAAATGCAAACTATAAATTAGACTGATTACATTACATTCCGTTGCAATATAATATGTATTACAGAGTAGCTATTCTGTGTATAAAATCCATTATTTTAGGATCCGCAGTCAGTTAAGCACATCCTCTTAAAATTCGAATTGAGGCAGTGTGTCCTTCATTCTGTTTCATATTGGGTATCCCACACTGGCAACCTTAAATTAAAAAAATATACTCATCTATCAATACACAATTTAGTAAAATATAATAAAGGAGCTTATGTGTTTCATTGCTGTATAATATTTTTGACAATGTTGTATTGTCTGCTAATTCTACCAGACCAAAAAAGGTTAATTTTGTGAAAATGAAACAAAACACCTTTTATTTAATGGGAAAGCATTATGTTGCATGTCATGAATACATATTCCTTAAATTTTATAAAGCATTTAACAGAGAAGTGATCATTTAAAAAAAATGACAAATAAATTTGTAAAAATATATCTTGTTTTATTTTTTACAATTAAATATTAACATGTATATTTTGTTTAAAAAATTGTCATTACATCAGAGTACCTACCCACATGCTATTTTAAAATATAACCAGATAATAAAAAACCACTGGCACCATTCATCATCACTTCTGGATGTGTTCTTTCTGCCAAAACCTGAAAAAATCATAAGGTTAACATGTTGACCTACAGGAGTTGCATATCAATGACATTGTTTATCAACATTACGTAATTGATAGCACATGGCACAGGCATTAGGATATCTCAATGAACTGTGGAAGAAAGTCATGTAATTGTCAAGTCAATTCATTAATTATGGCTATTCATTAGTTTAAACGACATGTTATTAAGTTTTATTATAAATAAAAATTTAGTTCCAGTCCCAGGTATGTGCATCATTTCAGCATAGCTAATCTGAGTTGTCAATGTTTTAACTGCTATGTGTAACGCCAATTAAAAGTATATCAAATAATTTATACATAATATTGATGGTTAAATTATATTAAATTTTTTACGATATTGACTTATAAGTATACATATTCAGAATTAGCCAATTTTTCTGCATCGAATGCACCTAGTTTTATTTTGTAGTGCTCTTTTTTGGCATTCAGATATATTGGTAAAACAGCAAACCTTATTTCAATGCTCATTTATTTTAAAAAATAATGCACATAAGTCATAAAGATGGAGTAACTAACACAAGTAAAATATTATTTCTACTCAAATCAAAAAGCAAAAAAATTAAACCTATATATTTTCGTAAATGTTGCTAAATCAATTAGCCCACCAACCATCGATATAATACAACAAATAACAGTTAATTTGCACATTACACAATAATTCCTAAACTTTAAATGCAGATTTTTACACTAGCAAAACAGCAGTTAAGTATAATAGTATTTTAAAATATATTTTCATAGGAGAAAGGTCCAAAGTAAATTAGTAAGGCCAATATTATTGAAAACAAAAGTATTAATGTACAGTACCTGGTAATTCCTCATCCAGTTACATGTAAGTTTGAGTGCTGCTACATTACATTGTGTTTTGAGATGCATATATAGTTGTTGCAAAGGTTCTGCTACAGAGTAGTATACAACAAAAGGCCGGCCTGGTTTAACAAACTTTACTAATTCATCAAAAATATTCTTGGGATCTTCTTTGCATGCAATTACTAGTGAGTCCATACCTAAACTCAGTATATTTGAGGCTGTAATATTATCATAATGCCACCTGGGCTTCTTATTTTGGTTTATATTTTCTGGAATATTTTTATCATCAGTGTCTACTGATTGCGACTCTTGTGAATCTTCATACTTAGCTACCTTACTTATGTGTTCAATACTGTCTGGGATTTTTCTTTTAAGATTATTTTCTTTCGTGCTACTCAATTCATTTTCATTTGTGTCACACCCTTGATAAAATTGTCGTAGAACAGAGTAGACATTGACAGATATGCATCTGTTATATTGTTCCTCTGCAAAGTTCATTGCCAACAATGCCTGTTTCTGTGACATGTTGCCTGGGTGCATGTGAACCAATTTACCAGTAGTGTCTTGTCCTACAGCACTAAGTAATGCAGCAGCCAGTAAACCATTTGACCCTGAGTCATATAATAAATGATTTCCTTCAGAATGTATGTTTATGCTAGTTATTACCTGAGACAGTGTGTCTATGCGTAAGCATTGTATTTTATTGGGTTCTAACCTATACATGATCTCAGCAATAGTCCTCAAGTTAGGTTTCAAAATTTGCAAATACTCAAAGTATTTCTTTTCCTTCTTCTTCAGATATTTCTCTTGAGAGAATTCAGTTTTAGTGTGGAAAGATTTAGAATTGGTTATTAAAGTTTCTACAATGTCTGAAGCACTATTGGCATCATTCTTCAGCAGTTCTATATCAGCAGCTGACAACTTCTGGGACTGACCGTCATCAACTATATTCCTGTTATCATTGCCACTTGTTTTAATGCCTATTTCATCTCTCATTTTTACTATTTCATCAGTTAATTCTAAGTTATATTCTTTAGATTTCTTGTTACCTTTACTTATCATCTTGAAATATGAAAAATATTTACAGTTTTCTATACCACTTAAATTTATGTTATCTCGTCCCACACTCGTAGTAGAATTCGGTTTATTAAATTTATGTAGTTTTTTATAATTTTGTTTTTGTATGACAATAAAATCTCCGACTTTAATAACATTTCGGTCCATTTTATTATGTTTAATCACTTACTATATCTAGATTCTCGGAGTATTATTCAAAAGCTATTAGAACTACAGGTTAAACAATAGTCGAAGCCTTTTGGCCTGTTTTGTTGTAGGTCTACAAGATTTACTAGTTTATTTCCTAGGCGGCTAGGTTATTTCTTACATAAAATTAGGTATTTAAGTTTACTTAACTAATAACTTAATGGTTATTATTTAGATTGGGGGCAGATTTTTGTGCCGACATTCATGCGAATCGCGATTTGCCTGGACACACCGTGCACTCATGAAAATTAATCACATCAAAAATCAAAATAAATACTGTGAAATGAAATACACATGTTAAATCTGTCAACTGTAAATGTTTTTTTTATTTCATTCTCTATAAAAGAGAAGGCAAATGTTTTCCACCATGCAGCCTTGTCTGTCGTTATTTTTCCAAATCTGGGTTAAAATTGAAAATCTTCTTCTTCTCTGGTTCATATAAGTCAAAAAGCCAAAGCCATGTCTGTTGTTGTTATCCATTTAAATGGGGAAAGCCATGTCCGATATTTTTCCATTCTAAAGGCCAAAGCCATGTCTGAAATATTTATTTCACCGATGAAACGGTGGTCCAAATTAAAAAAAGAAGAAGAAGAAATATTTTTTTCATCATATTCCCGGCATTTTTCGTTTTTCTCATAATATCCGATTCTCATGTAATTTTTGTAAATTTTTTTTTATTTCATTCTCTCTTTTTTAAGTACGAAAATAGGAAAAGGGTAGGCAAAAGGTCTCCCGCATGCAGCCTTGTCTGTCGTTATTTTTTCCAAATCTGAGTTAAAAATTTAAAGTCGTCTTCTCTGTTTTTATAAGTCAAAAAGCCAAAGCCCTGTCTGTAGTTTTTATCCATTTAAAAGGAAACAGCCATGTCCGATATTTTTCCATTCTAAAGCCATGTCTGTAATAGTCACAATTTAAAAGGCCAAAGCCATGTCTGAAATAATTAATTTACTTTCTTATCACAAATAAAACGTCACATCACATTCCTGCCATTTTCAGAAAACCTCGACCAAAGAGCAGTATAATACTACTAAAGTCTGGAAACCTCGACTGTAAACTAAGGGTATGCGAATAATTCGAAATTACGAACTATTCGTTCCGAGACGAATATTAATATTCGAATTGTTCGAATCGAAGTTCGAATCGAATATTGATATTCGCACATCCCTACTGTAAGCCACAGATGCGGAAACATTTTTTTTCGTTCAAAGGACAGTCTAAAGTCAATCAACCATACTGCCTAATCTTACATCAACGCGTAAACAGAGTAAAATATAACACAAAACATCAAAGACTCTATATTACTCTGTAAATTGTGTTGTTCGTTTTTTATGCGGTATGCCTACCATAAGTGTTGATTGCCTGATATAAATTAGTCATTTTATAGTTCATTTTCAAGCTTAGAGTGAGTAACCAGGTTAAATTCTCAAAGCTTTCAACTTTTCAAGTCACCAGCTAGAGCTGTGAAGAAATTGTGTCCACGGTCAGCGGCAACGTCGCATTTGCGTATCGACTATCGTCATGCAGCTCGTGCGGCAGCCTGCCAGCGTAGCTTCTCTAAGTAATCTGTGAGCCTGCCACTACTCAAGCGTACTGCAAGACGCAACCACGTCTGTGTTCAAAATGGCGGCCTCAGCAGTCATTTTGTTCGGATTATCGAATACCTACTATATTATTGAGCAGCGATAGCCTAGTTGGTTGCGGTACGGACTGTCAAGACAAAAGTCGTATGTTCGAAACCAGCCCAAATGGCACACCTACACCTGTAAATTTTCTAAAGTTACAAGTGTAGATACCACTATTCATTGTTTATCGCTTACTATAACGGTCAAGAAAACATCGTGAGGAAACCTGCATACTTGAGAATTCTTATACCAATTTCAAAGGTATGAGAAGTCTACCAACCCGCATTAGGCCAGCGTGATGGACTTAGGCTTGACTCCTCTAATTAGTAGAGGCGGCTCGTGCCCAACTGTGTGACAATGTTTAATATAGGGCTAGTATTAATATGATTTATATAACTATTATTATCTATACAATAATAAATCAGCAGAATATTCAAGAAAAAATAGTATTTTTAGTCATATGATTCATCATCTTCTTACATAGCACTTTTGCCGCACCTTCGATCAACAATACAATTGTATTGTTGCCGCAACATAAAATCTACAATTAGGTAATGTTAAATTTAGGAAGCCACAGGCGACGACACAGACTGTATCTTCGCCTTCTAATAAAGTTGTATGCTACAATCACGTCTTCATCATCGCTTGATGACATTTCGCAGTGAAATAAAAACGTGGTCCCACGATGCTAAACTTGAGAGAAATTCAGAACTGTTTTGTAGCTTGCATGACGACTGTATGACGATTGCCTGGACATAATATCTAGGCATGTTGAATTTTCGAACTGTTATATGGCAGACGATATGGTCTCCAAATTTTATATTATATTAAACCAGGTTATTGATAAATATGTACCAAAACATACTGTAAAAAAGGCTAAATTTCCATCATGGTTTACATATCCATTAATTAGATAATTTGCAGAAAAAAACAAGAGTAGACGGAGATATTGCAAATATAATAATCCTCGCGACAAAATTGAATTCGAATTACTCCGTGTAAGATGTCATAAATTGCTAAATCAGTGTTATAATAATTATAAACATAGAATTGAATTAGCCATAACTAAAGAATACAAAAAATTTTGGCAATTTAGTAAGAATAAACGAAGTAACGATTCCTCCTACCCGTCCCGTCTGCACCTAAACGATGTTTATGTTGAAAATGGATCCGATATTGCTAACTTATTCGCGTCTCATTTCTCTTCCGTATACTCAACGAACGTAAACACGAACTCCACCTGCTTAGTTAATGAAGACCCTAGTATTAATGATTGTATTCCGTCAATTTTAAAATTTAGTACGAAAGATGTGTTCCTTAAACTCAAACAGCTGGATGCAAACAAAGGTGCAGGATCAGATTCTATCCCTCCAATCTTTTTCAAGCGTAATGCATCTGTCTTGGCTGGTCCTGTAACTATGATTTATAATTATTCTCTAGAAAAGGGGACGTTTCCATCAGAATGGAAGAAAGCGCGAATTGTCCCAGTGTTTAAGAAGGGCAACCAAAGCAACATAAAAAATTATAGACCTATTGCAATTTTATCTTGCCTTTCGAAACTGTTTGAATCACTTTTGCATCCAATTCTTTCCCGTTACATCAACAATCATATATCTCCATGTTAACATGGTTTCAGACAAGGTTATTCAATACAGACTAACTTAGTTTGTTTTATCTCTAATTTAGCCCAAGAAATAGATAAAGGTAATCAAGTTGATACTGTTTACACAGACTTCAGCAGTGCGTTTGACAAAGTTAGTCATTCGCATTTGCTAAAAAACTTACTTCGTACGGTATTCATGGATCCTTGTTAGCCTGGTTTCTTATTTAGATGTGCGTCCGATGGTAGTAGCGGTGAAGGGTCATGAGTCTCGGGAATACCTTGCTATGTCTGGAGTGCCACAGGGTTCTCATTTAAGCCCCCTTCTTTTTATACTTACATCAATGATATCACATCACACATTAGACATTGTAAATATGCCATCATAACATATAATATATGTTATATGTTATGATGAAAATACAAAAGACCTACGGCTGAGTTTCTTGGTGCTTCTTCTCAGACCAGTGGGCATTTCCGAAGCACCGGTAGATAAACTTAAACCTGACATGTAAAAAGTGCCCCTAGTGGCCTAATTTACAAAATAAATGATTTGATTTGATTTGATTTGATTTTGCCCTTTTTGCTGACGATCTTAAAATTTACACAACAATAAACAATTATAGCGACACTAAATTGATCCAGTCAGACTTAGACAATATCAAGTCATGGTGCGATGCTAATTGCATGGTTTTAAATTCCAGTAAATGCTCTTACATTCGATACACCAGAAAAATCCAACCTGTGCAGTCATCTTATAACATAAACAATGAAAACTTGGTGGAGGTATCAGAAACACGCGATCTAGGTGTTGTTATAGACAGTAAATTAAAATTTAATTCCCATGTATCTGGAGTTGTTAATGTAGCTTCACGAATGTTAGGATTTTTAAAAAGAAATGCAAAAACATTTAGCACTTCAACAAAAATATTATTGTTTAACACTTTGGTTCGTAGTCATTTAGAATTTGCAAGCGTAGTGTGGAACCCAGTTTACACGGTACAGTCGCAACGCATTGAATCGGTACAACGTTCACTAGGTATCTGTCATTTACCTCCCAGGGAATTTCGCACAGATGTCCTTTCCTGAAGAGTGTTAAACACAAAATTTATGTTTCATTTAAGACATCTAACTGACTTATTCAATAGAGTATAGCAGTTCTGAGTATGTGT
Source organism: Laothoe populi (assembly GCA_905220505.1). NCBI lineage: Eukaryota > Metazoa > Arthropoda > Insecta > Lepidoptera > Sphingidae > Laothoe > Laothoe populi. The sequence goes on from HG992150.1 coordinate 13,783,283, forward strand.
ATATTTCATATTCCTTTCTATTTTAATATTATTTGTTTTTATATATAAGGTATGTTTTAGAGTGTGTTTTATTTTTCACTGATCTCAATTGTTATTGTTACCATGTGTTGCTGCGGTGAGCAATGATATTTTTACTCGTAATGTTGTGTATATCTGTAATTGGCGTATATATTAAGAATTATTCTTTAAGAAAATTTTAATTACAATGTAAAATATATGTGCTGTTGATGTACCTATTGAAATAAATAAATAAATAAAGATGCAAGTTGTCCTGTTATCATTTCTGTAGGCCTACTTTTCAAATCAATTCCAATCTCGAACTCGATACAGTTTCAATTCCAATCATAACTCATTCAACTAAATGAAATAGAATATTTACGAACTAGCGATCGTAAATTCTCTATTTATCTATTAAAAATTCCGCTGTATTCAGTTAAATCGTGCGCTGGTTTTGTGTTCAAGAGTGCCAATTGTAGGTACAATTTTGGAACCCAATTTTAAATTGGAATCGAGTGTCAAGAGTAACCTTCCTGGTCTGCTCCCACTGTTTTAGTCCTTACTACTTCAAGAAATCGTAATTTTCATCACTTCCCTGTGAATCAGTACGGCAATAGGTTTTGTAAGTAATTATTTTTCTTTCACAATATTACAATAAAGCAAATCAATTAACATATATTGAGCTGCTCTTATTTAATGTAATCCATTTGGATTATATTTGACTTGTGTGTTCAAATATGGCTAACCAGCGTTTGAAAAGAGTAACTCTAGAGTATCTTGCCCGTTCTTTTCCAGGGAAACTGCATTTCAAACTGGTGGGAGAGTAAATATTGTCTGAATCTAAATCATGTATAACATTACATGGATTCAATAAATATATTGATCTGATTTGTGTTGAACCGAACTGTTTGCATATTGACTGAACTGCTAACTAACTATGCTCTAGAACACCGAGGCGCTCTTGCAACTTATTTATGAGTCGTTATTTTATAAGTCATCAATATTTCTAATAAACAGGGACTATCCTGACACTCATGGTGTAAGTAGCTATCAAGAATATTTCATAGAGCCAGTTTCTAATATTATTTATAAAATCACGAAGAAAGAAAAGACAATAACATTTAATTGGCTTTTACAATTAATATTATTTAATAATTATACTCATTGTTGAGACTGTGTAAGAAACGCATCCTTTATATTTTGTTCAGTTTTTATGCTATCTTCAATATCCAGAGGGCTTGGTGGAATAAGATATTGCACCAACAAGATGGCAATTAATCCTAGATACTGAAAATAAACATAACAAATGTAATGTAACGATTCTTTTGAAGCAACTTTTAGAATGTAACTGTTGTATCGGTATTTAGTAGCAATTTAGAAATTTTTGACAATTTTGCTGATCACCTACAAATAATATATTTACAACAACTCGGAGAACTGTGATGGATGGTTGGACTTACATTAAACCAACTTGTTGGTCATGATGAAGGGCATATCATATACTTATATCCTTAAGATATTACTAAAGCGATTGACTAGATATGTTGATTTTATTTAATTTAAATTAGGTTAAAGAAGCCAGGAAGACGTATTGGCTTTGTAAAGAAATTATGGAAAATCTACAAACAATTAATTACAATTGTAATAATATAGTCCCTGTATTACAAGAAAACTATCATAATAGAACAAAATTGGGCAGGGGTTTCCTATGACAATGACCTTGTCCAGCAATAAAGTTCGTAGCAAAGGCGTAGTAGCTGCGTAGTAAGGCGCCGTATGCGGGTGCTACGATCCTGGTGCTACGGTCAGCGTTACACACCCGAGCCGAAATACTATGGCATTTAGTTTTTATATATTATGTGTTTATTATAGCAGCCTTGTATTCATATTTTCTTTTCATTCTTAAACTAGCCTGTATTATTTCAGTTTGTTCCCGATTTTAAATATTTTTTTACCCTGGTACGGCAGTGACCACACTGCACCTCGTGGTAAGCGCAGTGCCGGCCAATTTGAGTATCGAGTAGCGAGAGACAATCATCCCCCGCTACCCAACACAATCAAGCCGGCCTGCTTCTTCACACTACGCCATGGGCAAGAAGGTGATAAAGCGGTGGAGGGTCTAGTGTCAGAGTACTCAGAAGGTCGCAAAACAGCCAAACATCGTTTCTCAGTTTGTTTTCAGTGTACCTAAGTCACAAACTTAACTATAAGTAGCAACCAAAAAGGAAACTTACACGTTTACTTACATGAAATAGTATGAGGACCATATAACTGTGTCTGTTAATTTCATAATGTTCTGGTGAAGGTACGAAGCCCGGTTGGTAAAGAAAGTATGGGCCGTTCTGTACTAACGTGTTATATTTTTCCACTGTTAATATCGAACCTGCAATAAGTAGTTTGTATTAAATGCATTATAAATACGTTTACATGTTTTTTATATGCCATTCATTAGTTTTCGTTACAACATTAATACCTGAAAAATAGCAAACATCCGGCTTAAATCCAGCATATTCTTCAAAGCTTTTTTGCAGCCAAGACATTTTAGTGTAGCTCTAAAATTAATAAAATTAGTCGTAATGGCATAACCACCATAGACCTGACGAAAAACCAGCCGTTGTAGCTCGGCACCTGGTTGTGTTCAGCACCGTCAAGACATGGAAAGCCCCTTTTGGTTGATATAATTATAATAGAAATTTGGACTACACTGTATACCCCTTCCTTAGTGCAGTTGGGTACAAAAATATTAGATGACATTTCTCTATATCTATATGATAATAATATCTATCCTAATATATAAATCTGAAGTGTCTGTGTGTCTACATTTTAGTATTCTACCCGATTTTGCGTGAAATATTCTTTTTATAACTCAGTGATCCCAATTTTGCAATTTTTTCTCTGTATGTCTGTCTGCCTGCCTGTATGTATGTAATTTAACTTCTATCGGAGTATCGAGACCATCAATGCTAGACATACTCCAGTTTCTTATAACTATATGACAGACGTGAACTTAGTAGGGTAGGGCGGGGCTAGTTAAGCAATTTTTCACTTCAGCGGTTATAGCTCCTCAATGATAAGTCTTAATGGCTTGTTATGCATACTGATAGATTACTAATTTATCTCTTTGTAAAAGTGTCCATAATAATGTATTTCTAACAAGTCGAATTTAAGAGCTACAGTTGTTTAAATGCAGAAAGTCAAGTATGCTCAATGTACCCCATAGGTGGGGTAAGTTGAGCAAGGGTATGGGGCAAATTGAGCACTCAAAAAGTCTAGCCAAACCATGGGTTCGATATTAACTAGACATGAAATAAAATTTCTATTTGACAATCACCTTTTTATTAATAGTCTTTTAGTGACAAAACAACAAAACTTAAAGTAATTTTCTTTAAATAATAATCTAAAAATAGAATCAACAAAACTTCAACGTATCTTAAGCTTAACTTTAGGATTAGATACAGTCTTTCCGTTTAAAATCAGACTTGAATATTTATGTAATTATCAATATAACTTATATTATAAAAGAAAATATTAATAAGCTCTTAGAAACTTAATCGTCGTTGACAGTCACAACGACGATTAAGTTTCTAAGAAATTGACGCAAACGAAAGTTAGACCACCACCTGGCGCACATTTTGTATGTGCCCATTCCCTGCAAACTTGACATTGCATCCACGTTTCTCCTGGTAAACTTTCAGAATAGCCTTCGCAACATATCAGACAGGAATAATCATCATCGTTGCTTTCCTTGCTTGACTGGAGTGCTTTTTAGGAACAATCTTCTTTCTTTTTTTATCAATGTTCTTCCTTGGCCTTTTAACTTTTTTAACTTTTTAGTGATTTTTTTTCTTTCTCTTGCATTCATTTCGACAGTGTCTGTTAGAACAGCAGCTTTTCTCTTTCTTCTGTTAATTTTGGGAGCTTTAAAACATATATTATTTTTGTTTCAAGTCAGCTATTGTTGCTCAACTAGCCCCAATTCGAAATTTCAAAACAAAAGTGAGGATATCAAAAAAACGGTTTGAATACCCAGAACCTTTATACATATCAAAAGTACAATAAGTTTATGGAAGTTTAACATTTACCTGATTGAAAACGGATAACATTTGACTATGACAGACGAAATATTCTCGTTTACAATTATTTTACTTTTTGGTCACAAAATAAACAATGCGGACGTGTGCTTCATTGGATCGAGGAGTCGCCACTGGCGGTCGCGGAATAAGTTCCACTCCCGCGACCCTTTGTTTCCGCTATTTGATGCCTCTGCGTGCGGTAAATAGTTTTCGAGATATTTCGATTGCCCAACTTGCCCCTATGCTCTACTAGCCCCGCTCTACCCTAAATAATATTGCAAATTTTGTTTTTCCGATAATTTTTTTAAGGATCGGCTGGACGTTGGCCTCTACAAGATTCAGGCTCGACAACTTAGAGGTAGGACGATCGGTACAGGTACAGGTCAATGCAGGAGACAACTCCTTGGATTGTATAGTTTTTCTCCCAAAAATAACCTTCATGCAGTTGGAACTGCGGGCAACAGCTAGTATTTAATAAATTGCATGAAATGTAACCGACTGACTGGACGGATGTCATGGATTCGAATGATGGCTAGTGATGGCCAAGTGCTCATACCTCCGACGTTCCTAAATTATGCGCGATGTATATGCGCGAGGAAACCTGCCTACATGAGACATCTCTAAAATGAACATCAAAGGCATGTGAAGTACTACCAATCTGCATTAAGTCAACGGGGTTAAATAAGATTTTACCGCTCTCATTAGTTGATAGGAGCTGTAGACAGGGCTTATATAAATATTTAATAACAATACAAGATGATAATACTTTCGCCCTACACCCATATAATAATATGTCATATAGTATGTATGTGGATTGAGTGAGCACGTTTTAAAAAACGTTATTAAAATATTAGTTATATATAGTAAAATTTATGAAATAAATGTAAAACCAATCTTTCGACTTGTAAAAAGATAAATCAGTTATTGTCGGCTCACTAAGTTCTTACAGGGGGCCAGCCAGATTTACAAATTTAATGTATTAAGTTTAGATGTTTGTAGTAAATAATTACGGTTTTAAATTATAGATCGCCTAGTGCCTTATTTAAAAAAAATTAAATAATTATTTGTGCTCCCTTAATCCACATGCTTTAAAAAGCAAAATATGTTATGATTAGTTGAATCATAACATATTTAGATTTACATTTAAATAGTATCAACAATTTAAATATAAGGAATCAACTATGCTAATGATAAAAAATGAAACAGAATTCTATAGTTTATAAACAGTACGTACTTTTATAAACAGCTAACAATGATTTATTTGACGTCAAGCACCCACGCTTTTTTACAATCGCTTCCACAATCGGAATAATCTTCTTTCTGAACTCTCAGCATCCTAATCTGTCGCATGGAGTAGCGAGTGCAACGTTTCTCTGTCATTTCATCATCAATCATTTCATCTCTCATAACTACTCTTTGCACAATACAGATATTTGTTCAAACATGTATAACATTTGATTCAATGCACCAATTTAAATGAAATTAAGACCAAATGTCATCATGTTACCTCGAGATGATGCTATGATTATATTGTCAATTCTTTTTCCGTACTAATACGTTGGACGTTATGCCTTGACAGACAGACAATAATTCCAAAAACTTTTTTTTTGGGTTCTTTATCGATAATATAACACGTTACAATCAAAATTTTGCAAAAATATTTAATGAACAGAAAAAGTGCCTCTTCAGCCAAATATAGTATAGATATATAATCTAAGTCGGCATCAAATAACAGATGAGATGATTTTTAGAATGTACCACAATGGACTATAAACCGTGAGCTGTTATGCAAAGTAATTATAACAATCATCAATACTGCAAATGTTTAGAAACTCTAATTTCTGCATAGTAAAAATATGTGGTGGACCTATGGTGAAACTTATCAAAGTTTCAATAATGCCGACATATTCGTTAAATAAAACTGTTGTGTGATGTTTAATAAATTTTGTTAATTTGTATATTAAGAGTGTTTTCCCTCCAGGACCCATGGAGTATTAATTGTATATTTAACATCGTCACAACAATATTCTCCGAGTAAATTGAAATTCAATAGGCGACATAACGATCCTACGTCTATATTGCTTTAATTTTGGCGTTGATTATTTTAAATGCGTTTTATTAGATGAATCTGAACTTACCGATGTCGCAAATGGACTTATATTAAAAGCCAGAAAGTTCGTCATGTTTTTGTGTGTCTTTAGATAAACATATCTTGTCGCAATACGCGTGTTCCACGATAACAATATTGCCTAGAAATAAATTAAAGATGTTTAGGTAAGTAGACAGAAAACCAAGTACCTAATATACTTAGTAACGTTTGTATGCAAAAACAACATTCGAGCGAGCTTTTTGCTATGATTTCTGTATACCTAGCTGATTGATTGATTTTTTATTATTAAAATTTAACCTAGGCCGTATACAAAGCCACGCATAGTAAAAAGCTTTCACTAAGAATGTCAATTGGATATGTACTGTTCATTGGTTAAATATTGCAAGGGAAACACAGCAATGAGTAGCTCATAACGGAAAAACGAAAAATGTAATATTACACAGTTTTAAAATCTTTAGCCATGATATTGAGGCGCAGATTCTGACACTGAGCTCTTTACTATGCATACATTTCTGGATTGGCCCGTTTATGGAGCTAAACAAAATAACGGGCCAATCACGTATAGGTACATTTATTTAAGTGTAAATATATTTGGGTATATATCATAATATTGAAACTACAGTGATTTCAAAAATCAAAGACAAAAATATCCTGAAAAATAAATAAAATAATAATAAATTAAAGAACCCTACACTTCACGAAGGTGGTAGAAACCTAACTGAGTGGACTCGCAGTCGTATTCTCTGTTATTATTATGGCTGAGCCATTATTAATCAGATAGCTCATTTTATCCTAAACTATGCCTCCTTTTATTTGGCACACCGAACTATAGCCCCATATGCTTACTCTAAAGTCCACATACATTACGACGTTTTGTCAACAGCACGTCATAAATAACTACCATTTCACAACAAAATAATTTCAATAAGATGAATGGAAGTAAGTAGTAATTTTAAAATAAGAATGTTGTTTACTTACGTTACTGAGTATCGAAGACCATGCTAATACAGTAAAAAGTTTCGACCATATATCTAAACCGGACTTCTCAAGCAGCAGTGGCCTTCGACTAGCTAATAAAAACTCTTTCGCAGTAAATCTGTCGACAAAATTATTCAATTTTGTTAAAGAGCTTTCAGAACATACATTCGAATTCGTTCGAAAGCTTTTTTCATCGATCTCTATTCTCGGAAACATTGGAAAAAAAAAAACTTGGCAGTCATTAAGGACTACCGACATTACTGAAAGGCCCCGTTTTTCCATTCAGTAAATTGTTTATAACTTCTGCAATTTTTGCGAGCGGAACTTTATTTATTTCGTATTTGATAATGACACATTGTTCATATTTTTCAGACTGCTGAAAAAAGTTGAACTAACAAACGCTTGTATTGCGTCAAGATTACAAAGTCTAGTCAGACTTTAAAGATTCTTAATTCGAAGTGGTTTTATAGCTTTCATTTTATACTACTGAAGGACGAGACAAGGCGATCATTCACATAATTGTAAGCGCTAATCTATAAAGAACAGTGACACCACCCACAACTTCGAATTACAAAGAAACGCGTGGCACTGCACTGGGCTCATTGTCCCGGTTCAAGACTGATAAAATCCTGTAATTTCATTGTCTTCAATATCCTTCGAAACGCAAGAAATTGACAAAATGCCGCTTCCTACTCTCGCATATAAAGATTCATTAATCGTCGAAATCAGAATACTCTGTGCTTTGTCATGTAACAATGGAAACATGTAACATAACAAACGCACAAATGTAAGTAGTTGGCTAAGAATCGTCTACTGAATAAATTTCAAGTATAAGACGCGTTGAACAGAAACCTACCTTGAAATGATAAAAAAGTTTAATAAACCGCGATAGAATCCGTAAAATTTGTTTCATTTCAATGTATAATATTCGCGTAAACATAAGAAACCATTATAGAAACCTACCTTTTATGTTATTACGTTGGTGTAATTGTGTTCTTTAACAGTTTAAAAAAGTGTTAAGTATTACTTAATAGTTTAATAAATATTTTATATTATAATAAATAACCTACAGTAAAGTAGTATTATACCTTAACTCTACTGCCTGTCGTAAGAGGCAATAATTTGGGGTCATCGGGTGTTGCGGGCGCACAGCGGAGGCTGTCTTGGCGCCCGTATCGGTGCACTGCTAATTTCAGTGTATCGTGCGAACACGAGATAGACAGCAGCACGGGTGGACAGGCCTCGTTCGATGTCGTTGACATCGATAGCGTCCTTTGATGCGCGGAGGCTCATTAGCCTCCACCCATGGAGATTGGCCGCAAAGCGGCACCACTCAGGGGCGGTAGTCTATCTCAGGATACTCCGGGACCGCTCTACAAGCGCCGAAGAAGGCCACCTCGGAGTTTGATAGTGATATCTGATAGAGTCGGGTAGGGTGTACATAGGGTGCAGGGACTCAGCCCAGCGGCTGCCATTGCCATCATCCGGGCGAGAGAATACTGGGTCGTAAGACCGGCTAGTCCACCTTAACCGTTTTATTCTTATTATACCGCCTCTCGGGGCGGGCGGCAGTAATATAGCTTTCCCCGCGACAACAATAAAGGATCATAAATACACATCCCCCATTCAAGAAATTATTTGTAATACGAACCGTATATCAATCATATTAAGTATTAGAGCCGCCACCGGTAGCAGTGGAGACGCGGCGCCAAATAATGTTATATAACCGAACTGTAGTGCTGAAATCAAAAAGAACTATGGAAAAAGGTAACAAAAATGGAAGTTTAATTTGTATGCTTCCTAAATAGTCTAGACTATTTTTTCGTTGAAATGACGATATGACAGAAACGCTTGCCCAAAAAAAAGCATTAACACCACCCAGAGTTCCAGACTTTTGAATTACGAAGTACTGCATGACACTGCACTGTGCTGAGAGTATGTCATCCTCAGAGCGAAAAAAAGTGAAGTCTTACAATGCTAAGTACCTTAAATAACGCTGAAAAAGTTAAGTTTTTATTTACGTACATCCTATGCCAAAAGAAGTAGGTACTGTTACATTAAAAATGGGACTAGTTACATTTTCAACGTCAAAATGTCCGTGGCGCAGTTGGCGAGTAGCCGGCTGTGAAACGAGAGGCCGTGGGTTCGATTCACACACTGGGACAAATTTTTGTGTGACAGACAGATATTTGTGTCCGGGGTTTGGGTGTTGTGAGACCGAAAGTCTCTCATAATCCCTGATACCCACAACACGAGACTCGTATCTTAGTGTGGGGTTGGGGCAATGTGTGTGACTGTTGGGTGTTATTTATTTATTATTATTTATCTGTGTGGGGGCAATAAACGAGTAGTCTGAATGATCGGTCATCTCTCCGCGCTCCCTAGCAAGGGGCAGTACACATGATAACCCACTAGTTGCCTGCAACCCCATCTCAGATCTACTACATAATTTTTACTCACCTAAATAGTTATAAAATCTAGTTATCTTGTCCTCTGTTATTGACTTTAGCCTATATTCTCGTTCCCAACATGGATATTTTTTTATAATTGATTTTCCTTGGTTGTAGTCCGTTCTTAATGGCCAAATAGCTGATCTATAATTAATAGTCATATTTTTATGAGTACTTTATATTAATCTTTGTAATTCCTAGTGGTAATTGCGCCTGCGTTACGATTGCTGTGCTGAGGTCTCGGGTTCGATCACCGGGTCGGGTAAAGTGATATTGGGTTTTTTTATTAAGAAATACGACCGGAGGATCAACCCGGAGTCTGGAAGTGTGCCCGGTATGGCGATAGGCTCGCCCCACATCACATTATGGGACCGTAATAAATTCGGCGAAAAGTGTGTGTACTGGTAACACATCTGCCTACCCCTTCGGGGATTACAGGCATGAGTATAATTATGTATGTATGTATTACCCATATATTATTATATTAGGGTCTTACTAAATAACGTTGTACGAGTATACTTCAATAGTTATAAGTTATTTTATCTTATAAACTATCTTTAATTCTCGTTTTAGATTGATATTTACCCTCTGAGAAACCAACACAAAAATTGAATATATTAGGTACTTTCTACAGAGAGAACACAAAACATCATGACATATTCACAACGTTCATTATTAAGGCCCTTACACGATGACTTAATATCAGTGGGTTTTAATACCCATATTAAGGGAGTATTCTACAATGTGTCGCAGAAAGCCGGTACTAATGAAAGTTCCACATGTGGAGTTGGAAATTACTATGGATTGGTAAAGTTAAAAACTTAAAACTGGAATTTGAAATTCTCCTTGTCATTTTTATTACACAGCCTTAAAATTGTATTGTAACTGACACCTGATAAAGTGTCAATTGGTTATCAAAGCACTAATGAATCTAGTTTTAAAACCGCCTCGAGTATTGCTTTTATTATAGAACGATACTTAAAACTAGATTCGTCAATCAGCACTCAGTTGAGTAGTTTCTTTTTGAACGATATTTGATATAAGGTCATTGCTCAAGTATCGATTTGATCTAAGTTTACATAAATATTGTCAATTGCAGTCTTGATAACAGATTAACGTAAAACTATGTTCGTTGAAGACAATAAGTCAGAAGTGGAATTATTCAGCAATGACTAATATTTTCGACATTATTGATTATTAGACTAATATTAATATTTAAGTAAAACTAATTTTACAGATTATATCGCGGTTTATTTTACTTTTTGAACCCGACGTTTCAAAAGCTTTACAGCCAGCATGGCCACGGGACGGACTGTGTTGTATGTCGCAAAAGTATAGTGCAATGTTTCTACCCTCCATATAGTTAATTATAAATTTTATTTGTTGTAGTCCAATCTACGCAGAAAGAGATCACCGTGTCTGATGTCTGACAGCTAGTCTTTTGGGTTCCAATATAATTAAATGCATAATTGGACCCGAGGGTGGTGCTAGCTTCCAACCATCTTCTCTATTGGAATTTGGATGGTTTTTAATTTCTATAGCCTCGCGAATCATCCCAGGTAGGAATCGGTGTTCTTTGGCAAGGATTTGTGGTTTGTCAAATCGAAGATAATCATTGGAGCCTTCGGAATGTTCAGCAACTGCAGGCTTCGTAGAATGTCGGTGTTTCACGTCAGCTATATGTTATTTTACGTGGGCCCCTATATTTTTTTCATTTGACCTATATAGGAGACCACAGTCGCAATTATTATAATATATTAATATTTAATAAATATTATATAGGGTTGACTGGGAGAGAGTGTCTCTGGCATTCAGTCCGCCTATATACCTTGTATATGAAGTGTATAAATAAATAAATAATATATATTTTATATTTCTCCGGTTCTTTTAGAGGTACATGACCCTTGATAGATTGTAAAAATTGTAAATTTTTTTGGAGCGGCTTGAAGTACTTGTAGCTAAAGACAATTGGTCAGATGTCAAATCTATACTTGGGTTTAGTTTCAACTGAGTTTAAGGTAAAACGCGTTCTGTAGTAAGATGCATGCTTAAGTTTTCATCTAAACTTAAAACTTGTTTTGGATGATCAGAATTTAAATGCTACTTGAGTCGCTTTCTGCAATACGGGCCTTAGTTACCGCAAAAATAGTTCGTATGCATTTGTTACTGGCTTCAAGCTCATAAAATGGATGATTTTATACTAGTTTCAAATTCATATTATTTATTAATTGATTTTTAACTTTACTGATAAGTCATTCGTCGCCTTCCTTCGTTGTATTGTTATGTATATTGTATACCACCTTTCTGCAACACGCTGTATATTCGTAATGCACACCAACGTAAAATATACTAACATGATAAATAATATAATCTTGGGTACAATTTGCTTGAGCAAAAAACAAACCGAAAGAGTGACAAACAATTCATCTATGCAAGGATGCGGACCACAAGTTCTTTGAAAGCCATTATTTAAAACAGGATTTTCCACGTTTTTGTGCACCATATCTGTACTATATCCAGGTAGAAAAAACAGTCGTGTCTAAAACATATGTAAAGCAGTAGATTTAAACATGAACATAAACATATTAGCATAAAATAATAATGTAAAAAAAAACAATATAAATTGAGAATCTTGCAATATTTTCTAGATATCTAGTCTATTAGAAAGAGGTTAAAAATACATATGTCGCCGACCGGTCATCATGTCGAGGCTGTGAGAGGACTTATACATCAGTCTTCGATAACCAGTATAGTCAGGATGGAAATCATATGATGGTCTTGGGATTAGTAACACAAGTTTATCACTGCACTGTTTAATTAAGCTACCACAGTTCGGAATGCAGACATCCTATGGGGACGAACTGGCAAATCCCATGGTCACTTTTCATTGAAATTAACGAGTATATAAAGGCATAGGCGATGGAGAGCATGTTATAGAAAATAACAAATATAATATCACCTTCACCTATAATTTATTGGTTAAATTAGAATCATTGTGATACATTTCCTAATTTATTGAACATTATACCTTCTACTCATTGTGCAATTATCTAAAGTGTACATTTGTAATAAAATGAGCCTAACAATTATTATTTAACAACTTAAAATAAAAATGCAACATACCTTAAACCATGCATAATAAATAAATATTGGATAAGCGCAAAACGAGGTGATTATAAATAATTTTACCGCCAGAGCCCGATCATAGGACTCAGTGGATCGATGGTTCTCGAACCTAGTGATGTATACTGCCACAAGATGCCATTTCTGCAACGATTTCGTTAACACCAATATTACTACATCAATATTAATATTTATATTATGGATAGATCTGAGTTTCTATGTAAGAGGTAATCTCTGGAACTGCTGATCCGATTGTAAAAATTATTTCATTGATAGGTTGCTACATATCTACATTATTTCTAAGTTGTAAAATAATAAATATTACAAACGAAAGTTTTCCTGAAGAATTCAAATTTTGCAGTTGCGGGGCTGCGAATAAAAGCTCGCTACGTAAATATGAAACAAACAGCACAAAACATACGGCGTTCTTTACAAGGACTAAGTAGTTTTATACAAGACTAGTCTTCACATTATATACCTTTTACAATACTTACGAATGTTGTTATATAGTATTTAATATAAATAAAATAATACTAGCCCTGTATTAAACATTGTCCCACTGCTGGGCACAGGCCTCCTCTACTAATGAGAGGGGTTAGGCCTTAGTCCACCACGCTGGCCTAATGCGGGTTGGCAGACTTCTCATACCTTCGAAAAATTCTCAGATATGCAGGTTTCCTCACGATGTTTTCCTTCATCGTTATAGTATTTAATATATTTAACAATATAATAGCAATGAAATATTTCTGTTGTCATTATCGCCAACGTGTAGCAGCATCGGACCTCGCTGTTTCACGTGTCTAGTCAGCTCTACTATTTATAGACTTTGGTTTGGGCAATGAAGAATACACCATACTACATTTTTTTGTTCGATACTTATTACATAAATATTAATACATAATATAAACATCTCGAATATATTTGGAATTCGCTGATTTATTCAATACTTATTTTATACTAGGTTTTTCCTGCAGCTGCATATGCGTTATGTAGTTTATGGGTGCCCTAGGATAATGAAATCCCATAAGTAATTAAAGTATTTCCGAATTATCCAAATTTCTCGGTAAAACTTCGAATTTTCTTTCTTTACCATTAACAAAACATTTAACTAAAAGTCTATATCGGTAGAGCCGCTCTTAACTTATGCGCTTCCTCACCACGAACATCACTTATCTTTTATTTACGTTTGTAAATTATCTCAAACATTCTATAATCTACGAAAAGTAACAAATTTTATATAAAAAATAATGGGGTACCTTTTCGTATACTGCCAATATAAAGACAGCAATACTTGAAACCGTAGCAATTAAAATGTATTTCTCAAAATCATTAGGCAGTACTTCAGGCTTTATATGAAACATGAGTATGCCATATTTAAATTGAGCGATGAGAAAATATATAAAAAGTAGGAAGTAAATCTGTGAAACATCATGAAAAATTATTATTATGACTTGAGCGCAAATACGTGTATATTATAATTCAGTGACTGCACCAAGAAGGTGAGTAGGGTGACAAGACTTCCGACAAATAATATTATGATGCATATGATTTGAGTAATCCAGTCAAGTAGTGTCCTTATCTTTAGAGAGCGTAGAAATTTAATTAAGCAGTTACCGAAGTCGTAGCGTGACGGAACGCCGCGTTTATTTGAAATTTATTGGAAAAAACGTGCCAATACGCATTAAACGAACACAAAATGTTATCGAAAGAGAACCTTACTACAGTCAACTCTCGATAATTTGAAACTCAAGGGACCAGAGCAAAAATTCAAATTACCAAGAGTTCAAATAACAAGAGTTTCCAATAACCAAAAGGGACCATTAACCAAGAGGAAGGGAGGAAAAAATCAAGTAAACAAGAGTTTAATCAAAATTCGTGATTTATTATTTTAAACGTTTGTACAATAATTCACAATATTGTTCATTTGGAAGGGAACTTATGTAAACCATAGACAGGTCTGTATGTAAACAAACGACAAGTCATGATAAACGCTTCATTTTAGAGAGTAGAGAAGCCCGGACTTGATATTATTGCATGTTGGCGGGCAAGATATTCTTCCGTCAACTTCAAATTACACAGGGGACCAATTAATATTGATTTTATTGAATTTATCGAGTATTTGTCAGGGGATCGGGCAAATATTTCAAATTAACGAGAGATTCAAATTAACGAGTGTCAAATTATCGAGAGTCGACTGTACCACAATAACTATGGCCAACCAAGGGAACATATGAATTCTTATTCACTTAACTATTAAGTACTATATAACGACATATTTATATTACATACACAAATCACGTAAAATGCCAGCGATACTGCAGTTCTAATCGATTTGTTGATACCGCTGTTGTAATATTTCCACAATCCTGTATTGTTGGACTGAACGGGTTTGTTGTAGTTTATTGAAAATTCAGGCCTGGTAAAAGATACAAAACAATTGATATGTTCACTGCGACAAGTCCCTTTCCGTCCGTTCACCCAGCCCTTTTGTATTTCCCACATTATGGAACGCTGAGACAGCTTTTTCAGGGGGTATAATATTGTATAATGTCTATTAACTAAAATTGGTAACTTAGGTGACAATGTCTTTCCCCTACGGCACTATACGAAAACATTTCCACTTTGGTGCATGAGCGGATCCATTATGTTCGCCTCAGAACGACTGAAAAGTTATGTTTTTGAGGTTGTCTAAAAAGGCCTCAAGACAAACAGTCTTATCAACGCTTGGGGTAGAATACATCTTTCATCACGCCAATGGCATTTATAATTTATTCATAAAATATGCATGTACAGCCTTTTACTACTATGCAACTAGTGCGGAGCGGGTAGTGTGGCCACGTCAGTAAAATGCAGGGGCGTAGCTATCGCCTTATCAATAATACGGAGCCCCCGTGTTACAGGGGCCCGACCGTGTGTAAGCGAAAAGTCTTTAAATGTTATCCACAATCTCACTTAAATTCTTTACCCTTTATTTGAGCCCCACAATAAATTTTGATACAGGGCCCGTCTAAGGCAAGCTACGCCACTGGTAAAATGACTACACTGCACCTTATGGTAAGTCTAATTAAGTCCACTTAAAGCAAACACACCTAGCATTAATCATATTTTTAATATGATACAGCTCCCACATCCATAGGTAATACTTTTCCTTTCTGCTCCACAGAACCATCAATGCTGTAGCTAAAAAGATAAATACTATATAACATTAGAGTTCTGATTATATAGGATAATTAAGTATTATTATGATGATCAAAGATGGAATTACCCCAGAGTACTAGAAAAATACTGTGAGCTGGAAGCATTAAATGGTCCAGTATGTTTACTAATTTCGCTCCAAAACAATAATAGTCCTTGAGTGTCAAAAATGGACATATGTTAAAATCATAACATCTTGGGCAGATAACAGTACCATTATCGTTGCAGGTATCATTTCTAAAAAGTATCAATTGTTTTGTAAATTTAATCATATATTAACGTGACTAAAGCAGTGCAAATCGAAAACAGTTATAATCAGTTAAAATGTATAGGTACCGCACGCTTTCATATGTTTGATCCATTACACCAAATATCGTCGTTGAAATCCCTGCCAAAGAAGCCACTGCCAGACCCAGACAGTAAAATTGTAAAAATGCGAAGTAAAATCCAACCTAAAAACACGTTTAGCACTTGTCAGTAAGCACATTGTACAACAACGTAATCTAATACTAATACTTATACTTATAATACTTTTTTGGTAATAAACAATAATATAACGATAGGCAGCGGCTCTGCTGTGCTATGGCATTGCATAAGTCTATGGGCGGCGGTGACTACTTACCATCAGGTGGCCCGTCTGCTCGTCTGCCTATTAAGGCACTAAAAAAACCGACATAAACTTATCTACGTATATCGATTGTTCCGAGTATAGGCATCTGTATCGACACGGTTTATACTCTGCGAGTTGGCCCCACAAAAGTCGGTTAAATCTAATGATCAGTACAGAGTAAAGAATTGAACTAATATGTTGAGATTGGGTTATTCTGTTAGATTATATGTAAATAGTAGTTATAATAACACTGAAAAATGTGAAATCAAACTAAAAACAAACTTATTTTCACTTCGTTTTGCGTATTTCAAATACATAACAATGTAATTAGCACAACAGATAATATATTAATTAGCTATATACATAAAAATAGCATCATTGTGAGAAGATATAAATATGAATTAATATTATTATAAATATGTGACTTACTCTCGATCCGAAATATTCTTGAATCAAGTTTAATGGTTGCAGCTTAAAAATATTCTTCCATCCAGTCCAATTGTAATATAATATCTAAACATAGTTCTATTATTATAATGAGAGCAAAAATGTATTAACTATAATATAATTTTAATATGGAATACACTTGCCTGTCTAGCGGTAACATCTGAAAATTTTTGCTTACGCGTTAGGAAATAAGGACCATCGTGCAATGCGTATACATCAGAAACAATATTCCAGTTTAAAAGTCTGAAATAAAAACAAATATATAAATATTATATTTCTATTGCTCCTACCATATCATAGTCCACATAACATGATAAAGAAATCGTCACCTCTTTAAACCAAAGTGATTTTGGTGTTCTCCAAACCGCAAGTTAAGTAGTATTTTGTATACGAGTAAACTTCTTTCGGAATTAGAATAGTATAAAGGTTTTTCATAATGCTCCCTGTGAAATTCATGTACAACATAATAATTAACACAGATATATTATAAAGGTTCTTTTAATCAAATGGGTTTTCAATGGTTTTGCTGTCTGCAATTTAGCGGATGGTAAACTTGTATCACTATCACTTAGTTCTGCAAATAAATAACATCTATAAATAATAATAATAATAAATAAATTAATAATAAATTGTTTTTATTTGCTCCCACATACAAATTGGTTTGGTAGTAACAAGTAATATAGGTACGGTAGTATTAGAGTAAGTACATGTTTTGTTTGTGGGAGTCAGGAGCCCAAACTAGGTTTCCCTGTGCTAAGGGTCTCCTGGCTCCCCCTCTTGGATTTACAGTTGATAAGCGTACATATAATTGGTAACATTGCAAAATTTGGTAACCTAAAATATAAATAGGAACTTGTTATAAATAATAGCCATGCAAAGAAAAGAATAACAAGATGAGTAAGTATGCTTGTGTTGGGTGTAATTGCATGTGTTTATGTGTACACTTGTAGGTATATATATGCGTGAATGAGAGTGTTTATGAATGCCAGTGTATATGTGTGGGCGTGTGTGTGTTTATTTGTTCGTGTGTATGTGAAAGAATATATGTGTGAGTGAATGAGTGCGGAGTGTATCCTACTAGTATCGTTGTAGCAATTTTTCTGTGTCATCGTAATT
Source organism: Laothoe populi (assembly GCA_905220505.1). Taxonomy (NCBI): domain Eukaryota; kingdom Metazoa; phylum Arthropoda; class Insecta; order Lepidoptera; family Sphingidae; genus Laothoe; species Laothoe populi. The sequence goes on from HG992150.1 coordinate 13,801,382, forward strand.
CATATCTAAAAGCCAGTCTGTTACTTTTTTTTTACATTCGAAAGTTGTTATTTTAGCGATAGCCAGCTGTTTATTTATTTTATTGTATAGTTTAGCAGATCTAGAATCATAAAACTTTTGTGCGAAAGACGTTTTAACGCATAAGGTGTTGCATACCCTATGTGACCTTCTGGAATCACTATTAAATGTTGATGTGTTAGAGATTAATAAACTTTTATGTTTTCCTAATATAGTAAATAGTATGTATAGTTGTCTAACCGTTAATACTTTTGCTTCCTTATACAGGTTTACTGTGGGAAATAGCCGGGATTTTGATAGGGCGACCTTCAGAATCATTCTTTGCGCTCTTTCAATCTCTAGCATGCATGATTTACCTGAGCCACCCCATACTGAGATACCGTATGATAAAACTGATTGACATAGGGATATGTAAATCGTTCTAATCAGGGTCCAATCGGCAATGTGTCTCAGGTTCTTAAATATATAGGCTAACTTCCTTACTTTTTGAGTAAAATTTTTTATGTGTTCTTTAAAATTAAGATTTTGGTCTATTGTTATACCTAAGTATTTAATAGCCCGAGCTTTAATTATGGCGGGACAGGTACAACTTTTATCTAGCCTTTTGCAGGAGTGGGCATATAAATTATGATGCATTGTATTATTAAGTGTGTTTCGGATTGAAAATGTAATGTAATGGGTTTTGTCAACATTTAGAGTTAAGAAATTTGCGGCCATCCAATCAGAGACAGTGTTGAATCCACTTTGAGCTTTACTAAAGACCTCTTCCCAATCATCACCGTAAAAAGTAAGCGTAGTGTCGTCAGCGTATGAAATTATTTTGCAGTTTTTTAAATTTAAATTACATAGGTCATTTATGTAACAAAGAAATAGTGTGGGGCCTAAAACACTGCCTTGAGGGACGCCGAAACTGATAAGATTTTCTTCACTAGTGAAAGTGTCTATTTTAACTAGCTGATAGCGATTTTCTAAATAATTTATAAAAAGCTGAAGCTGTGTACCTCGAATGCCTATTTTTTCCAGTTTTTCAATCAGCTTAGTGGGGGAGACGGTATCAAATGCCTTTTTCAAATCAATGAATATGGTAAGACATTTTTGTCTACCATCTATTTTATGCACCAAAAAATTAGTTAAAGCGTGCACCGCATCATTTGTTGATCTGCCCTTCCTAAAGCCGTATTGAACTGCAGAGATGATTTTTTTATTTTCAATGTATTTTACTAGCTGATTGTTTATGATCTTTTCGAGCAGCTTAGAGAGAGATGTTAATATTGAAATGGGACGATAGTTAGAGACATTGCCACTGTCTCCAGATTTGAAAATAGGTATAACAATAGATTTTTTCAGTGATGCAGGAAATACGCCTTCTGATAAACACCTATTGAAGATATACGTGAGTGGTGAGATTATAACGTCTTTTATACACTTGAGTACTTTAGGGGATATCCCGTCATGTCCAAGGCCACAGTCTGAGTTGAGACCTGAGATGAGTCTTTGTAGTTCGTCTTCATACGTACCTAGGAGAACAAATGAATCAACATTTGGCGATGATTGATTAAAATTTGATATTTGAGGTAGGCTTGGTGCTATTTTATTTGCCAGTTCAGACCCAACATTTGTAAAGAAAGTGTTTATAGAGTTTATTGATTCCAATTTTGTATTTTTTATCTTGAGTAGTTTCAGAGCTTTATTTTTAGGTTTATTTAAATTGTTTATATTTTTTATTGCGTTCCAAATTTTTTTATTATCCCTTCCGGCAGTCTTAATTTCATGTTGTTCATAATTTCTTTTACACTTTTTTAATATATTATTGCAAAAATTTCTATAGCGTTTGTAAGTTATTTTCAAAATCTCGTTGCTTGGATCTCTCTTCAATCTGTGATGCATTTTATCTCTGGTTCTAATACATCTTAAAAGACCAACTGTTATCCAAGGTTTCAAGGTAGTTTTATTCCTAGGAAGTTTTATATAAATTGAATTATCTATTATTAGTTTTTGTATGATTTCAGTTAATATATTCATTGATTTATTTGCATTGTGGTTATAATTATATATTTCACTAAAGTCAACATTTTTACAGTCCTCTATTAAGGATTGATAATTAATTTTTTGCATAAATTTTAGTTTATTTATATTATTGTTTTTAGTATTTAGGCAGAAAAGAATTGGTTCATGATCAGTAATTGATGTTTGTAGGATAAAAGTATAGGACTGTTGTCTAGTTTTTAAGATTGTGTGATCCAAGCAACTATTTCCCCTGGTGGGCGAGTAGTATGCTGGAATCATGCCGAAGAAAGACAAAATGTCAAGATAGTTTGAGGTTGTTGGATTTAAGTCAGCTATGTTGATGTTAATGTCACCCATCAATAATATATTATTGAATGACGATAGCTGTACTAAAAGGTTGTGTAGTGAATTGAGAAAGTTGTCTAATTCTAGGAAATTAGGCGGTCTGTAAATTGCAATGATTACTGTATCACTGTTTATTTTTATGATTAGGCAATTTGCTTCCAACAATGTTTGTTCTTCAACCTCTGAATGCAAGTTATCATTTATTATAGCTACTACACCGTCATTTTGATTGTGGTTTATTGTAGTACTGTGGCAAGTGTACCCTGCGATACTAGGGAGATTACTAACGCATGACAGCCAGCATTCAGAGAGAATAATAATATCACAGTTTAACGAAAGTCTGTTAAGTAATATGTTTAAACTATCAAAGTTTTTGTTTATACTTCTAATATTATGTTGAAGTATTTTCAAAAAATTGTTGGGACTAGATATTACTTTTTTGCAATCTTCTGGTTCGCAGCATTTAAGTTCTGTAAGTTCAAAGTTGTCAAGGTTATCAATACAATTTAAATCAGAGAATGTTAACAGAATAAGTAATTAGGATACAGATAATTTGTGTCAGGAAGTTGTATGTTATATGAAGATTAAATAAATTAATATAGGTATATAAAATTAAAATAGGTATATTATATAATTGGGCGGTTTTAGTGCACCCATACCCTTATACCATGTACTAATATTAATATTTTAAATCTAATTGCCCATTTGCTTATAGAAAAATATAACATCCGGACACATATATTACATCCCTCTGGAAAGTAGGGTAGGGCGGGGCTAGTTAAGCAATTTTTCACTTCAGCGGTTATAGCTCCTCAATGATAAGTCTTAATGGCTTGTTATGCATACTGATAGATTACTAATTTATCTCTTTGTAAAAGTGTCCATAATAATGTATTTCTAACAAGTCGAATTTAAGAGCTACAGTTGTTTAAATGCAGAAAGTCAAGTATGCTCAATGTACCCCATAGGTGGGGTAAGTTGAGCAAGGGTATGGGGCAAATTGAGCACTCAAAAAGTCTAGCCAAACCATGGGTTCAATATTAACTAGACATGAAATAAAATTTCTATTTGACAATCACCTTTTTATTAATAGTCTTTTAGTGACAAAACAACAAAACTTAAAGTAATTTTCTTTAAATAATAATCTAAAAATAGAATCAACAAAACTTCAACGTATCTTAAGCTTAACTTTAGGATTAGATACAGTCTTTCCGTTTAAAATCAGACTTGAATATTTATGTAATTATCAATATAACTTATATTATAAAAGAAAATATTAATAAGCTCTTAGAAACTTAATCGTCGTTGACAGTCACAACGACGATTAAGTTTCTAAGAAATTGACGCAAACGAAAGTTAGACCACCACCTGGCGCACATTTTGTATGTGCCCATTCCCTGCAAACTTGACATTGCATCCACGTTTCTCCTGGTAAACTTTCAGAATAGCCTTCGCAACATATCAGACAGGAATAATCATCATCGTTGCTTTCCTTGCTTGACTGGAGTGCTTTTTAGGAACAATCTTCTTTCTTTTTTTATCAATGTTCTTCCTTGGCCTTTTAACTTTTTTAACTTTTTAGTGATTTTTTTTCTTTCTCTTGCATTCATTTCGACAGTGTCTGTTAGAACAGCAGCTTTTCTCTTTCTTCTGTTAATTTTGGGAGCTTTAAAACATATATTATTTTTGTTTCAAGTCAGCTATTGTTGCTCAACTAGCCCCAATTCGAAATTTCAAAACAAAAGTGAGGATATCAAAAAAACGGTTTGAATTATACCCAGAACCTTTATACATATCAAAAGTACAATAAGTTTATGGAAGTTTAACATTTACCTGATTGAAAACGGATAACATTTGACTATGACAGACGAAATATTCTCGTTTACAATTATTTTACTTTTTGGTCACAAAATAAACAATGCGGACGTGTGCTTCATTGGATCGAGGAGTCGCCACTGGCGGTCGCGGAATAAGTTCCACTCCCGCGACCCTTTGTTTCCGCTATTTGATGCCTCTGCGTGCGGTAAATAGTTTTCGAGATATTTCGATTGCCCAACTTGCCCCTATGCTCTACTAGCCCCGCTCTACCCTACCCATTATCTATATACACAATGTTTGTGTCACAGACACAAATATCTGTCTGTCACACAAACATTTACGGCTACTCGCCAACTGCGCCACGAAGGCTAGCTACTTTTTTTTATAATTTCATAGTCCGACAAACGAGCCAGTGGGTCATCTGATGTTAAGTGATCTCCACCGCCCATGAACATCCATAATACCGAAAGTATCATGTATGCGCTGTCGGCCTTAAAGGACAGGAATAGGGATTAGGGAAGGGAAGGGGGAATCTGGGCCTCCGGATATCTCACTTACCATACGAAACGCGACAGTAAACTGTCACTTTACGTTGGTTTTCTGTGAGACAGTGGTACTACCCCGGTCGAGCCGGCCCATTCATGCTGTAGACAAATATGTCTACAGCGTGGCTCTACCACTTACTTAGACATACACTTGTATGTCTCCACTTCCTTGTTGCTATTTTCAACTATAGAACAGTTTTACTTAAGTACAATAGTAGCATATTTCTATATAAACTAATATAATATAGAGTCAACCTCACTAAAGAGATCCATTCTTTTTCTTTATTTTTAAAACAATTTAATATTTTAGACTGAATATACTCCAAGTGTACGTCTTTAAAATATTTTTTTACGCCAAGTTTCTCCCCATATTCTTCTAAAACGGGATCTGGTGCGTGGATTTTGATGAACGTTAAATTTCGATGCTTCGGCATCTGTAAAACTCTTTGCATTTACGTAGGTGACACTCGTTGATGTTATTCAATATGAAATATTTATCTACGGAAATGGAACATTTGCACTGAAAAGGTCACACATACTAAACCAGGCTCGACTTCCACTTGAAGGCCAGCTTTTACAATACTCAATAAGAAGTTTGTTTGTAATTTTTGCACTTCGGGTTTGTCCATTTCTGCCATCACTATGACTAAATCAATACGTCTTACGTCATCTCTGAATTTTCCAGAAAACGAATATGTTTCATACTGCGAACAACAACACATAACAAGATTAAATTATATTCATTGCCAAATATTATAATTTGTAATTTATATATATTTATAGGATTATTTATTTAAAGCGACAGTAAAATATTAGATATAAATTTAAATATATCAATCCAAAACATAACAAACTCTCTCAAAGCCGAAGCAGTAATACTATACCACCTTAATGTAAACGAGGGCAATATACATTTTCTTTATGGCTACCATTGTAAGCTAATGAGCTGCGGCTCGAATTCGATAACCCATTAAATGAGAGGAAAATATAGGACTATATTTTTACGCCATCCTCGATGCACGCCGAATGGTGTTTCTTAAAAACCTTTATAAACCTATAGTTGACACTATTATCTTGAAATCTCTTGTCTTGACGTATAAAAACATAAGATTGTGAAAGTCGAATGAGCGTGGTGGCCAAGTATGTGAGCCTAGTCTTAGACTCAGCGAGCATCGTTGAGCTGTAATTTTGTTCTGCGGAACTTAGCCAGCAACAAGTCAAGAGTTCAATTATTCGGCCATTAAAAATACCAGTCCAAACTTAACAGACTGTTGCATCTATCTGATGCCTGGTAGTTTCAATGCCGTGTGGATTCCCGTATGACCACATGTGGGCATATTCATGTTGTGCAAAATAGGTACATTAATAAAGAACACGTTGCTATTAGTCCCACTTATCTCTGCACCACCTTAAGGTTGACTGGGAGAGAATGCCGTTGACATTAAGTCCGCCTATATACAATGTATATAAAGTGTATAAATAAAAAAAAAATGTCTAACAGTCAATAGTAGTAACCATGATATAACGGACGCGGTCGTCGCGTATCAGTATGTTCTTTTTGTACATCGTAAGGCGGTTTCTTTTTCGGAGCAACACTTGGCAACCAACCATCGAGAGAGTTGATTAGTCCCGCCACGATTATGATACTCGTACTTCAGAAACTTCTGAGTAACCCCGCGTTTCGTATATATACTTAGGTTTAAATATTGCATAATATTATCTCTAAACGAAAATTAAATGAATATACGTCACCTTGATTTCCGCAATGTTTCCTTCCAGCTCTTTTTTTTTTTCTTCTACATTTTCGGCATCAGTAGATTTGCTAAGTAAGTTTATGTCATATAGCTTAATTTTATGACATTCTTCTGCACAATCTACCTCGTCAATATCGTTCTATATGCAAAAATTAAACGTTGAGACATTATACTTTGGCGTAGCTTTATATGGTAAAATGACTCATAGACGAAAATGGAGATTCGTCAAGAAAATTGCGGTCATGACCTCGTCCAGCTTCTAATGACTACCGTCTTTACATACCGTACGTACCTGCGTCTAGGCGTACCATTTGAAAACTTATAGCCTTTGTAAACAGTCCTCACTGGTGGCTTAATACGAGACAGCACTACGTAACTACAATAGTTACTAGACTAGACACGAAAGTGTCATTATAGAATGAGTTGTTGGACACAGGACCGTACAACAGCTATCCTGACCGGTGAAGAAAGGGAAATGAGTTTTGAGAAATTAAGACTCTATTTAAGTACATAAGGCGTGGCTTTTACCATCAAGCAAGTGAAATGTTGGTGTTTAAAATTTAAGTGTTTAAAAAAACTAGTGTATTTAATATAATGTTAAGTAACTCATAAAGTTCGCGAAGATGTATGATTTAGTAATAATTGGTCCAATAAGCGTTTCATCAAAGTTCAGCGTCACACTCATAGACAGAGCAGAACCAATTATAAACCAAATATTTGAGAAAATTAATTATTTTAATTACTATGTTCAAAATTTAACGTTTCTTAGATGAAATTCTAAAATACAACATACTAATTACTCTGAAAAGTCACAATTACTGTGATATTCTTTTATATTACCCTGTGTGCCCTTCCTCTCTTATTATCTTGAAGATATCTAAACTGTTTACAACCTCTTCGGTACATTGTGAAACCAACGTATTTGGTGTGCTGTCAGGCTCTGAATGTTTGTATGGGATCGTTCTGATTTCTGAATATAAACATTATTTGATATAATATTATAAACATATGGCAACTTTGACTGACTTATACATGACATGACTTATACTTATATATTAAAACTATTATGTGTTAAGATCCATAACATACAAAAAATATTCGTCTTCCACTTTTAAGTTAAAAAATTGGTAAATTAATTATGTATATGATGACACGTTTAACTCGAGAAGCACATACGTAGAACGACCAGTTTTTGGAATCCATTCTACTCATACATATATATACACTCACGCAAGTAATTCCCGAAGAGGTAGGCAGAGGTGTAACCAGTACACCCACTTTTTCCGAATTTCGGTCCCATAATGTGATAGGGGGCGAGCCTATCGCCACACCGGGCACAATTCCAGACTCCGGGCTAATACTGAGAATTCCTAGATAGAAAAACCCAATATCACTTTACCCGACCCGGGGATCCGAAACCTCAGCAGTCGTAACGCATGCGCAACTGCGCCACCGAGGCAGTCCATTCTAGTCATTCGACATTAGTAATATACTTTGTATTTATATGATTTATCCTTAACCTCTTATGGATCACAAGGATACCAGTATTTGGGAAAAGGTATGAAAAAGTTAAATGCAAAGTGAACCTTTTGATTGCACCCTATCATACTCACCATCAGTCATAAATGTTAATTATAGCTTGCTTTAACGGTGAAGGTAAACATCGTGAGGAAACCTGCATACCTAAGAATTTCGAAGGTATGTGAAGTCTACCAACCCGCATTAGGCCAGCGTGGTGGACTAAGGCCTAACCCCTCTCATTAGTAGAGGAGGCCCGTGCCCAGCAGTCGGACAATGTTTAATACAGGGCTAGTATTATATACTCACCATCAGTGTCCAAAAATACAATTGCAATGAAACTTGTGCAACTCCTCAGTAAAACACAGTGTGTAAAAAAAATTATAAACACATCAGGATCGTAATTGCGACGATAACAATAACATCTAATTATCTATAAAATATAAATAATTCAGTTGATAGTAAACTAAAATACAAAAATCTAAATGCAAAGAGCATAATGCAATATATGTCTAAATGTGTACATGACATTTGATATTTAGAAGAGTCATCCTTCTTTATGACTTTCCGTCATAGCTGTCCAAATAGTAGTTACATCTAGTATGCATCTAGTACTTAGAGCAAAGAGTATTATACTATATACGGAAATAGAGATACAACTTCACGCTATTTTCAGCCAATCAACAATCCTTGTCAAATTATAAGGGTCTTTGGCCTGCCAAGAGGGATGGAGCTGCTGACGTTTAGTTCTTAATAAAATCAGCAGATGGCAGCATAAACGCTTGTCTATTTTAATTCGCATAATTCTATTTTCTGATTGTTATTATTATTTATGTTATATTGTAAACTTTGTTGGCAATCCTTAAATAATAAAATAAAATAAAATAAAAATTATAAACCGAATGTGTTATCTAGAGTAGGTACAGAATGGGAAAACTTGGCGAACTGTAAATTATAATTTCTAATTCAACACAAGTCATTTCCAATAATTTATTTCAGTTTTAATTTTATATGCTGACCACAATAAAATGATAAAATGTTCAGATTGGCCGATACTTACATAATAAAGACGGGATATACAAATGGTATATGTAAACAATACACTTTTTATGATTATTAAAAATATTGTGCATCAAAAATATTTATTTTTTGTTTCTTTGTAATAAAATTATTCTTACAACATTTATTTGTCTTCCTAGTAACATTATAAATTTTGATCTTCTTTTCTCGATAATCTTTATTACCAGTAAACTGTATCAAAAGCAATAAGTAATATTATAATTATTTATAGAGTTATTTTATACGTTATTTGAGAACACTAACAGAAATTCTATTGAGAAAATAAGTATCGCAATAACAGTTGTTACAACAACAGTGTCACTTTTGTAATATTTTACGTGTCCCTTTAAAACGCTGCATGATTACTCACTTTATTAGCATTTTTAGTTAGTGATTAAAAAAACATAAGCAACATATCTCACTCCGGATTTTTAATATTATTTACGTATCATACGCCGTTTTCCATCTTGGTCTACTTGTGAGACTATAACTATGCTCCTGAGTAATATTTACACGCCACCTGAAAAGTTATGAATATTTTAAAATATAAATCGAAAAATGAATCCAATTGATTTTAGTCAAAAAAACAGTGTAACTCAATATTGTCAGGCTAGCCATAAATGTAAAGCATTGTTATATGAAGCCAAGGGTTAGGTGGCTTGACTAGTTCAATTATTTAATAAAACCTAATGGTTATATCAGGAGAATTGTCTTGGTATACTGGTGTAATAATTGTAGTTGTTCATAAAGTAATGGCAATATTTAATTAGTGGAAATTTTAACTCATTAAATAAAATTCCGGACACAAGGTTTCTGGACATCCCTATATGTTGTTCTAAAACAAAACGAAAATTCGTGTGATATATATTTACATGATAATAAATATAGAATAAGGATTACATACATAAATATACACTAACTGATGTGATGGGGTCAAGCCTATCACCATACCGGACACAATTCCAGACTCCGGGCTGATACTGAGCATTACGTGATAGAAAAACCCAATATCACTTTACTCGACCCGGGGATCGAACCCGAGACTTCAGCACAGCAGTCGTACCGTATGCAATTAAAACTACGTAACACCAAGGCAGGCAGAATTAGGATTATAAAATAGATAATGATAGTGTAAATTAGTGAGAAGTATAATAATACCTGAAGTAATATTCCCGAGACATTCCATGGTTAAACAGTTTCGAGGGTGTCGAGAGTCAGACTAGCCTGAAATAAATTATATAATATGTGTATGTTTTTATATACAAAGATCAGTTATGTCATCTGATACGAAATCTGAGATTTTTTAAAAATGGCTACTTACCGTTATATATACAATTTAAATACTTCTGCTCTCTTTTATTTATTCTCGTTAAATATAAAATACATTGAAAACATAGTTTACGTGAATATCTGAATCATTTTTGTAGTTCAAATTCATTCCAACGATTTTTTATGAAATATATATTTAAATAAAACCCACAATGACAAGTTTTTGAAAATTTTGCAACAGAATTTATGAAACGCACAAAGTTTCTACTTAAAATTACAATTAATCTACCATATTTTTACAAAGTCTGTTCTATTAGTAAATAAATATAAAATAAATATATGGAAGTATACACTTCTTTTATTTTTATGAAATGAATAAGAAATATCGACTTATTATAAAATTACATGTAAATTCAACTAATATTCCGTCATTTACTCACAACTTTAAATGCTACTACTATTAAAATTTCTCATAAAATTTGGCAACTCAAGATGTTTTGTCGTTGATGACATTTCCGTAAGTACAATTGCTATTTAAAATTCAGACATACGCAGAATGGTACCCAAAACAGTTAATTAAGTTGGAAATAAAAAGTATATTAATTTATTTTAGTTATATTATTAAAAAAAACCACAAATCACCTAAAATATAATTACTTTTTTATAATGTGGTATCATATTTTATAATTTTCATCTTTTGTATAATAATGTCATCTAAATGGGTAAGCCCAAATTTTATTTTAAATAAAGAACGGCTATGACAGTTGTCTATGGTTTATTCTAAGTGGCACCCCCCTGACTTAGAGTATTTAACACTTCACTTTTTTATTTTTTGGTTGCCTACTCTAAGATCTAGTACCTTATGTTTGCTTCTTAGAGTATGCCTACTCTAAGGTTTGCTTCTAAGAGTATTATAATGCTCTTTGCTTATAAGGTTCGCTTCTTAGAGTATTGCCTACTCTAAGGTTCGCTTACATCTCAATTAGTCAGAAAATTATAAATGCTTTTACAGGCAGAATATAAAAGTAAATCAAACTAGTCGGCTATTTAAAAAAATATATTATTATTTGGTATTTTTGTACTTGATTACACATAACTCGAAACGCAGGTCTTATCGTATATATTATAAATGGATACAATCAGCATTTATGATGTTTTCACTATTCGCAAGTAAATCTTTAAAGACTAGTTTTAATTTAGAACTACCTGGTGTTCGTTGTTTTATTGTATTAAAACGACAGATTTTGCTGGTGGTAGGATATTCATATCCAGTCGGATAGCGACCACACAGGGTGTAAAACTCGCCATGGTGGCACACGCAAGTGTGTCGCGTTCCGGGGTGAGCCACACCCCCGGGGTACATCCGGTTTTTGTCAGGGATCTAGGCTCTAGGATCTAGGGTACGATGTTTTGCCGTTTGGACGACTTCTAAATCTCCTTGCCACCTGGGGTAGTGTGAAAAAGCTACATATCAGGCCGGCATGATTGTGTTGAGTAGCAAGGCATAGATGTGTCTCGCTACTTGATACACTAACTGAACGGCACTGCGCTTACCATCAGGTGCAGTGTGGTCACTTCGCCGTGCCAGGACAAAAAGTTTTGAGCGAGTTTCGAGAACTAAAATTATGAGTTCTTCGATTTAGGAGCATGATCTAAGGGGGATACATCTAAGAAGAAATTTATTGAAATACCATTTATAAATAAGTAGCAGTACTTCTCTCCAATGTCTTCGAATTTATCATATAAGTAAAAGAAAAACATACCACACAGTACAATATTTTTTAATAAATAATTGATATTGAACCCTGCTTTTCTAGATATTGATAGTACCGGTAAAATATTAAACTTATAATCCTATTTTTAGCCGACTTAAAAAAAAGGAGCATGTTCTCAATTCGTCGGAATCTTTTTTATGTACGTTCCCCGATTACTCGAAGACGCCTGGACCGATTCGAAAAATTCTTTTTTGTTTAAAAGGGTATACTTCCCAGGTGTTCCCATTGGCACCCAGTCATGATGATGATGGGATCACAGAAAAATCGAGGGCAACCCTCAAATTTTATAGGGACGCATAATTTTTTTTTATTGAAGTCAGTGTACTTTTTATGAATTAGAAAACTGTTACATAGGACACGATGTGTACATTTACTCGTAGATACAAAGAATAAGTCGTCACTATAACCATGACTGTATGTTGTCTGATGATGTTCACACGATGTCAAATTCCATTGCATAGGTATTGAACAAGCTTATTCTACTAGATACGGGGATATATTAAATCATATCGCATAGAACAAGGCACGGCGACAATTCAATGATTTTAAACTTATTTCAAGTCAACACAAACATACCCTCTTCGTCTAAATAGTCTTACAACAGCAACTATAGTTACTATTGATTACGGTGAGATGTAGGCAAAATTGGCATAATTACGTAACCTTAGTGCTATGAGGGCCAGGCCACGGTCCGAGTGTGCAGACGGAGAGACAGCGTAAGCTTTAAGCGCCTTTCTTCTTTCTAACTATCTTTTATTTTATTTGCTTTTTTTCGTTACTTTTATGAAGTAATTTAAAAAACCGAATGAAATGCAACAGCTAGCTGTCAGTTCTCTGTGAGATATTAGTACGAGTTACGACCCGTTTTAACGGAAATTAAAAACACTAAATTACAAATAAAACCCATGTTCAATCTTAATCAAACTTATATTTTGATATAAACAAATTTTAATTTAGGTATAGTGAAATAAATCTGGGAAATAAATAAACATAAATTACTGAAAGCCTTTAGATTGTTGCCGTATGAAACATTGGCTTTTAATTCTTTTTTCTATTGCAAGAGTTTCTTCAATATCTTTAGGATACGTTGGAACAGCCAGTATTAAAAATATTAATAGTAACAGAACTAGATGCTGGAAGCAAAGAAAAGCATAACATACCTATATTTAACTTAGGTATTCAAGATCTGCCGTATAAAATATAGTTTGAAACTTGGAACACATAGTATATACAGAATACAGACCACATTAAGTTGACAGGTGAATATATGAAATTTCAGACTGCTAAAATAAAATGTTCAGCAACAGGCGTTTGGAAATAAATGTCGTCCCTCATAGGCAAATTATTGCGTTTACACATAGATAATAGGGTGGTTGACAGTAAGTGAAAATCTGATAGAATTTTGTGTTTTTATAATAGATTTTAGTCTAAAAATATCGAAAACTAAACCATTTGTTCATTTATATGTGATGAATAAACACATTCAGTCATACATGACGTCACAGTTCGAAACATCTATTAAACGCTGAGCCAAACGTCTATTAGTTTTGCGGATGGTAACGTCACACGAGAGGCCATGACAGTTGGTAGCGTTTTGGTGATAAAAATAAAGTGGGTTTATAAAAATGCAAATTAAATATTGAAAACTTATGTTTTATGTTTACTGACTAACATAATAGTAAAACATACAAACCTGACACATTGTAAGTTTGTCAAAAAATGCCAGTGCCCATTGATCTTCGTAAGTACTATCTTTTATCGCATGTCCAAACTGAATCTTTCTACCTGTGAAACGAACAAGATGTTAAAGCTATATGTATGCCCACGTTTCCGTGTTTTGGTGTGTGTGTTCCAATTTCAGCTATGTTAAGCAGAGCTATATGGTTGGTTGGCCCAAGGACTGACAAGGCCCACGGCCGCTAGGCGGAAACGTGCAGGGGCGGTTCCGGCAGCAATTTTAGTCTGCCTTAGGATAAACCGATCGCTCCGTAAACGTCGAAGGCCACCGCGAGGTTATCGCTGGTAGTTTTTTTTTTATCCTGACATGGCAAAGTGACCACTCTGCACCTGATGGTAAGCGCAGTGCAGTCCAATCAGAGTAGCGGGGGATAGATTGTCTCTCACTACTCGATACTCTGATTGGACTGCACTGCGCTTACCATCAGGTGAAGTGCGGTCACTTTGCCGTGCTAGGATAAAAAAAAAAAAAAAAAAAAAAAACAATCATGCCGGCCTACTTCTTCACACTACGCCATGGGCAAGAAGGTGAAGAAGTGGTCGAGGGTCTAGTATCAGAGTACTCAGAAGGCCGCAAAATGGTACCCCAACTCTACATCCCCGACAAAAACTGGATGTACACTGGCTGATCCCGGAACGCGACACACTTGCGTGTGGCACTATGGCGGGTTTTACACCCCGTGTACGGTGGTCGCTATCCGGGCGTAAATGAATATCCTACCACCAGCACTAGTGTCACTAGTGTCGGGTGAGGTGTACATAGGGGGTAGAGACTCAGCCCAGCGGCTACACGGATTCCAATCACCTGGGCGAGGGGTTGCTGGGTCTTAGGCCGGCTAGTCCAGCATAACTGTTTTAGTCTTATTACGCTTCCCCCGGGAACGGGCGGCAATAATAAAACTCATTTCCCGCGACAACAAAAACAAAAGCTACTTGAATTACCTATTTACCTGTGTATAAACAATTGAGTGGTTTAGTGCCCTTGTAAGCATCAAACGCTTCTCCTGGTGACCTTGGCCCTTTAGCTGTCAGATAATCCTGGTAAAATTACATCATCAATGTATACTTCGATTTAACACGCGAGTAAACACAGTGGTGCGATTTATTTAAATCATGAATATAGCGTCAAATATTTTTTTCAGCATTGCGCTATAAAGTTGTTAAAATGAAACGGATATTATTGTGTTTCCCTCTCGGAATGGGAGTGTAAACGGAATAAAGAGAACGTTTCGTCATTTGATGAGGGCAAGTAATCAAACAATATTACAGACACTGTAGATACCAGACATCATGACAAATGAGAGAAATGTTTGTGTGACAGACAGATATTTGTGTCCAGGGGTTTTTTTTTAGTGCCTCGATAGGCAGACGAGCAGACGGGCCACCTGATGGTAAGTAGTCACCGCCGCCCATAGACTTCTGCAATGCCAGGGCACAGCAAAACCGCCGCCTACCGTTAGCAAAACCGCCGCCTACCGTTAGCAAAACCGCCGCCTACCGTTAGCAAAACCGCCGCCTACCGTTGGTCTACCGGTCTGGGTGTTGTGAGACCGAAAGTCTCTCGTAGTCCCTGATACCCACAACACAAGACTCGTATCTTAGTGTGGGATCGGGGCTATGTGTGTGACAGTTGGGTGTTATTTATTTATCAGAACCAAGATCCCATTGGGTCCTGCCCCAATAAACATAACATTATTTCATGTAGAATTTAAATTTGAAGTAGTTGCAATTTTTATTTCAGCACGACTTCAATAGTTCGGTTGGTGTCCAATAGGTTATAGAACTTCGGCTTTTGATAAACTCACATTTTCACAAAGAAGATAAAGATGTCAGGACAGTACGTATATATGTAGTATATACATACGAGTACATACCGCAGTAGACAATTTAGTTGTAAAATATTCCATCCAGGAGGTGTCGTACTTCCTGGCAAAATGTTCATAAAACTCAACTTTCGCTGTCCTGGTATTCAATACCATCATCAGAACCTATAAAAAGAAATTGCCTAAATTTTTTAAATAGGTTGGAACTATTATTAAAAGATAAAACCAAACATTGTGGAAACAATGAACGGAATGATTTGTCATTCCGTTAGGTTACACTTAGGTATGTGTACTATATAAATATGTATAATTATTTATTTCACTCAATGGGTCCTCACGGTACAGGCTGTGCCTAGTGTGAGGACCACCAATAATTATTTTTTATTGTCATTTACTAATAGTCAGTAACCCCACCCCATGCTTGGGGCCGAAATGTAAATTTGATTGACACATTATGTACATTATTTTGGAAATAAAAAAATATTATTATTATTAATGGCCACAGTTTTATCCATAGGACGAACCAGGACGGGGCTACCAGACGGATACAAAAGTTTTATGCGTGCATGTGGATTGAGTGAGCACTTTCCAAAAATCGTTTTTTATGCAATAGGTATTTAGTAAAAGTTCTAAAACAATTATATACTCACTCAATCCTCATGCACGCAAGTTTTATAGCTAAACGAGGTTCGTTTCATGTGATGAGCGACATTATCGGAACCGGCAATCGTGACTGAATGCAACCACAGCATACGCAGACGCAACCATTGTACAATTTTCGTACAAATTGTTTTTTAATGTTAAGTTGGCGGAGTAGATAAGATACACTTAAATAACTTTTACTAGGTAGTACCTACTTTATTCATTGTTCAGATTTACTATACTTCAGACTTTATTAACTGCAGTTAGACAATTAAAACTGACACTGATAAAGTACGGCGATGCAGACATAGACCATAGTCGACGGGAAAAGCGATATTTTTGCTAATATTGACACTTTAATCAGTAACATGCCATATGTGGTTGGCAAAACATATGTCTCCATACTTACGATACGAACTTCGAAATACTATTAACATTAGAAATATGATAAAATTAACCGAGCTATTCTTCTTCTTTAGCATTTGGACGTCCACTGCTAAACATAGGCCTCCCTTAAAGGTTTCCAGTACAACCTGTCAGAAGCGGCCTGCATCCACCGGGTTCCTGCGACCTTTACGAGGTCGTCTGTCCACCTTGCAGGGGGACGTCCAACCGAGCTTGGTAGGTAGGTAATTGTATCATTTTGAAAAACATTTATCATAAATCTACTAACATATAATTCCTGTTTCCATTGGCTGGATTAAGTGCAGGCCATTGGAACAAACTTTATTAACAAATTGAAAAGTTGTGTAAAAATATAAATAAATTGAATGAATTGAAAAATGTGGACTGCTTGTATTCATTTTAATTTAGATAAAGAAAACAAATCATTCAGTTAGTACTTATAATGAGTGAAAGTTTTGATAATGACTTACATTTGAAAGAGCCGATAGGAACGCAACCATAAACATGATGTTGCGCCAATTCGCAATGCCCACGGAGTTATGCAGTAGAGGTCGTCGGCTTCCCAATAACAAATACCATGAATTATACCTAAATATATTATACAATATTAATATCATACCTGGGAATATGTTAATAAGTTTTAATCAAATCACTAAAAATGTAAGACAATGCTTATTTACCTGACCACCAAAGTATTTGCGATCAAGATGAGCAATGGAGCCAAAGGAAAAGCTGCCACGAAAAGGGTACTCAAAGCAAATTGCAGAGCTACGAAAAAATATTTTTATTAACCCTTGATAATTACCCAAAGTATATGAAAATATGTTTAAATAGTTACCTAGGTCTTTAAATACATCCATAATAAATTGTTCATCCACATTATTTAATCTGTACTCTCTCTCCCAACACGGTACCTTTACATTCTTCGATCTACATTGATTGTAGTCAGTCTTATATCTGGTTAAAAACATACAACAAACTATATCGAATCAATACTAAAGACTAAAATAAAGACCTCTAATGATTTAATTTACAATTAAAATAATAAGAAAAATTAAAAATATTTCTGCGAAATAAAATATTTTGAAAGTCAACGAAGCCCATGTACAATATCTATTGGGACTTGTGGGTCTTGGAGTAAGATTTTATGCTCTCAGGTTTTGGATTTTAAAATTACCATATTCCTTTTTTCAGTTGGTGCGAAAAAGCTTTGTTATAAATTTTTTTACAAGTACATTTTATTAATAAAAATCAACGAATATAAACTTTGCAACCCGTTACCATTCATCTAAGTTTAGGTGGCCTATGAAAAAACCTGTCTTAAAAGTTGTCTATGTCATTATATGCAAACATCGTACAAAATCAAATATCCATCTCCATCACTTTTATTTCGTCATTGATGTATGTAATGTAATTTTAAATTAAATATTTTACCTGAAAATGGCTGGAATTCCTTTTAGTAGCATTACTTTAAATACTATATGAACGCACAGCAACGTACACAGTTCATCAACGCAAGTAAAAATGCCACAATTCATCATTCCAATGCCGGCAATAATTTGCCAGGTTTCGGTATCGTGTGGATAAGTGTACAAACGACCCTTTGAAAAAAAAGCAAATTCCTACTAACAAAGATATACTTGCTTTTATTTTAAAGGGAAATGTGACGTTTCTTCTATGTAGATTTTAAGATTTTTTCAACTTAAAATATTTTGTTGATCAATCTGCCTACAAATATTTCTGTAGTGTTTATTAGCTAATTTTTTACCACGTTAGAATACCTCGGTGGCGCAGTTGTAATTGCGCATGCGTTACGACTGTGGTGCTAAGGTCTCGGGTTCGATCCCCGGGTCGGGTAAAGTGCTTTTGGGTTTTTCTATCTAGAAATTCTCAGTATGATCCCGGAGTCTGGAACCTGTGCCTGGTATGGCGATAGGATCGCCCTCTATCACATTATGGGACCGAAATTCGGCGAAAAGTGGGTATACTGGTTACACCTCTCCCCTTCGGGGATTACAGGCGTGAGTGTATATGTATGTTAGAATTTTATAGACTTCAAATTCATCTAAATCCCTCCATATATTATGCAGTCATAGGCAGCATCGCATATTTTACAGTTTACACTACAAAGGCTAAATTAATAAACAACTGGTTTACCTTTATAAACGCCAGAAAAAAGTAAAATGAAAAATTAAAAGCCAACGATGCTCCGAACTGTTTAACAATTATAGATTTTTCGTAATTATCCTGAGTCTTGTGATTTTCAATATAAATTGCCAAATAAGACAATTTCTGTATAACCTACAAACAACATTACTAAGTAATTATATTATGATTGATGTTTGAATGATTGAATTGGAATTGGAATTGGAGGAAGTGGTAGAGCCACGCTGTAGACATATTTGTCTACAGCATGAATGGGCCGGCTCGACCGGGGTAGTACCACTGTCTCACAGAAAACCAACGTAAAGTGACAGTTTACTGTCGCGTTTCGTAGGGTAAGTGAGATATCCGGAGGCCCAGATTCCCTCTTCCCTTTCCTAATCCCTATTCCTGGTCCTTTAAGGCCGACAGCGCATACATGACACTTTCGGTGTTGTGGATGTTCATGGGCGGTGGAGATCACTTAACATCAGGTGACCCACTGGCTCTTGTCGCACTATACTATAAAAAAAAATTGGAAACAAATTACACAAAAATAAACATAGAAAAATTGTGCTCCTGCGGTATAAATTATTAAGTATCGTAAGTTATTAGATGCTTACTTTTTCCAGTACAGTATTGGCAATTCCATAAATTAAAGAAAATATTATAAGGCCCGAAAAATGTGGATATGTTATATGTCTATCTTTCATTTGTTTTAAAACCTTAAATTGAAAATGTGCCCAAAATATTGTCATGGGAAATACAACCGCCAACTGAAAAATACACAATTAGCAGTTATCATTAAAATGTGATTAGCTACGACTTATACAAGTGTATTTTTTAAACTATTTCCGAAAATTCTAAAAATGTCAATTATACTCACGAATATACTAAGGATAAATATAACTTCCAATATAAGAATAATTTTGCTTCCGACTGATTCGTAACTTCTTAATATTCCAGTCACTTCCGATCTTCGTATACTTTTTAAATTAATCTTGTAACCAGGCCTAAAGTAACAAAATCACATTAAAATTTGATATACCTACATAACTATAGACCTAAATAGCACGTGTAATATTAATTTAATATTTTATTTAGTCCACTCAATCTAATAATTTTCAATTAGGTCGAAAAAAGGAACCGACTGTAATGACATTTGAAAATATACCATACAAGTCAAATCAAGAAAATATATACAAGTCAAATCGTTTACAAGATTTAACCGACTTAATTAAACATCTTTTATTTTTTATGCTAACAGATCCGGAAGCCGACACTAAACAAGGCTGGACAATATATTTATTGAAATCTTGGGCAAATCAAGTATGTTTTTGTCGAATCGTAATATTCAAATATCTGTGCTTCAAATACAAGTCTTTATATGTTATTATTTTTGTTTTTTTTTTATCGTGGCTCGGCAAAGTGACCACACTGCACCTGATGGTAAGTGCAGTGCCGTCCAGTTATAGTATCAAGTAGCGAGTGATAATCTATCCCTCGCTACTCAATACAATCATGCCGGCCTGCTGTGTAGCTTCTTCACACTACGCCTAAAGGACCCAGGATCATACATAGGAAGGAGGGAACACGGTAGCTGGCAAACCGTTCCACAGCTTGATGATGTTAGAGCTGAATACATAAAACTACTACAGTAAAAGTAACAATATAAACATATTAAAAGCGTACCTAATTATATTAGAACCGTCCATATCCAATTCCCATAGCCAAGACAGATAGTACTCTTTTCGCTTCCAGAACAGAACAAAAAGTACACCTAAAAATTAAACAAAATTGAAAGTGTGCAGTAAGTCTAAGTTTTCAATTATTGGATTGGTCGAAAGTTGCTCAAAATGGTTAATTATTATATTAGTGGTAGTCATTAAATTTTTCAAAATCGTCGAAAACTGTAGAGTGTACTTAGATAAAAAAAAAATAATAACACCCAGCAGTCACACACATAGCTCCGACCCCACACTAAGATACGAGTCTTGTGTTGTGGGTATCAGGGACTACGAGAGACCTTCGATCTCACAACACCCAGACCCCGGACACAAATATCTGTCTGTCACACAAATATTTGTCCCGGTGTGGGATTCAAAACCCACGGCCTCTCGTTTCACCGCCAACTGTGCCACGGAGGCTGTCAATACATAGATCTGTTTAAATTATAAAGTTGTCACTGTAGACACTAACGTAGGACAGTTAAAATGTTTATTACCCCACGCAATGATGAAAAGACTAAAATTAAGCATATTCGGCGTTTCCAGTGTGAATTTAAGAAATACTTCATGGCAAGCACTGTATGCATCATAAAACGGGCAAGTATTAAAATCACGACATTTCGGACATACGAAAATATCTCTGCCAATTGAAGCATTGCAAAACGTTTGTCTGAAAAAAGAAATCATTAGACCATATAGTCAATGCCGGAGAAATTCAACTCCCTTTTTTTAAAGAACGCCAAAATAACCAAGTCACGTGGTTGACAAGATCTCACCGACCTAATTATACATATCTTATTGTATAAGCTAACAGCGACGGAAGCCTACACTAAACTTGGCTGGACAATATATTTCAGTTAGTTCTTCTTAATTATTGCCTGAAAGTAGCACCAATTATGGAAAAGATGAGGAGTACTAGGTTAGCTTGGTATGGGCATGTGATGAGGAGGGATGAAAGGCATGTGACAAGACTGGGTGTCAATATGAATGTGGATGGAAGAAAGAGTCGTGGGAGACCAAAAAAGAGGTGGATGGATTGCGTGAATGAGGACATGTTTGTGCCGATCCCACTTAGTGTGGGATAAGGGCAGGCAGATGATGATGAGTTCTTCTTAATTATTAAATAATTTACAAAGCATATACAAATATATTGTTTCTATCCTAGTATTTAAAAAATAATTTGAAACAATTCCAAAATCTTTTTCTCGTTTACTAAGTAAAGGCGTCTTACTTTCTTATTCTCCACTAAACTTGTTTTTTTAATATTCGGCCTACGGTCAAAAAGTATATCTCCAACGAATGGTTGTTATCCTTTTTGAGTGCTCCAAGTTTTGCTCCTATCGTGCGAACAGCTTTAGATCTTTATTACAAAAAGCCAAAGTACAGTTACTTCGCTTTACACCAATTGGGACACGATACGTGGAAGCAAGTACCTATGGCGATTTTTTTATTATTTCTACATGAAGAAGTATCAGGTACCGCCAAAAATTATCCCAAAATGTTAGACCCCATAATTTGTTATATTATTTAGTATATTTCAGAAAAAATAAATTATCATGACTTGAAGTAGCATTTATTAGTAATAACTGATATTGTTTACTCTACTCCACGACGTTTGAAAAGTCCCCAATGCTCTATATTCTCTTGGTATGCTTCATACGTAATGTAAATACCCGCCGAAGCCGCTATGACCAACGCGCGGTTGTAAAACTCGCTGTACGCAAAGTAAAATGCTATCTGTAAGAAATTATACAAAAATAAAAGGGGTATATACATGCGATAAAGAAAAATGCTCACCATGAAACAATTTGATCGCTTACTAAAATAGGAAAAACAACTTGCCTTTTCACCAAAATATTCTTGTAGTAAACTAAGAGGTTGTTCTTTAATTAACATATCAGCGCCCATCCAGTTATTGTACAGTATCTGAAACCGCGATAAAAATTTTACACCTGATCTGGTTCCATCCAGCGTCATTGTGCGGTGCCGCTATGATAAATAGGGTTTCATTTTCAGTCCCTATACACCGGAGGACGCCTTTGGTATCAACAGCAGAAACGAGGCCAGCTATTCGCGTTGCTGTCAATCTCGGGGTCGCAAAGTCTACTAATGTACAAAGGGAGCTACGACAACCTCCACTGTTATACTCTGGAACTGATGGACCCTTTAGATATCCCTTACGATATCCAACGGGGCAACGTGATGGAATTCTCCAATATTTATTTATTTATTTATTTTCCACTCTTACATCTACTATTACAGATGAACTAATGCAGTAGAGTAACACAATACAAATGAATTAAAATTATTTCTATGCAACAATCATTATATTAATTTGCAATTTACATTCTAAATATTAATGTATATGGTAGATTCTAACATATTTCAACTTACTTGACGGGTGTTAATATTGTTTGCTATGTCCTGTTTGGGCACAAAGAAATATGGACCGTCGTGTACAGCATAAGCGTCCAATATAATGTTATTCTGGATCAATCTAAATAATAAGATTTACCAACATCATTATTAATGTATCTATAAAAATATGTAATGTTTAAGTGTTTGTTAATAATTTTAAAAGAACGGCTTTTTAATTAATGCATTTAAAAGTATACCTATAAGGTACTTATAACAAAAAACAATAAAAAATGTTTGATTGTCTGTCTGTTTGTTCCGGCTAATCTTCGAAACAATTAGATTTGACGATACTTTTACTGATACTGATAGCTGAAGTTATAAGGAGTAAGTTAGGCTACTTTTATTTTAGTATAAAAAAAATGAATTAGGATTCCGCGTAATAATAATAAAGAACCGCGCGCGCCCCACGTGTACGTTCCCCATCGGCGCCGCGCCGCGCCGTGCGTCGCCGCATCGAAACGCGCCTTTCACCGCTTCCCCTTTAACAACTTAAAATGACTATCTATTCAGCCCCAATTTATAACGAGTGCAATTATTAAGCATATTATTAACCGTGCGTCGAGCCGTAAAACTACCAAAGGAAACGGTGACGGCGTATGATCAAGATGCACAATGCTTGCTCTATTTTTTAAATAACAGAATCATTAACAGACTTAAAAAAAGAGGAGCTTTTTAATCGGTGGGTATGTTTATGCATGTATAGTTCTATCTACCTAATGTGAATCGATAATGATGAAACATTTATGGTCGATAGGGTTTACATATAATATAGGAATATATACATTTAGTTAAGATCTGATACCGAACTACCAAGTCAAAACCGAAGCACTTCACTGATGCACGCACGCAACAGCAAACACGTTGCGCTCTCGTTATAGTATTTGGTTTTACATGCACTAGCTCTACTCATAAATAAAATAAGATTACAACCTAAAACTTTGAAATTTACTTCAAACATGTGTGTTGAGAGTACAAAAAAATCTTTAATGAACAATAATAGAGTCTACTCTATTATCTCTCATGAAAGGAATTATTTTTACCGTTGCCACTTCAGATGCAGATCAACTAAATTTATTATTATTTGTGACTTTTTAATAAACATTTTTAAAGGCAGATTTTAATTTTAGTTACATATTTTTTGTATTCGTTACTAAAATTCTAAGAACCATACTAAAGAGACGAACGAACGTATTCCGCTGCGCGCGCAATCACGATAATTACATACATTTGTCGATCGGGAGTTGATGTTTGATCCAATGTGCCCGAGCACCTTTGATCAAATTCGACCCTTATCAACCTAGTCGTTTTTAATGTATCACAAAAGCCATCGCAGTACGCGTCTACGCTAGGTTGACATGGCTCGGCCGATTCTACTATAATACGAAAGCCAACTCTGATTTCGACATAAAATATAAGAGCAAAAAAGATATCTGTAAATAACAACCATTTAAAAGTAGTATGAATAATTATAAAATTAATGAATACACCTTTCCAATCCAACATAATTTTCGTTATTTCCAAACGGAAGCACTAGAAGCATTCGGTAAACAATTTGACTCCTTTCTAGCGTCGAATAGTTTCCTTGGCCTGGATATTGCTTTCTGTGAAAAATACATGTTTCATTATTACTTAATTTCATTGTACGTACTTATACATGTATTATATACACATATAGTTACCGCACAATTTTAAGCCATTCCTTCTCATGATTATTAAAATAACATGGTAGAATAGTGCTTAAAACTTTCAAATAAGTGTTGCCCGCATTAACGAACTCCACGTGACTGTCTTTAAAGTACTTCCGAATATTGAAGACGTCGCCATATACTTGAATGACACTATCAGGTGCATGGACTTTAACGAAAATCAATTTTCTGTGGGATTTCATCTGAAATGTACTTCCATTATCACTTTTAAAAATTACTTACATTTAAAGCTCTGGGCGCTATAGGCGATGGGCAAGACAGTGGGATCGCTTACCGTAGTTGCAAGCACACTAGTAGTACTTAGAAATGCTCCCAACTACACTTTTGTTAGACTTAGTTTTCAAAATGAATGACCGAAATATAGCTTTCCGTTGGATTTATTTGCATTTAATAATAGGCCTCTATCAGATAAATACATGGTGTCCCATGTTGGTACTTAAATGTATGGATGACTCGATTTTATGCCTGTTTCGCGTAGTAAAGTCAATTTAAGAACGGTTGTTTTTTATATGATCTGAAAAAAGAATGTGGCACACTAGAGTATTCTATTACCTACACCCGGAAGTGTTCTCTTAATTAATGTTGACCACAGTACTTTATCTAATTCATTTGTAATGTTATCTAATCAATAAATTAATGAGCAATTCTGGAAGTGTAAAAGAAAAACACGGGCATGAATATCTTGCTCTGAACCCACCACTCCATTCTCAATCTCTACTTCCAAGCCCACTTTCAAAATATTTAAAATATAATTAATCTTTAATTGGTCTGTTTTATCGTCACCATCGTCGACCAATACTAATACTATGTCGATGCGTCTGACACCGTCATTAAAGTATCCCGTATGAACAGCATTCTGGAAAATAATAAGTAAAGTTAGAATAGGTTATTCAAATAATAATATTACAGACAAATATTTTTTTCCACAATTTCTTATTATATAGTAAGTCTAAGAGATTTTTGAGCAATTAAACCTAAAATATCACAAAAATGTGCAGAAAATGTATGATTATTATTTTCACTAGTCTTTGCTACGACTGAGCAGACCTTGGCAAGATTTCCGATAGTTTTGTATTGTAAAAAATTTTCTTTGACTATATTACAAGAAGGTAACTTAATTAACATTAATTATGCTGCCCTAATCTAATGTTATCAAATTTATATTGTATTTTAATAGATATCTAGATAACCAGTGTTCGAAAAGAGCAACGCTAGTGTTTCTTGCCCTTTCTTCTCTGAAACTGCATTCCGAACTGCCGCGGGCGGGAGAGTAACAAAAAAGATTTACCTAATCTAAATATTGTATAGCATTTCATTGATTCAATAAATATTTTGATTTGATTCGGTTTAAGGATTAAAATGCCAGAAACAGCCTGTACAATATATTATATGGAATGTAGTTCAGTTTCGTAGCTCGTACAATTTTCAGTTTCAATGCAGTAAGATATTAACGTTTTTAATTATTTAATTAGTATACGAAGTATTATTACTAAGTATTTTAAGTTCTTTTGCTATTATATTATGGAATTTCACAAAGTAATATTGTATAAAGTTTTAAATAACGTTATGTAAAATTAAAATAACATTTATAAAGTTGTTAATTTACGAGCCTGTTTAATTGTTACCAAAAGTTAGGATTTACCTAGTTAAGAACGAAACTACAATTCAACAAACAACTTCACTTTCACGCAAATAGAACCATGATTACCTAAAACCCAGCAATGCATAGAAATGGGAATGTAAACACAAAGGTGTAAATTAATAATTTCTCAGTATTGCACCCCAAGATTAGAACACACACTGATTTTAATTGTTTTGGGTTTTGATACTCTATCCTGAATTGGAATTTATCTTAAACTTTACGAAACCGATAATATAATTCAATTTTATTCCACAATAATATATACAATAGATATTATTTTACACACCTCGGTATCCATTATAAATATAATATATATTATTAAAATAAAAATCAATAACTATATCTAATAAAATAATGACATTGACATTTACAATCTTGACCAAGTGTGCCGTGTCCACGTATCTAATAAATACTCTTTGGGGCTGTGTATTGTGGGGTCCGGATTTGTGTACAGAAGGCTATATAACTATACTAGCTGTTGCTCGCGGCTCCGCCTGCGTGGAGGTTATATTCGGGAGCAGAAGTATACAATCCAAGGAGTTGTCTTCTGCACTGAGGCACCTGTAGCGATTATCCAGCCTCTCAGGTATTGCGCCTGAATCTTGAGATTGCATTTAAAGAATACCCCATAAGTATATATAACATATATATCCATACTAATACTATAAATGCGAAAGTAACTCTGTTTGTTTGTTTGTTTGTTTGTTTGTTTGTTTGTTTGTTTGTTTGTTTGTTTGTTACCTCTTCACGACTAAACGGCTGAACGGATTGTAATGAAATTTGGTAAGGGAATAGATTATATCCTGGAGAAGGACATAGGCTATCTTTTTTCTCAAAAAACAACCTTGAGAGGGGTCAAATAGGAGTTCAAAATTTGTATGGGAAATCCATAATTCCTCGACTTAGGGATCTGTAAATTCATATTTAGGTTTTTGGTAGGAAATAAAGAAATACGTGTTTCAACTTTTTTAAAAAATCATCCCTAAACGGGGCAAAGTGAGGTTAAACTTATGGGGTATTCTTTAGATGCAATCTCAATATTCAGGCACAACACCTGAGAGGCTGGACAATCGCTACAGGTGCATCAGTGCAGAAGACAACTCCTTGGATTGTATACTTCTGCTCCCGAATATAACCTTCACGCAGGCGGAGCCGCGAGCAACAGCTAGTATATATATTATCGGTGAAGTGTCAGTAGTTGCGGCGGATGAGGCGCTAGTGCCCGTGGACCCGCACCACCCGCCGCTCGCGGTGAGTGTGCGGCCCAGCCCCCCGCCCGCGTCACCCACCACCGACGCCCTCTGTACCAGCGTGCGTAGTATTCGACCGCAGTGGAATTTTTATAAAGCCGATTATCAATTATTGTATACTATGTTAACTACAATTGATTGGAGTGCATTATATGAGATACAGGATGTGGATGAGATGTTGAACTTCTTTTATGATAAACTTAATCATATAATAGATAAATGTGTGCCTCGCAAACAACTTAACAGGGAAAGTTCCCGATATGTTTACCCTGAATGGTACACTTCAGAAATAATTAAAGAC
This sequence comes from Laothoe populi, assembly GCA_905220505.1. Lineage (NCBI taxonomy): Eukaryota > Metazoa > Arthropoda > Insecta > Lepidoptera > Sphingidae > Laothoe > Laothoe populi. The sequence continues at coordinate 13,829,283 of HG992150.1, forward strand.
ATACAGACTAAAGCTACACTTCATAAGAAATACAAAAAAACAAAGCTTGACAGGTATTATTTAGAATTTTCTAAGTGCCGAGCTCGGATTAAAAAGTCAATAGAAGTTGCACACAATAATCACAAAAGTAAAATTCAATATCAGTTTCTAAAGGATCCAAAATCATTCTGGCAATATATTAGGTCAAAGAGAAGTAGAGTAAATAGGCAAAGTATCATGAAAGATGGTCAACATCTCACTAATCAGGAGAGTGCTAAGCAGTTCGCCGAATTTTTTGAATCGGTGTATAGTAAGGAACCACCACTATTAGACGCACAAGCGGCAGCGGTGGAGGTTGACGCGAATAGTGCTCGTGTTCATATAGAACATTTGAGTCTTCAAGATGTTAATAAAGCACTTGTAAGTCTTAAACCTAAACATTCATCTGGTCCTGACGGTATACCAGCGTTTCTGTTCAGGGATTGTGGCAGAGTTCTAGCAGAGCCACTACATCATATATTTAACATCTGCTTAAAACATGCAACGTTTCCGGTGAGGTGGAAGATAACACGAGTGATTCCGGTGCCTAAGGGTAGTTCTGGTCCAGATGTCAGTGGATATAGACCAGTGGCTGTGCTGTCGACGCCGGCTAAAGTCTTTGAATCGGCGATCCAACGCTGCGTGCAAAGTCAGGTGCGCGCACAGCTGTCGGACGAGCAGCATGGGTTCCGACCGGGACGTAGCACAGCTACTAATCTGCTTAACTTTATGGGGAAGGTGGTGCCGGCAGTGGACGCTGGGGTACAGGTAGACGCAGCATACTTTGATTTTAAAAAAGCGTTCGACACAGTTGACAACGATGTGTTATTAAGGAAACTAGCGGCAATAGGGTGTACACCACACCTTTGACAATTCTTTGCAAGCTACATAAAAGACCGGCAGCAGTATGTAGATTACAATGGGTACGAATCTGAACCATATTACACCAGGTCTGGGGTAAGTCAGGGCAGCAACTTGGGGCCTCTTGAATTTATTATAATGATAAATGACTTGCCGGAGGTTCTCAGACATGCATCATGTTTATTATTTGCAGATGACCTCAAATTGCTGCACGAGGTTAAAGGTCACTTAGATTGTGAACGCCTACAAGATGACATTAGCAGAGTGGTAGAGTGGAGTCATAAAAATAAACTCTGCTTTAATGTAGCTAAATGCTCGGTGATTAGCTTTACTCGCGCTCGGACTCCTATGCACTATGAGTACAAGGTAGGAGAGGAGCCGATGCAACGAGTATCGCAGGTACGTGACCTAGGGGTTGTTCTCAGTACCGATTTAAACTTTCGGGAACACATCATTAAGATATGCAGGAAGGCATACAGGAACCTAGGGTTTGTATTGAGGCAATCTCGAGGGTTCACAAACATTGCAACAATCAAGGTGTTGTACGACGCGCTCGTCAGGAGTCATCTTGAACATAGTGCAATTATTTGGGCTCCCCATGAAGCAAAATACAGTGTCATGTTGGAACGAGTCCAAAATAAATTCACAAGACACTTGTATTTTAAATTATACGGGGTATACCCGTTCTACCCTTTAATGTACCCTACATTGTTTGTATTGGGTATGGTGGGATACAACGAGCTTAGAGTACGCCGGGACTTCACACTCGCGGCGTATATAATAAAATTACTGCGTGGTGTAGCACATAATCCGGGAGTGCTGCAGCACCTGAACCTGTGCGTACCAGACCGATACGTGTGGAAGAGACTTGGTTCTGGAATTGGTTCTGGCTACCGGTACTCGCGGTACCGGTAGCCAGAACCAATCTACTGGCGAAAACAGCCGTAACACGGATAATAAAAACAATTAACGTAACCCATGACAGGATAGATATATTCTCAGGTACTTGGAGTGAAATCGCTAAAGTTCTTTTAAGTATCATTTGTTATGCATGATAAATATATTAATTTTGTTAATTATTTTATAGTTTAGAAATGTTAATAGTATATAAAAAAATGATACCTATTATATATGTGTAAATATTGTAGTATTAAGAAAGATATCATATCAGAAAGAGTTATTTTAGTTAATAGCGACAATATTGTATTAGGTTTAAGTACCTGTAATGATATTGTTTTAGATAAATAAATAAATAAATAAAAAATAAAAATATATACATAACCTCACTTTGCCCCTTTTAGGGATGATTTTTCAAAAACGTTGAAACACGTATTTCTTTATTTCCTACCAAAAGCCTAAATATGAATTTACATATCCCTAAGGCGAGGAATTATGGATTTCCCATACAAATTTTGAACTCCTATCCTAAGGGGTCAACCTTTCAAGGTTGTTTTTTGAGAAGAAAGAAAAAGCCTATGTCCTTCTCCAGGATATAATCTATTCCCTTACCAAACTTCATTACAATCCGTTCAGCCGTTTAGTCGTGAAGAGGTAACAAACAAACAAACAGAGTTACTTTCGCATTTATAGTATTAGTATGGATACACATTACCTATACCAATTTTAATTTATAATAATCTCAGCTCGGTAAATATTCAGTCGTAGTGTCAATTATAGAGAATTAACCTACAGGATTAATTGTGTAAACGGTAAATAAATAAATAAATACACCTAACAGTCACACACATAGTTCTCACCACACACTAGGTAAAACCTGTATTGTGGGTATCAAGAACTACGAGGGACTACGCTCCCACAACACCCAGACCCGAAACAAATATCTGTCTGTCAGTGCGGGAATCGAACCCACGGCCTCTCGTTTCACAGCCGGATACTCGCCCGCTGCGCCACGAAGGCTGTCGGGGGCATTATTATTATTAATGATCATAATATTTTAGTATAGTATCACATCGAGATAAAATGTATGTCAAAGAAAATATAATCACTATTATAACATTATAGCACGGGTCTTAATCGTGCAATATTTAATGGTATAAATACCTATTTATACCATTAAATATTGCGGAGGGATCAAACTGGATCTAACCATTGGATAGAACTACATCAACCACATGTTTTATCTACCGACCATTCAGGAGCAATAGTTTTACTCACAATTACTCCTGAATAGTACGTGAAGCGGTAGAAATAAAAAACAGACAGTCGTGGGGACTATCAATAAAAGTGAAAAATTTGAAATTACTGTTTTCTTTATTTAAAAAGCGTCCATAAATTAGTAACTTTTTTTGTCATCGATTGCCCCATAATTTTTCTCCCTACCAAAATACGCTCAACGCGGTTAAAGAAGTTTTCATTTCAAAAACATCAGTATTTCAACCGAGAGGATGGATACAGTTTGTCAAAAACATGGAATCCGGTCATACATAAGTATTTGTTAACTGCGCCACCATAATGATCTAACTCGAGTACTCGCATGGTCTGCAATTCTAGCACTCCTTAGAATACCCCGGGATCGCTCCGTAAGCGCCGAAGAAGGCCACCGCGGGGTTTTAGCTGGTAGTGTCGGGTGGGTTGTATATAGGGGTTAGGGACTCGGCCCAGCGGCAGCACGGATAGCCATCATCCGTGCGAGGGGGATGCTGGGTCGTAAGACCGGCTAGTCCAGCATACCCGTTTTATTCTTAATCCGCTTCCCTCCGGAGCGGGCGGCAGTAATAAAACGCTTTCCCCGCGACAACAAAAAAAAAAAAAAAAAAAAAAAAAAAAAAAATGGTGTGTCGAAGTACCGACAGTATTATTTGTGATAAGCCCACCTTACAAAGACGTCGCAAAATTTTACTCAGTCAATCCGTAACCACAGCCGTGGCAGATGCAACTCGGTTAATAAATTGGTATTACGTACCAATATATGTGTAAGTATAGCGATAGGCTCGCCCCCTATCACATTATGGGACCGTTATAAATTCGGCGAAAAGTGGTGTACTGGTTACACCTCTGCCTACCCCTTCGGGGATTACAGGCGTGAGTGTATATATGTATGTTAATAAATACTTGCGTATAAGTGCGGAATACCACGGCGCGATGACGTTCAGGAGTCATCGGAGGAGACCTTTCACTGCCCTGCCGTGATGTGTGCCATGGTCTACAGCCCGAGGTCCAGGCGTGCGGTGGCCCTCCTTGCCCCATGGCGTAGCGTGAAGAAGCTACACAGCAAGCCGGCATGATTGTATTGAGTAGCGAGGGATAGATTATGTCTCGCTACTTGGTACTCTAACTGGACGGCACTGCGCTTACCATAAGGTGCAGTGTGGTCACTTTGCCGTGCCAGGACAAAAAAAACAACCTACCTACTCTGCCAGCACCTAATATTGGAGTTACCTACGTATTCGTATAAAATGCGGTTAAACCTTGCATGTAGCTAGGTACCTACCTACACACCCTACAGACAAAGCTTATAAATGTATACTAGTGGGCCCGGCTCCAGCAGACGTCGTCCTGCCCGTAAAAGCAGCGCCATCTGCCGGGCTGATTTGTGAATGTAAACCATCCAGGGCGCCACCCAACTGCATACAAAAAAAAACATTCAAATCGGTCCAGTCGTTTAGGAGGAGTTCAGTGACATACACACATACAGTAGAATTATAAATATAAAGATTGATATAGTAAACAGGAAAAAGTAAATTTGTTTACTTATGTACATACATATACACTCACGCCTGTAATCCCCGAAGGGGTAGGCAGAGGTGTAACCACTGTACACCCACTTTTTGCCGAATTCCGGTCCCATAATGTGATAGGGGGCGAGCCTATCGCCATACTGGGCACAGATTCCAGACTCCGGGCTAATACTGAGAATTTCTAGATAGAAAAACCCAATATCACTTTACCCGACCCGGGGATCGAACCCAAGACCTCAGCACAGCAGCAGTCGTAACACATACGCAAATACAACTGCGCCACCGAGGCAGGCAGTTTACTTATGTATCAAAAATAATTTTAATATCAAATAATAAATTTACCCTGTCGAGCAGGAATATACCGATTCAACTGGGGTAGTACCACCATCTCACAAAACACTAACGAAAACCAATTCAGAGCATCAATTTTCGTGGTAGCAGAGGGCAGTTTTAAAAAAAATTAATAGCTCATAATAATTTATTTTTCAAGTATAAGTCTTATGATACTAAAAGTTCATATTTTGCATCATAACGAAACTTAGTGCATAGGCTGTGACTTAGTATTGTCAAATTTATTTAATGAAAAAATAAATTGTAACTATATAAGTGAATTGAATCTATATGAACATTAATAAAATTGTTGTTTACTAAACTGTCAAGTATATTGAATATTATGTGCTGTGTGTATTCTATAACAATATAGTTGCTGTGTATTATTGTTTAGCGATAGCCTTGATAGAGCATGAGTTGTTTCTGTTGTCTCATATGCAACTTGTTTCTCAACATTCCCATTTAGGTTTGGTGTAAATAAATGTAACTCAAGTCAAAAAATTTGTCTGAATAAAAATTATGTTTTATGTAAGTTTGAAATCAGTAATCGACTAAAATAAATTTGATATGCTTCTGTATGTAAGAAATTGCTCGTATAACTAAAGTATAAGATTTTAAAATAAAACAAATATATTTTAGTATTTTTTTTATTAAGAAGAGGTCTTATAAATATGTTTTTAACGGTTGGACTTAGCTACACGCTCCAACTCATCTTTCTTCTTAATGGCATATGAGTTTGACGAGCCCTTAGCTGCGTTGATAAGTTCATCAGCAACACACTCAGCGATTGTCTTGATATTCCTGAATGCAGCCTCACGTGCACCAGTGCACAGTAACCAGATGGCCTGGTTAACACGGCGGAGAGGTGACACATCCACGGCCTGACGACGGACAGTACCAGCACGACCGATTCTAGTAGAGTCTTCTCGGGGGCCAGAATTAATGATGGCTGTTACCAGGACTTGGAGAGGGTTCTCACCAGTCAGTAGGTGGATGATCTCGAAAGCATGTTTCACGATGCGGACTGCCATCAGTTTCTTGCCGTTGTTGCGTCCGTGCATCATCAAGGAGTTGGTCAGACGCTCGACGATGGGGCACTGAGCTTTACGGAAGCGTTTGTGGGCATACCTGCCAGCGGAGTGCGGCAAGTATTTCGCGTACTTCTCCTTGACAGAGATGTAATCCTGAAGAGACATGTCCGAAACTTGGACATCATAACAGCTCCACCTTCCAAACAGTTTAATTTCGGGAATGTCAGCGGCTTGCGGCGGTGGCATGGAGTCCACAGCCATGCTGCCCGCTTCGCCGCCTTCCTCATTCCAATTTTCTTCGGCCATGATTGGTCCCTACAAATGACAATCACAAAATTATTAGAACACTGACACTAAAAAGGTTATTTTACTCAAATTTATATGTAGAAAACGTACTTTCTATTGAAAAATAGAAATTATAACCTCGTGTTGTCAAAAGAACACGAGAAAAAGGAAGTGTAGTAAATGTGTTGGTATAACGAACTTTTTGTTGCCAATGAAAAAAATAAGTTATTGCTAACTTCCATTCGTATCTCATAATCGACTATGATTATTTTCAAAAATCAAATTCTTTATTTGGCATAGGTAGTTTAAATTTGATAAGACGTAACACTCCGTATCCCGATATAATGACATATCTCATTTCACTATTACAAATGGTAATTTTATGCTCCATTTGCTATGATTAGATTTTAATAAAAATTTTACTATTGGTAAAACTAACGAACCATTTCTGAAGATTTCTGGAAGGTCATGGCAGTGTATACAGTTTTTTTTCTTACAAGGTCGAAGACATTTATTTATTCTAATTTTAGTAATTTGCAATATTAGAAACACTTGCGTGTGGTGCGTAAAAATTGGAACGGACTAATATTTCATTAGTCGTAACTAGTCTAGTGGTAAATATTATATGTCAGCGACAGACTGAAAATTCGATTTCCGGATCCGTGATAATCTGCAGGTGACATCTGAGTTCTGACACTTGACAGTTGACATTTCTGTAGATTGCGCTATAGGTTTTCAGATTCAGAGCGCTTTATATTTTCATATGTGAGAAAGAACTTCATTTCAGACTGACCAAAGTCCAAATTCCAAACGCAAGGAGCGAAGACTGTAAAATTATCTCTTATCATCAGTCATTTCTTATTGTATAGCTCAGTTTAGTGTTGTTCGTGCAATTTGTAGTGAAGTTGTGTTATTTATCACCAAATTGTTGATTAAAAAAATCCTTAAAATATTTAATTTGCAGCGAGACAGCTTCACATAAATATAAATCAAGTATCGACTTAATAAATCGCCATGGCCGCTTTTAAAAAAACTAATAATTTCAAAACGTTTGCCTTATTAACGCCTAAATATTACCCTAGAGTAAATGTAAGAAGAAATCTTAACCTTCAAGAATACCACAGTAAAGATTTACTGCGAAAATACCAGGTTTCAATTCAGGATTTCCGTGTGATCGACTCTAATTTTGATTCGAAGCCACTTTCGGATTTTAAGGCTGATGAATACGTTGTTAAAGCGCAGATATTGGCCGGCGGTCGAGGTAAGGGCCATTTCGACAGTGGATTTAAAGGAGGAGTGCACTTGACGAAAAATCGTGATGAGATACTCAAACTAGCGCACAACATGATTGGACATAAGCTGATAACAAAACAGACACCAAAAGATGGCATCATGGTTGATAAAGTTATGGTTGCCGAAAGTGTGAATATAAAACGCGAAACATACTTCAGTATTGTGATGGAGAGAACATTCAATGGTGCTGCAATAGTAGCGTCACCGGCAGGTGGCATGGATATTGAGACTGTAGCTGAAAAGACCCCACATTTGCTGAAAACAGTACCTGTTGATATTTACGAAGGAGTCACAGATAAGATTGCAAATGAAGTGGCAGAATTTTTAGAGTTTAAAGGTGCCTTAAAAAAGAAATGTGCTGAAGAAATTAAAAAATTATGGCAACTCTTTTTGAAGGTAATGTCATGAATACTATTATCTCTGACTGTGGCACCATACTAACAGATTATTCAGACTTACTGTTTGCATATACTATACTGGGGGGACTACCTCTGATATCAATTTGCTCTTGTATATATTGTATAATTATTATTATTATATATATAACACATATCTGTTATTAATTGTCTGCCTCGGTGGCACAGTTGTAATTACGCATGCATTATGACTGCTATCCTGAGGAGAAATTTGCTATCTAGAAATACCCAGTATCAGCCCGGAGTCTGGAATTGTGCTAGGTATGGCGATAGGCTCACCCCTATCCAGTTATGGGACTGAAATAAATTCGGCAATAAATAGGTGTACTAGTTTCAACTCTGCCTACCCTTTCAGGGATTACAGGCCAGAGTGTATATGTATGTACATATCTAGCATGTGCCAGTATGTAAATTCACACTTAGAATCATACCAGGTGTGTGTATTTTAGTGTTCAGTTATTAGTATTCAATACAAAAAAAGTAACACTTATCTATTAATATATTAATCCCAGACAGAGTTCCAAACATCTGATAAATTATAGTATGAACTATAATTGCAATAATAACATAAATGGTATTTTTATATTATATCCTGGCTGGATTATCCATTCTAATGCTGAATCTGATTACTGATTTCATGTTCCATGATTTCCTCAGAATGGTACTACTGTCTCACATAAACTGTATGCAGAAAATGGCACCTTTTTTTCAATTATTATTGAAGGTTTAAAAAATCACCAGCCTCCTCTCAATTCTCATTAATTTTCTAGAAAGTCATAGTTCCATAATTCATTATTGTGGAGGTTTATGAGCAGTGGCAATCATGTAAAAGATGACCTGCTGACTTGGTTATCAGCCTTATGCTATTAAAAAACACAATGGAATAAAACCAATTAATATTATCTACTGACAATGTTTTAGTTTTTAATGTCTATTGTTCATTTTTAAGTCAAAAATAAGTTAAACTTATGTACATCTTTGGTACAATACGAATAATAAACTAAAAAGCATAACCCTGAAGAAGTACATAGGGTACTTTTTTATTGTCCCTTTAAGGGGTGATATAGGAGATGAACTGTCAGATGAGAATTCAGATACTGCGAAATTCTGAATATCATTTGGGAAGCTTATTTAATCAAACTCTTAGAGGTTTACACCCATTTCAACAGGGGATGTAAGTAAGTCACTGAATTTATTTTTATAATATTTAGTAAGTATAAAGATATTATAAACCCCCTGTGTTCATAATATATGAACATAATACTTTTTTAAAAATCTTTGCCACAATGTTTTAAGGCCACTTGACTTCAAAATCAATCTCTCTCAATGGATATGGTGTTAAAACTAAACAAATGTGTGCCATTTTGTGTTTGTCTACCAATTTATTATTGTTAAAACACTTCCTGACAATTGTTTGGACTGAAACGAGAGCAGATTAATAAATAATTACTTCTTTGGTCTAAAAAAACCTGGGCAGAGTCGCGGGTAACAGCTAGTTACTAATATAATGAAAACATTAAATTATATAATATATCTTATCACTGTTCAATATGATACACAATATTATCTATAAACTGTGTTACTCTTTACCATTCTTTATAAGTATAATCTTTAGATTATTACAACAACAAAAAATATATCTAGAAATTGGATAAATTTAGTGTAATACAGGATATAGGCACTACAACAATAAAAAAATAAATATATGCATCAATTTTATTACACTGATTATTGCTTTTCCACACTCATAGCCCACATGACTTCTAGTACACATAATAATAAATGCTATTTTCATTTCAGGTAGATGCTACACAGTTAGAAATAAATCCTCTAGTTGAAACAGATGATGGAAGGGTTATATCAGTGGATGCCAAGATTAACTTTGATGATCATGCTAAGTTCAGACAAAAGGAGATATTTGCTCTTGATGATGTATCTGAAACAGATCCCAGAGAGGTAACATTTATCTTATTTTATCATAATAATCCCTTCTACAGACCATTGAGCCTTTGATTTAATTATTATAACACATAATGTTTTCTTACGTTTATGCGAATATTAGACATTGAAATAAAACAAATTAAACGGATTTTATCATGATGTCAGGACTAAAAAGTAAAAATAAACCGCAATATAATCCGTAAAATTAGTGCAATTTCAATATTACTACACAACTATATGTTTTACACCAATATTGTAACGTATATGTTGGTAGCATATTGTAAATTAATATTTTCTGGAAGCACTTGTTTAATTAAATAATATTTTACTATATCAAACCAAGGAATTTTATGTCTTCATTGCATCATATTTTGATAGTATTGGAAACAATTTCAAATATGATTGACATTGACTGGCAAAATATTAAAATGATAGTCCAAACAGTTATCTTGTGGCATGTGGTAGGATACTTGTTATCAAGCCCTGTTATCTTTTCGGTATTTATGGATTTCTACTGCTTAAAGGTTGACACCTCTGATCTTTAACTGATACCAAAATATTTGTTTTGTACCATTTTTATTTTAGGTCACTTTACTTTTTTCCTTTTTGACTATTATCAACTCTATTATTTTAAAATTACACATTTATTTTATATATTAATGCTAAGAAATAACGGAGTTTTTATTAATAATTTTGAGTCAGGCTAGACTACTTTTTAAGATGTCACACTTCTTTTAATGTAGGATGTATATGAATAGTTTTAATAATGTTAAAGCCTATTTTTACCCGACTGCCAAGGTAGTGGCAGGTGGCGCCCAGTTGCAAATAATAAACCAAAATAAAATTAATGGGCTTGAAACTAATTTTGTTTTCTATTCTCAATCTTGTTTCGGTCTTTTTATTGCATTACTTTTAAATTGTCTATTTTGCAGTCGGGTTTTTAATTTTTTTTACTCCATTACAACACCTAATATCATCTACTTTTTTTAAATATTTTCTGTATTATATTTTCAGAACATTTAATTCTATTATGCCACATTTCATAATCAGCTATATATTTTAATATGCATATTGCATAAATTTATACTAGCTTTTATTGCCTGCAGCTTCACATGCGTAATTACATTTATTGGTACCAAAACTGCTCATGCCCTACACAATAAATAAGCACACCCAAAATTTTGACCCACTATAATATTTTCTCTGACGCTAGATTTTTTTTTAGTGCCTCCATAGGCAGACTAGCAGACGGGCCACCTGATGGTAAGTAGTCACCGCCGCCCATAGACTTCTGCAATACCATGGCACAGCAAAGCCGCTGCCTACCGTTAAACGTGAATTGAACCTTTAACTCATGTAAGGGATTCTCCATTCCAAATTTTACTGAACTCGGTTCAGCCATTACAGCGTGAAAAGTAACAAACATGATTACACATTTCTGCATAATGAGAAGGATGGTTTTGTTAAAAAGCTGAAACATATAACTGTTTATTTCTTACCAAATGCATAAGTATAAACAGTCTTATCTCTACCTTGAGAAATTATACGCTATTAGTAGGCTATATTTTTAATCGTTGTTCTTATCAAGACAATTATAATACTAGCCCTGTATTAAACATTGTCCCACTAGGCTGGCTTATTGCGGGTCGGTAGGTTTTACATACCTTCAAAATTCTTATGAGAATCCTCAGTTATGCAGGTTTCCTCACGATGTTTTCCTTCACCGTTAAAGCAAGCGATAACTAACAATGAATACCGGCGTAACTTTAGAAAAGTCAGCGGTATATGATGTATCATTGAGGCTGGTCTCGAACATACGAATTTCGTCTTGACGATCCATACCGCAACCAACTAGGCTGTCGATGCTATTCAAGACAATAGGGTGTTTGACTGGTGTAACCAAAAAATATAAAACTGCACTAGGAGAAAGGATAGTGGCCAAACATATTTATTAAATACATTTTTTTATTTTAAATGTATTATAAACATTTTATTTTCGTCATTAAAATTTAGAATTTTTAATCTGTATCACTCGGTGCCAAAAACGTAGCAATACCGGCCGCCATTACTCGTGACGACGTCGCACATAAACATTGCATCCTACAACTAATAAAATTATAAGGAAGAACATATTTTTCGATGTGTAAACGTGTGGAAACGTGTTAATTTCGTCTTCAAGTTTTCTATAAGAATGGAAGAAGGCATTGCAAGGGCTGATAGTCGAAATCTGCCACTTCTTTCTTAAAACTTTGGATTTTGGCACATGGATGAACAATTTATCGGGATTCAGTGTCGAGTTTTTACACGAAGGCATTGAATAATATTTATATGCTGGCTCATTCATTTTTGTGCAAAAACTAACAGATAAATGCAAATAATTTGTTATGTTGTTAGGTGTCACGAATGTTTGTATATGTGCGATGACGTCACATAAAGATAATGTCACGTGACAAAGCGTTTTAGCGCGAAATTATATATGAAAAAATTAAAACACGGATTTTATATAAATTGAGTATATTTCAATAATAAAAATATTACGGGGGCTATAAGTGAAGAGTCCTCTATCGATTTCCATCAATTTTCAAAAATTGTCAAATACCCTATTGTATTTATTTTATAGCAGAGACCGGAAAACGAAGATACAACAAACCAAAACCTGATGATAAGTACATCACCCACACCCACAGTATCAGAAGAATCGTGAATCCATTTCTGATCTTAAAAGAATGAAATGGGTATTGGGAAGGGGCATTTGAGCGTCTATAAATCCTATTCACCTAGTTTAACCCACCCGGTCCATCCTTGTTCATTTGTGAATTGCTTCGTTTTTTCTTAGAGAGAAGCAGCCTCTCAAAACCTGGTTTACATTGAAATGGATGGCAGCATCGGATGTATGGTAAATGGAGCTGGTTTGGCCATGGCAACAATGGACATCATAACGCTAAATGGAGGCAAACCTGCTAACTTCTTAGACCTTGGTGGAGGAGTTGGACAAACACAGGTCGCCGCCGCCTTGAGAATTCTAGAGTCTGACCCTAAAGTCAAAGCTATTTTTGTAAATGTGTTTGGTGGTAAGTACTACAACCACAGACTTAGGTATAAATAAACACGTCAATCAGAATTAAGTACCGGTATAGTTCTCTCGCTACTTGATACTCTAACTGGACTGATAACTATGCCCACATTTAATGTTACTTTCTTAATGATACAACATCAACAGTTTCACTGTAGCCCCTACGAGGCGGCACACATTGACGCAAAATTTGGCGCTACGAGCATAAGGTCTAAGGCTGCGTTTGCACCAGAGACGTGCGAGGATGTGTTTGTTAAGAACCAATAGAATCATTTCATTTACCTAGCCTCGCTCAGCGCAGCTCTAGTGGAAACGGCTCAGCGGAGCGATGTTTTTGTTCATACAAAACAATGGAAGGATGTGTGCTAGGGAGAGACGCCAGAGAAAAAATAGCAGTCGCTACGCATCTTCGCACCGCCCAGCTACCTCGCACATCTCTGATGGAAACACTCACACCGTTCCGTGCCTAGATCCACCAAAACGCAACATGTATATTGGTGTCGTATCCTTGTAGATTTTTTACGAGTCTAGCATATGATACGCGTTTTGGAATATTTTTTTAAAAACACCGAATGTGTTGCACCGCAGTCAACATATTACTCCTGTATTACTTAAGAAACATTTTCCTTTAGTAAATTTATGCGTTTCTCTTTATAGGCATTGTGAACTGTGCAACAATTGCAAATGGAATAATTGCTGCATGCAAAGAAAATCCACTGAAACACCCACTTGTCATTCGGTTGGAGGGCACCAACTCATCTGAGGCTAGAAAATTACTTGAAGAATCAGGACTATCTGTTAAAATCCTTAACGACACCGACGAAGCAGCTAAAACCGCTGTCAAGTTAGCCCAATAAGATATTCTGAAGTAATGTAACAATAGGACATTGATTTACATTATCAAGATTGCCTCATTGGCACCATACTTAAGCTGAGCAATATGTGATGTATTAAACTCAAATCTCCCAAAACATTTTTTTTTGAGTTGTAAGATTGGAAAAACCACACGAATTGATAGACACCAATAACATTACATAGAAATACTTTTTTATAGTATAAGAAACGTAGGTGCACTAGATGCATTATTGCCTGCCCTTGCGGGGATACAGGCGTGAGTTTACGTCGTATGTTAAACTAATCTTCGAATGTGTCAAATAATGTTTTTAGTGTTTACAAAAACCTAGAATGTAAAAATGAAATGATATGTGCCTAACAATGGCACAGAATATAATACAGGGCCACATTATGACAATCATTATTATTTTAATATTTTCCCCTTGGAATGCGTTTGTGGAGCCAAAGTCAACATGTAAAGCTGTTAAAGAACTTGATGCAATATTGCAAAATGGCACCAAATTTATAATTTATTTAGGCACTAGCAGCTCTATAGGGGGACTGCTTGCATAAAAATGTGTTCATTTTATATATAGATGTTAACCTACTAACACAAAATTGTCAAGACTGACCACATCTTGTTACTAAAAATATAACCAGAAACAATATTGGTCTAGTGACAGTGTATATAGGCAGAGAAACATGTGAGGTCCCGAGTTCAAATCCCAGGTATAGTAGCAATCAGAATTTGTGAGTGTTGACTGTTTTTGATTCGGATATCACACACGAGTTGTTAGAAATTCAGAATTTCTGACCAATGTGGCGATATGTTCGCAATTTGCATGTCATCAAGTCATGAGACAGAAATAAGCTCAGTAAACCATGGGTATACTTGATGCAATTCATCTTACCCCTTCTGAGGTACAGCGTGAGCTTATAAATTAAAAACAATATTGGTGCATCTATTAATTTTCCATAAGTTTAAATGTCTTATTAACCATTAGTATGTTTGTAAATGTATAATGTTAAAATTTTGTATATAGGCTTATAAAATATAGAGATAAATATTCTATGTTGTTTTACTATTTATAATTTATTGGCTTAAATATTTAATTACAAAGAAAATGTGACTATGTACACATATATACCATTTAATTTTCAATGTTTTTTGCTACAGTAAATGTTTAAATTATTCATAGTTTTGTAGTAATTACCAGTATAGGTAAATTATAATTTATGCACGGAATAAATTTAATCTTCGGCCTTGAGGTGAAGCGTCGCTTTTTGAGGGAGACATATTTGACTGAATTTCTTCAAATGTGGGTAAATGTGCGAGCCTGCCGCGAGCTGCCACTGTCGGCTTCGTCATCAGCATGCGTCTCGCCACACGAATTATATCCTCGGATGTGATTTTCTCTGAAATATTCATTTTTATTATTCTGGCATGTCAATATTATTAGACTACACATAGTAAGAACAGTGCATTACAAAATTAATGTCTACCTCCGACAGTCTCCACAATTATGCAGTCCTGAAGATACTACACACACTAACCGAGTTCGGAACGCGACCCGCCAGAACAAGCCAATATGAATTTGTCACCATGTGTACAGGAGTTTCTGTCCACTCAGGTATAAGTTTGTATCTACCCTACCCTACCCTCTAACTAGTTAATGTAATAATATATATACAAAACTAAGAAGCAAAGTTATATAGTGTGCCAGTTTAATAGGCCTTAAGACTGCTTTCACTACTAATGAATGTAATTGCTGAGATATAGTACTCATCAGCATCATTCTGTTAAAACTAATACTAGCCCTGTATTAAACATTGTCCCACTGCTGGGCACGGGCCTCCTCTACTAATAAGAGGGATTCTGTTAACACGTTGACTGCGGCGCACACACACGGTGTGTTTTTGATTTTGCTACGCGCATGCGGCCGTCACACGCTAGGTGCGTTTTAAAAATCCCTATACAAGAGTGCGGCCGGCACACACCAGGTGTGTTTTTATTGCGCGATGCCTGTGCGGGCGGCACACGCGTGCGTTGTAAATAAATATATACAAAGATTGTGGCTTCACCCACGTATTTTTATTTAATATTTTATTACTTGTTTTAGATAGCCATGGTTTGATTTATATTTATAGGAATGATTATCCTAAATGTTAAATCTAACTAGAGCGAGTTATTTCGATAAATCTTACGAATATAAGTAAAATAAAATTTATTTCAGACACGTAAAAGATCTACCTTTTTATTACATCTAAACAGGGACACACATTTTAACAAAATACAATAACAGCTTTGGTAGCTGTTGCTCTAAATAAATAATGGTAATAATATCTAAAGTTTTATTTTAAGTTTTAAATTAAAACGATGCGCAATTACTGTATTGCAAGTAATTCAACAGTAACATAAATACGAGGGGAAAAGTGGCTTATAAATTTGCACGACCAGACATGGTTTTTAGCTTAGCGATATATACAACACGCGAGGCGCGTAGCGCCGCACTGGCGTTCGGGATTGTTACGCGAGTGCGGGAAACGCACCTAGTGTGTGCCAGCCGCATAGGCGTATCGTCGCAATATTTGGCGCCGCAGTCAACGTGTTAAAGCTATAATATAAGTGAATGATAGACAAATATCTTCCCCTGTTAATGAGCAATCAGTAAATATTGATCTACACTAATAATTCTAGTAACATCTTAATAGGAATGTTTTTAAAGTTTATATATTTTATTAATTTATCTGGCAAACACTGCAAGATCATGTCAAAATAACAAGATTGAGATATGAATATAATTACAATATATAAATGTATATATTTACTTACCGATTTCGTTAATGAAGTAAGATGGGGGCTTCCTTTTGCCTGTAGCGAGAACTTGTCGGCCAACATCTTCGAACACCACTGGCCTTGCTTCCAAATTCATGAGCAACATTGACTGCAGCTGAGTTTTTGCCCTCTATAATGACAAAATTTACATCATCAGTCCCTCCTACTCTACTGCTTCTTACGTGATTTAGATGCTTGCATGCTTTACAGAAGACATTTAAATTATTATAGGTACAGATGTTGGAAATTTATTACACAAATTAATATTTTCTTTCATACTTAAGATTTAGAATGTTAACTGCTACACAAAACTTTACATTAGATCCACTGGCGACCACTTCAAGTTCTAGTTCCACTATGTACAGACAAGATGGCCTTTTCATGACAAACTAGACTGGTCGTCGAATAGTGAGAAAATATCAAGAAATAGACATAGCAAATGCATCTTCTTTGTCCAAACAATGTATACGATTTGACGCTAGCACAATTGGATTAGGATAATACATTAGTCTTATGACGTCACCAACTTTTCCATGCGTAAAATATTGTAAAATAGGGTATTTCTCATCGCCAAATTGCTTCTCTGACCTCACAGTAGGTAAGTACTAATAATAATGTGACGCTTAACTCATTGAAATACATTCGATATCTATTTAGATCAATATACATGGTTTTCATTGAAATTTGTGAGTCAGAGTTACTATTGTGTATAGACAACAATGGTTTACCATGAGGTAAGTGACTGCTTGTTTCGTCATTCATGATTCAGCTGTTGTGAAATTCTATTTAAAGATTATGGAATCCACCATACCCTTAATTCTATGTCACCAACTTTCCCTGCCATGTTGGCCAATTCCCGCGCAATTACGAGTGTCGTATCATAAATGCGGTTGGGTGGCGAAGCCGAGTGCACGCAGAACAAGCCAGTGTCTCCATACGCGTGGTTGTACGCCGTCGCGTTGAACATCCAATGGTACCTGACGAACATACACATTTCTTTTAATAGAATAACACACAAACACTATGATTGAATACCCATATTAAATCTAATCTAAAGGTCAATTTTTTTTTATTTCATTTTTATCCAGGCACAGATAGGCAGACGAGCAGACGGGCCACCTGATGGTAAGTAGTCACCGCCGCACATAGACTTCTGCAATGCCAGGGCACAGCAAAGCCACTGCCTACCATTCTTAAAGTTATACAATATCTCAACATTACTGCGTAGCTGAAAATGCATAATAAGAATATGATTATAGTCAACTTCTAAAAATAATACTACATATTAATACATTGATCAAATACTAATAATAAGCGGTCACTTTAATAATATAGCATACACTGAAAGTAATCGATAATCACATACCTGTTCAGAACATTTGTGTAAAGTCTAGTGTACATTCCTTTGCCAGGTCCACCGGCAGAGAATGATCCCCCACCACCCATCATCATATTCAAAACACAAGTTGCTACGAAGTCTGGATCACTGTGGGAACAACCTGAAATCAATTTTATTTAGCTTTTTACTAGAGTCAGACGTATGCCGAACACAGGAAAGATGCTTTATCGTACTGTTAAGTATTGTAAAATTTATAAAAAACATTCATATTCATAAAATTATATAATACATTATTATTATATATTGGTTTTACTCACTTTCTAATCCTATGACAATGTGTGATAATTCAGGCAAATCAGATCCTGGGTATAGCGGAATTTCACATTCTTCCTATAAACAATGTCATATTAGTACATAGTAGACACACATAACATAATAATAACATACATTAAAAAAGTAAAATTGATTAACTTGCCTGTTCAATTCCTCCTGTGTACTGTGCAATAGATTTGTCTACCTTTGGTGTAAAACTATCACTGTCTTCAGAATGCCAGGTTGGCTTCATGTCTACAAAGTATTTCTGAACATATTCAACAAATGGTTCATGATCAACCTGCAAATATATTATTTGATAAATATATTGTGAACATACCAATATTTATGTTAAGAAACATAATACAAATATAATATTTATTGCTTATGTAAAAAAGGAACTTCCTCTTACACAGAGAATGAGATTTATAAAATATCATATTATAAATTATGATAATTTATTTTAGCAAGTAGAAACTAATTCGTACAAGCAATAAGATACGTATTATTTGATTAATCTCTAATGATTTTAATATAACTTACGCCAACGGCAGCAACAACCATGCGGTCTGGAGTGTAGTGATTCTTCAAATAATTCAATATTATACCTCTGTCAATTTTATGCACATTTTCTTTTGGGCAAATTTTTGGAAGACCTAAAGTGTTTCCCCTGTACCCTGCCTGTTAATTAAGAAAATATTATATTAATAAAAGCTTTTGCTGTTGGCCCATTTTTTTAGTTATCGTGATATGGAAAAATTTAACGTCGTTACTACACTATACAATAAGGCACAGTCAAAGTTTCCTTGTTTTATTTATAGGTAAAAGACTAGACATTCTCTCTCTAGCATGCACACATTACTTTCAGCAGAAGTTTTGTTGTTGCATAACAATTATTTGCCGGCAAGTGACCCGCGGGACCATAAATAACCTATATACTATGTAGTAAATAGCTAAGCTCGGCCACGCTTCGCCCTGGAAAAAACAAAATTCAGCTGCAAGGTGCTTGCTTAGAATTTCCGGTTTCTGTGGGATCTTCGGGTTGAAAAGTATATAAAAACACCCTTATATAAAAACGCAATGTTGTGTAAAAAATTTAAGTCAATCCATCGACTTTTTTTTGGAATTTTATAGCCACAAACATACAGAAGAAGAATTGTTATATACATATAAAGGTATAAAAGTTGTGACTATTATAAACATTTCAAACAACACAATTAATTGATTGTAAAAGTATAAGTGATGCATCTGAGACCTATAAAATGGTAAAGTGGATTATATAATGGTTTCATAAGTTTATGCAAATATCACACATAGAAATAAAATTAATTTATCACTGTTTATTTCTACTTTATAGTCCCAAACCAAAAATCTAAATTGACAGCATATATACCTTACATGCAGACATCTAAGGCAGCTTTGTGCGAATTTCATAGTAATAATTTCAGCATACATAAAAATTGGTATGATTGCTCCATACATATTAAGGTATTTATGGTGTCTATTTAGATTATAGGTTCATAGTTTCCATTATAAATTCAATACTTACAGCATGTATCATATCCATAAGTATGGTTTCTTGCTCAGGCCTCATAGACAATGTTTCTAGCTCATAAGCCACTGCTTGTCTGGCTGCTTCTATTTCCTCTGCAGATAGTTGTGGTCTCAACGTCACTTCAGCTAAAACCTATGGATAAATAAATAAGCACAAACCTCTGACATATAGCTTTTTAACATATTTCTTTATACACAGAAACAATTGGATTTAGTCAATACTTCACACATCTTAAAGGGATCTACATCAGGTGAAAGGTGTGAATAAAGCAGTTATTTTGCTTATTATTTTGGAATAGGGCAGTTGACACTATTTTGTTTATTACAGAGAAAAAGAGTTTTATAGGTTCTCCAAAAAAATAGGCAAGTTAGAAACCATTCAGTTCTTATGGGAGTAAATGTGAAATTACTGAAAAAAGATGTACAATGATTCATGACAACACTGAGATAGTGAGATATTCCCACAATGTACACACTTTTGCACTGTATTTAAAATAATAACTATGACTTACTTTTTTTAATCAATTTTGATTCTTTTTCGCATAAGTTTAGTTTTACATATTATTTTTGGTTTGCATAACAAATAATGTACAAAATCAAACATAGGAAAAGTATTGTATATAAATGTTGATTCACATCTTTCATTAAAAATAAACACTGAATCCGTACTGCACCTGTGTAACAGCTTCAAGGCCCCTGGAATCAGCACTGGTTGCATAGACAGTTGTGTCACGAGACCCTTGGCAGTCACAAATACCTCCATGTCTCTCTAACTCACGCAGCATTACATCTCTAGTAGCGTACTTGTGAGTTGCCTGAAAAGTAAATACATACATACACACTTCATACTCTCTGAAGAGATTAGTAAGAATTTAAAGAGGTGTAACTATTTGATTGTCTGTAATGCCAATTCTAAATAAGTCACACATGTTTTTGGGACCGAATAGTTTTTTTTTTTATGTATGATTATCTGCGATCAGTCATGAACTATGAGCAGATGTGTTCTTATTGTTGTCACAGGCTCCAGAGTGCCCTCCAATGAGGGCAACTCTTTACGGAATCAGGCACCCAGCTCTTGGATGTCTTTACGTTTTAGGCGCTTTGGATAGCTGATTTGCAGCAGCTTTGTTGCTAAGTCATTTGGATGGTCTGCAAGCCGATTTTTATACCTCGTGGAGGATATCATTATTTCTTCTTTGACTGTTTTGACTTTTAAGGCCTCGTGAATTTCAGCATTGGTAATGAACCAAGGTATGTCTGCTATTGTGCGTAATATTCCGTTCTGCATATAGATAGCAGCGATAGCCTAGTTGGTTGCGGTACGGACTGTCAAGACGAAAGTCGTAGGTTCGAAACCCAAGTGGCATACACCTATGACTTTTCTAAAGTTATGTGTGTATTAAAATGTTAATTATCGCTTGCTTTAACTGTGAAGGAAAACATCGTGAGGAAACCTGCATATCTGAGAGTTTTTCGAAGGTATGAGAAGTCTGCCAACCCGCATTAGGCCAGCGTGGTGGACTAAGGCCTAACCCCTCTCATTAGTAGAGGAGGCCCGTGCCCAGCAGTGGGACAATGTTTAATACAGGGCTAGTATTATTATTATTATTCCGTTCTGCAGCCTTTGTACGATGCTGATACTAGAGTTGCATGCGCTCCCCCACAGTTGTATCCCATATGTCCAGATGGGTTTTAGCACTATCTTGTAGATTAGTAATTTGTTGTCTACAGAGAGTTTTGAATTTCGTGCCATCAGCCAATACATTTTTTTGAAGCGCATGTTCATCTCATCCCTCTTTGTTTTGATGTGTTTTTTCCAAGTCAGTCTTCTATCCAGATGCATGCCAAGGTATCTGACTGGGTTAGTCTCGGGGAGGATGTTGTTTCCCAATTTGACAGGTGGACAATTCCCTTTTCTCAGAGCAAAGGTGACATGAGTGGATTTTGATGCACTCGCTTTGATTCGCCATTCCTTTAGCCATTTATCCACACCATCCAGGGCCGTCTGTAAAGAGGCCATTGTGGGATCTTTGTCACTAGCCAATAGAGCGATGTCGTCTGCAAAAGTAGCTGTAGTAACACTATGTGCTACTGGTAGGTCAGCGGTGTAGAGTGTGTATAAAACTGGTCCCAGTATGGAGTCTTGAGGTACCCCAGCTATTATATTGTGGAAGTTTGATGATTCTCCTTCTTCACGTACTTGGAAAATGCGGTCAGAAAGGTATGATTCCAGTAGCAGATAGTATCTATGAGGTAGGCATCGTTTAATTTTATAGAGTAGCCCCTTATGCCACACCTTGTCAAAAGCCTGTTGGATATCAAGAAATACTGCTGAGCAATACTCTTTCCGTTCCAAAGACTTACGAATATCTTAGCAGACTCGGTGTACTTGCTCTACAGTTGAGTGTTGCTGTCTGAATCCGAATTGGTGTTTGGGAATTACTTGGTTATTTTTTTGCGACGGAGTTATTCTACATAATAGGATTTTTTCGAATACTTTCGACATTGTTGTAAGAAGACTTATCGGTCTATACAATGTGACCACTTCTCGAGGCTTTCCGGCTTTATGTATCATTGTCACGATCGACGCTTTCCATATTTTAGGGAAGTATTGTACTCGAAATATCCCATTAAAGAGGGTTGTTAGGTACACAAGAGCACATTTCGGAAGTTTTGTAAGGACCTCCTTTGTAATCAAATCAAAATAGTTGAACATAAAAAGGCATCATGGCAAAAATATGCTGTTCATAGCTCAATGGTGATGCATAAAAATGAACAAATAAAATAAAATATTGATCAATTGGAATTCGATATTTTCTATACATTTTGTTAACACTGAAGAACTGTTGTATCTGTGCATTGAAAATATGAGCGAAAATTGATTGCGGGTGATGTAGAGAGTAAAGCTCTGTACTCTATCCCACTAAGCTAGTAAGGCATTGTCTATGTGCTTGGCCCTGGTGACCACTTCTTTGCCTACTTCTATAATTTTTTTATTATACCAGTACTTTCGGTGAATTCCATCTCTCCATTCTCGGGTCCCATAATGTGATAGGGGGCGAGCCTATCGCCATGCTGGGCACAGATTGCAGACTCTAGGCTAATACTGAGAAATTCTAGATAAAAACCCGAATTTCACTTTACCCAACCCAGGGATCGAACCTGTGACCTCAGCAGTCGTAACGCATGCACAATTACAACTGCGCCACCAAGGCAGTCAATTATTAGACAGTTAGGTTATTTAATTATTAGTTATAGAGAACCAAAACATACTCACACCAAAACTCAACTTTTCCAGAAAATGACAGATGCCATTAGGATATGCCACCTCATATCTTGGTCCAGAATCAACAACAACTGAAAATATAAATGTTCTTATTTTATATCTACCTATTTGTTAGTTCAATTGATATAGAACAAGCAGAGTCCTTTATTGCTCATGTTGTTTAATAAGATTCATTGAGGAATCTAATGAAATAGGAATGCAAATAAATTGATGGACAAGTATCAATATTTATCATGCAGGACATATATTACACATATTTCATTCTCATAAATAGAATGTTATTGTGCTAATTGAAACAATTGACATATTGTGAACAAGACTAGGTCATGCTATCCTAGTTAAGGTGTTTAGTTCTTATTTAAACATTCAATAGGGGAACAAACAGAAGCAAGTTCAATGTACATATTGTACATACCTCCAGCAGTGCAGAACTGCCCAAATTTTTTCTCAGATGCTACTTTTAATCCATTGCTCAATGTGGTTACTTCGGTAACACATTCTTCAGATTTAGTGGTGGAGTACAAAACCGGAGGCAGACTTGGCATAGGCTCAGACAAAGGTGGCAGTGGTGTCACACTATCCTTACTGACTGTTGATGACTTATCAACATCTTGGCTGAACTTTCTTACCCCTTGTCTTGTGACACTGTACCTGATAATTTAGTTCATAGAAATAAAAAGCAATCAAATAAGCAATAAATAATAGCACTCATGTTCTAAGAGAATTTCATGCCATCACATGTTTTAAATATTTATTTATTGTAGGTGTTTATAGTCTGTATATATAAAAGAAGAAGCTGACTGACTAACTGACTGACTGACTGATCGATCAACGCACAGCCAAAACGGCTGGGGTTAGAGACTTGAAATTTTGACAGTAGGTACCTTTTATGACGTAGGCATCCACTAAGGAAGGGTTTTTGGAAATACTACACCTACCTACCTACCTACCTACCTACCTACCTACCTACAGGGGTAAAAAGGGGATGATAGTTTGTATGAAAATCGGTCATTTTTGAAGTTAAGTTTATGAAAATTAGTATTTGGCCTTTTAGTCAAAAATAAAAAATATATATTTCAGGATTTTTGGAAATTCCACCCCGAAGGGGGTAAAATAGGGGAAGAAAGTTTGTATGCAAATCTGTCATTTTCAGTTAAACGCATGAAATTTGGTATTTGGCCTTACAGTTAAACATTAAAAACACATATTTCAGGGTTTTTGGAAATTCTACCCCTAAATAGGGGGTTAAATAGGGTAAGAAAGTTTGTATGAAAATACTTCATTTTTGAAGTTAAATGCATGAAAATTGGTATTTTGTAGTGTATACTATTTGTCTCAAACATGACCTCCACGCGGGCGGAGCCGCGAGCAACAGCTAGTAACCAATATTTATTTTGCTGGCCTATGTGTGTATGTATTAATACAACATAACACAACAATGTTTTAATATTTAATAACTTAAACTTTCGACTATATTTCTTCATTCGTAACAAAAAGCCTCCTTTTGCCTAATTTAAAGATTTTAGGTCACCAGATTATGAGAAAATAATAATATTTTCTATACATATACTTTTCATAGAAAATTTTGATTATAGTAGGTATATGCCTACCATAAAAAGAAGCGATAAACTAGCAGGGAAAGGTAAGGACTGTAAAAATTATGAATTCTAAACTATCCCCACAGGTATGCACTTTTGACTTTTCAGTTATAAATAAATAAGTAATACCCAATATCCACACACATAACGCTGATCCCACAGTAACATATACTTAAGTATCATGTGTCGTAGGTATTGGGATCCCAGAGGCTTTTGGTCTAACCACATTGACCCAAACAAGATATTATGTTTTGTGTACTGTGTAGTCAAATAAAGCTGATTTAAGTAATAACTAAATAGTTACTTTAATAACTTCGTTTCCCATCATATTAATAACTGAGCACTAACGAAAAAGATTTTTTTTTTTTTTAATAATAAACTCGTAGGTAATTGACAATGTAACTATACCCGCTTATCATGATGCATTTGTAACAATGGTTGGGGCTGTTTAAATGTTTTATATTGCTCTTTGGAGCAATAACATCTTTGAAAAGTTTTATTGCAAGTAACATTGCGATTGAACTCAATTTCTCCGATTACGGATGATGCAAGTCTCAACAACGGATGAATCAAGTTTCTGGGCTAATTTCAAAGGTGTCTGCATATTTTTAATAGTTGCATTTATCTTGTAAATAAGTTCTTGCGTTAATGCGGTATATTTCTTACTTACCTATTTTTCATAGGAAATAACCTAGTGAATAGTAATTTCATTTCTGATACATGCGACATTATATTCTGAGTGAACACAGTCAATCTTTAGTTATATTTAAGATAAAATTATTCCAATATATTTGTATTTCTAAACATAAGTAGTAAATGGAAAAATTTCATTGAATTTTGTAACTTCCAATGATAAAAAATAGCTAGTAGCGGTCGGCAGAGATTAGAAAATGAATGACATTTGACAAATGACAAGTATTCATTCGCAGCTGAAAATGGGAATGAACTATTTTTTTATGCAATACAGTTTATAAGTAGCTTGTAATTTTTGCCAATAAGCCGCATAAAAACATATAAAAAATTATTTACCCCATAAATTAAATCAGTAAAGTATAATTAGAAAAAATTTAAAGGAAAAATAATTAGTATTTACTGGAGTAAATAACGTAACAAAACAAGATTGTTTACTGGGACATAATGTGCAATGTGGCAACTTTATCCCTGTTATAAAAAGATAAGTAATCTGTGTAAAAAGAAAAACGTCTGAAGGACTAGTGTCCATGGCCATGAATAAATAAATTAAAAATATATATTAAAAGAAAATGGAAATCATAGACTTATTATCACTGACGTCTATTATATGGATAGGATATTTGATCCGCGAAAGTGTGCCTATTTGCTTTTCGCCATATTGGCGCTGATAGCAGTGCAGTCGAGCAGTGAGCGTCCGTGGAACTAACGATAGAGTTGAGACACGAAGGATGATATATCGACAATGATACTGTTGTGTATGATGATGTGTCTGATGTGTCGATGGTTTACAAATCTTAAAAATAATAAAAACATCGCTTTAGCGAAACATATTTTAATCTACTATATTATGTTTAAAACGCTTAATATAATATTAAACCCACCGGAAAATATTGTGGGCACACTGCCCTTTTTTTAACTGGGTCCGTGAAACATGTCTAATAAAACAATCTTCCATAAAATGTTTAGAACATAAATAGCTATTTATGTTTGGAAACAAATTTTCAACATTCATGTTTCTCAGCCATAGTTTTTGTATCACCGAGTCAGTTGGAAACCTATAATGGAAATTTTATAATGTAATTTTATGATTTGAAATGAATATTTCCTATTCCTTTGACATAATATATCGATATGTATTGTCGAAATTAAACTTGGGCAACCCTACCTAGATATAATTTATATATAAATTTGCTATTACAAAACAAATTAACATAAAAATATGTCTTATTAGAGTTATTTTTTGCTTACAAATTATAATTTGATCTTTAAAATGACTAGTTACAATATACATAGCTAAAACCTAACTTGTGAAATGTTACTCCACTTCCCGTTTGGTAACGGGTCATACAATAAACACAAACTCTCATGGTTTATTAACAAAAACCACACACAAATAATTCTTCAAATTCAGGTCTTCAACGCAATAATCAGTTAAAAGCCACTGACAAGACAGACGCACTCGAAACAATAAAACGGCCATATATATACAGGGTTACAGGTTAAGTCGACCTAGATCCGTTAAGGGCGTGTAGTACCCATCTTTTCTGACATATTTCACTATAGAACACCCTACCCCAAACCTAAACGTTTTCAAGAAAATCGACATTTAAATTTTTTAATAAAAATTGCCGATTTTTTGCCATTAATTACAATATTTTGAAGTTAGTGCATCTTATTATTATTATTGATATTTTACATGCGAATTAAGATGCTCTATGAATTTAATAACCAAAATCCTACGTAGGTTAACTAAATACGTTTTTCTGGACGATTGAAAGTTCAAAAAGTTAATGAAAAAATTGACAATTTACCTTTCTTTAATGAAGATCTAAAAAAAATTGTATGGCACACGTTTGGCAGATATGCCTAAAAACATCTACGTTTTGTCAGCTATCCAACAAGGTATAATACTCTAGGGTCTTATTTATTTCGTAGGAAAAAACTTAGTTTCATAGGCGATAGTGGACGTAAAAATAATTATTGAACCTAATTTATTCTTTGGCCCTAGAAAGTAAAATAAAACAATAGGTAAGTTTTACAAAATATTATTTATTAAAGTCCTTAATCAAAGTTCGTGTTCAACATGTCCACCTCTGTTTTGTACACAACTTCGCATTCTTCTGCGAAGCCCAGTTTTTACGACACCAGTAGTCAACGTTCTTCTTATTTTGTTTGCCACATCAATTATCCTGTCTTTTAATTCTTCGACAGACGCAATTGGGTTGGGCTCGCTGTAGACGAGGCTCTTCATGTGCCCCCACACATAGAAATCCATGGGGGTTAAGTCCGGACTTCTGGCTGGCTAGGGTAAAGGCCCACCTCGTCCTATCCATTTACGGGGATAATTTGTGTCCAGCCATTCTCGGACACTTCTTTGGAAATGTGCAGGGCAGCCATCATGCTGGAACCACATGTCCCTTATTAGGTTTAGTGGCAAATCATCCATCAAATCGTTGAGGTCTCCTCTCAGGAAGTTTTCGTAGTGCTCTCCATTTAAATTATCGGGTAAAAAGTGAGGTCCAATCAAATGATTGGAAATGATGCCCATCCACACGTTTCCGCTAAATCTTCGCTGGAATCCCTTTACCCTCTTCTTATTCGGATTTCTTATTTCTTTTGGGACCCAGTGATGAGCGTTGTGGTAATTGGTAAAGCCATCTTTATCGAATTTGGACTCATCTGTCCACAAGATATTTTTTAGGAATGTCGGGTCTTCCAAATCATTATCGAGCATGAATCTGCAGAAATCTAATCTTCTCGCAGGGTCTCCTTCTTCGATGGCATGTACCCGCGTGTAATGGTATGGGTAAAGGCCCGCAGTGTGTACGGTAAACCACACTTTCCACTGCGTGAGTCCCAGATCACGGGCAACAACATTAGTGGAAGTGGTTTGATCCAAACGAAATCGTTGCACAATCTCATTGTCAACTTCTTCGTCGTCATCAATTACACGAGGTCTTCCCAAGTCTGTGCGTCGTCTTGAAACGGAGCCAGTTTCTCGAAGTCTACGACAAACTCCGTCAAAAACGCATTTGCACTCGGCACTCGACGGCCGGGGTAACGTGAAATGTATTCGTTACGAGCTTGCGCGGACACACAATTGCAGTATCCATAGCAAATCAACATATCGGCATATTCCTCGTTCGTGTAAGTCGTTATATTCGACAGTTCCAAATCACAAGCACAAATCAGAGTCCAGTTCACAAGCACAGTAGTCACAAATCAGAAACAGTCCAGAAACACATCCAAGTTGAGTAGGAAACAGAGAGCAGAACAATATCGCATCTACTATAGACGGATCACATAAGCAGACTAACAAAACAACCAACCAATCATAAACTACAATGGCACGTATTGTATACAAAACCTGTTCCTGTCTGGACATTATTTTTCTCACTCGCACGTGCATAAATCGTAAATTGTCTCGCACACACGCATCGCCTGATCGGCGAGGGACCGCTACCTCAGCTGCTACCTGGGAGTTTTTTTCTACGAACTTAAATAAAACCCTAGATTGTTATACCTTGTTGGATAGCTGACGAAACTTAGATGTTTTTAGACACATATGCCAAACGTGTGCAATACATTTTTTTTTAAATCTTCATTAAAGAAATGTTAATTGTATTCGCATGTAAAAAATCAATAATAATAATAATAAGATGCACTTACTTCAAAATATTGTAATTAATGGCAAAAAATCGGCAATTTTTATTAAAAAATTTAACTGTCGATTTTTTTTAAAACGTTTAGGTTTGGGGTAGGGTGTTCTATAGTGAAATATGTCAGAAAAGATGGGTACTACACGCCCTTAACGGATCTAGATCGACTTAACCTGTATATGTTAGGAATGTTGATAAAATATCGATATTATGATTTAGAAATATCAATATTTATTACTAATATTTTTTTGGACGATATATCGATATTTTGATATTGAAATATAGGTATCGGAGATAGATATTTATACTCGTAAATTATTGAAACTACTACATCATCGTCAACTTAATCTACGGTACTTTATTTACACTATAATATGTGTTTCCTCTTTCCCTATTTAATTTAGTTGCTTAGTATAGTTTTCACTTAAATTTTTATAATAAATATAGTGGATTATAAACTGTGTAGCTAAATAATTTTGTAGCTCATTACCACTTTATATTAGCTACAATTGTATCTAAGTAGACTAAGTATATATGTAACGGAATCTTTCAACGCAATGTTCACCACCTTCAAGACATCCGATTTACTTGAATATTTACACACGTATCAAGGACTTATGATCTATAGGTTCACCAAGATAATATAAAATATAAGGTATCATTTTAGATCATATTTTTTTATGGGATCTTAATTTGCAATCGAATATTTTATTATAACTAGGTTTGATGCTGTTTTGGGACTATAAATTATATTTAAAAAATAGCACGCTTTAATAGCTAGCCGAACTAAAAAGTAGAAAATAATATTAAGTTCATGGCAAAAAATTATAATTTAAAAAACTAAAAAATATCACGTTTTAAGGTGTTGTCAAATATGATTCCAAGATCTTTGAATCTAATAAATTCATTGGCGCCCCGATTCACGAAGAAAGGATGTATGGCGTCAGGACCAGACCCTTAGACGAGTCAAAAATTTTAATAATAATATCGATATTTTTTTCGGATATATCAAACTCCGATATTGATATATTTAAAAATATCGATGTATCGGAAATCCGATAGTTAAAAAAATATCAACATCCCTATTATATGTCAAATTTAGTTTCAAATACACTCGAGAGGGGCGCTTCAAATAAGTCAAGAAAATAGCTGTCATTTTGTTTTAGATATCCTGTCCATATAATAGACGTCAGTGCTTATTATATATATAAATCAATGATGGAAATACATAATAAACACAGTCCAATTTTTACTTTTTACTTATTAAAATATGTTGTAGTTCGTTTCACGACTACATTCATTTAAAATATAGTTCTCAAATTATAAAATTAATGAGTTGCGTATAAGCTGTTCATAAATTTTCACTATGGGTTCAGTTTATTTACATGTGTATTTGAATTTAAAATTAGGTGGATAGATAGCTCTTTCTACAAGTTGGACGAAAACTTCGCAGTCGCACAAACAAACAAAACATAAAGATGTCTCATAAATTTCTGAAGACAGTGTTGAGGACGTACTCTTCCCTTCCTAAAAGAGTTCCTCAAATTTGTATAGTGGGAGCGGGACCAGCTGGATTTTATGCGGCTATGCATCTCACAAAAAATATCGAATGTAATATAGACATTATGGAGAAACTACCAGTGCCTTTTGGATTGATTAGGTATTTTTATGCAAATTTAATGTAATGTAATGTACTGTCAAATTTAGATATGCAGTAATTAATAAAAATTACTAGGATTTATTAATGCTTCTTATTCACGACACTTTATTTAGTACACACTAACACATGGATTAGCTTCATAGTCCAGTCTTACAATAGTCTATATTGGGCACCAACATGTTTGTTTAAAATGTACTTGGCCTAGAGCAGAGGTTTTTTGTCTCATAGACCTCTGCCATGTATTTCAGTTTTAGGTAGACCCCTACTAAGCTAATATTGCATTTTTGAAAACTCATCAACTTCAAATGTGTTTTGACTGATGTCTAATATACTTGCCTTTGGCTCGGTTGTAAAAATTTCACAGGCGACAATGCCCTACTTTTCTCCCTTGGTATGTAATATACTATTCTTATAATTTCAGATATGGAGTGGCTCCAGATCACCCTGATGTAAAAAATGTGATTCATCAATTTACAAAAGTAGCACTTCAGCCCAATGTAAATTTTTATGGCAATATTACTTTGGGGGTAGATGTTAAACTCCACCAGCTGAGACAACATTATGATGCTGTTCTTTTGGTAAATACTACAATAATCTATTGAAGAAATCCACACATAGAATCAAGCCAGGATTTAAAAATAAATGTGTTTTTGGAATTTCTTTACCCTCAGAAATATTATCAAAATCAACATAAATTTTCACTGTCATAGACTGGATACTTTTTTCTATAAATATGTTAATGCCTCACCATTTTTAGGTGATGTCAGTGTCTTTATATATAGTGAATATCAAAATTTCTAGTTCAGTCTCTAATAGATTTAAAAAAAAAACTTGTTTTTTATCAACATCTAAAGGTTGAAAAAGTTATGAAATGTATGTAAAACGGTTTCTGTACATTTTATAAACTTATTTTCATTTTATGTGTATTGTTAATTATCTCTTGCTTAATGGGAAACAAAAACAATGTAAGGAAACCTAATGTCTGAAATTAAAATTTCAAAGTATGTGAAATCATTAGTGGAGGAAGCCCATGCACAGCGATGAGACAAGTTTAATACAGGGCTTGTTTTATTATGTACAATACCAATCTTTTAAGGTTTTCCAATGTAGTCAATATCTTTTTTAGACTTATGGTGCTGAGGAAGACAAGACATTGGATATAGAAAATGAAGATGCATATAATGTTATAGCTGCCCGCAATTTTGTTGGGTGGTACAATGGTCTACCTAGTAATAAAGATTTGAAAGTAAGTCAATAATATATTACAAAAACAGATATTGCTTTACTTTTGTATTCTTATACTTAAAAGCTTGCTGAGTTTGTTTCGCCAGATCATCACAAGCAAATTTATTTAAACATATTTCTGAGTCCAATGGACTACCTATGGTCCATATCAAACCCAATTAAAATATATTTTTGTTTAAATTGTATTTCCACCAATAATATAAATAATAAACCTAAAAATAATTATAAATGAATATAGAAATTGTAGTGTATTGATGAATCTATGTATGTTAAGTACATAAGCTGATATACTTTCTGTAAAATTCTTTCATTTTTTATGTACTGAGTTGTCATAAAAGCTATGTAATCGCCTACATCATCAATTAACATTTTCATTTATTGAATATATAAATTTTGTATAATGTTTCATTTCTCAGATTGATTTATCCTGTAGCACAGCAGCAATTCTTGGTCAAGGTAATGTGGCATTAGATGTCGCAAGAATTCTTTTAACTCCAATAGATGAACTAAGAAAAACGGATATCACTGAACATGCGCTCCAAACTTTAGCAGAATCTAAAGTGAAAGAGTTGTTTTTAATCGGTAGAAGAGGTCCCCTTCAAGTAGCTTTCACAATAAAAGAACTTCGAGAACAGCTGAAATTGAAGAACTGCAGAACTATTTGGAGAGAACCAGACTTTCACAATATTAGTAATATTGTACCTGATTTACCTCGCCCTAGAAAAAGATTAACTGAACTTATGTTAAAATCATTAAAAGAGCAACAAATTGTTACAGATAGTGATGATATAAAATATTTTAAACCGATTTTCTTTAGGAGTCCAAACAAATTTTTAGTTAGTGATCACAAGCAGCTAATTGGTATAGAATTAACTTGTAATAAACTTGTGGGTGATAAGTGGGAAGATCAAACATGTGTAACTACTGAAGGTAGAGAAATTGTAAATTGTGGTCTAGCCTTTAGAAGTATTGGATATAAAAGTATAAAGGCTGACAGTGATTTAATATTTAACAATGGTTTGGTAGCTAATAAGAAGGGTTGTGTTATAGATGATAGTCCTATGGACTTAGCTAAGTTATATGTAGCTGGGTGGTTGGGTACTGGGCCTGTAGGCGTAATTTTGCACACGATGGGTAACGCATTTCAAGTTGCAAAAACGATGTGTGATGATTTGAGTAGCCTCACGTGCTATAAAAACGGGTTTGAAGATATAAAAAATGAAATTCGATGTAAAACCTTTATAGTTGATTGGCAAGGTTGGGAGAAAATTGATAAGTATGAAGTTGAACTGGGCAAGAAAAATGGAAAACCCCGTGAAAAAGTCTGCAGCGTAGAAAAGATGATTGATATTGCTAGTACTTAAGAAAATATAGTTTCAAATAATAGTACCTAAGCTATTTTAAATTTATATTTTTAATAAAAATGTATTTGAAAAACGTTTATTTATGAACAAAAAAACAAAGGAGCCTCACAGTACTTGCATATGATGTGTAACAGCTGAGTTCTAACATCTGATCTTGGTAATAAGCAACATTAAAATAGTTATTTACCAAAATACTATGTACAACAATATAACAAAAATAGATGGAAATCTGCCGCAACCATTGACTTATATTCTATAGACACGAACTGTCGAACAGAAAAGATGTTCCGAAAACCTTGTCCGCCCACTAATGCCATCTACCATTTTACTAAGAACTATTTTGCTGCACATCATATATATTTTTCCCTACTATGACCACCCATTACTTTTTGTTTCTTTTCAAATCCAATCCATCTAAAGGTTGTCTGGAAGAGATCGCAGTTAGCGATAAGACCGCCGTTTGTACATTATATTTTTAAGTTTATTGCAATGTACTGTTACACTGTATTATTTTTCTGGTGTACAATAAAGCATAAATAAATAAATATTTGGAACTTATAACTCCCGTCACTGTCTCTCGAACGGGACTTTCCGGGCGCTAAAACGGGACAAACTATGTAATGAATTTTCTGTCAAATATAGACTTCCCGTATTCAGAATTGAAATTAATGAATATTTATTGATATTACGTTCTAAACGTTATGAAATTATATTATTTACCTTATATACTATTAACACTGTAAATCAATTTAAGGCAGATTTGTTCAGGAATGTCGCTACAAATAACTCAAATTAACTGATGTTCATTCGTAGGTGGCATGAAGCATACTAACGTCGGTGTGGAGTATACACCTCAACTCGGTGGAACAAAATGTTTGTTCTGTCGCCGCATCTAGTACGTAATACATATAGATCGCTGGCCGCAACGAAGTATTTTCATAGAGGGCCTATTAAATGTTGTCAGTATGGTTCGAGGTAAAATATAGCTATCCTTTTCCACCCACATACATAAATTTATATTTTATTTTTTACTATGTTTATGTACCTATACAATATCGATCAATCCTATATTTGTATAAGCTAATGATTCTATAGCTAAAAACTTCAAGTCCTTATATAGGTTTTTTCGTTTAGAGGACGGCAACACGCTCGATTCATGAACAAAAATTAGCCGGCTTTTTTATGGTAAAAGGAGCAAACGGCCAGGAGGCTCACCTGACGGCTGCTGGACAAATACTGGCCATAATCGCCCTTTGACGGGCATATAAACTGGTTTTAAACGTTAATCTTATGGAAATAAATTTTATTTTGGCTTATATTTTACTCACTACTTATTACCTTTTTCGGAACACCGGTACCCTTGTAAATAGATACTAATATAAAATTTCATCAACATAAGGGGGTAGAAAGACAAGTAGCGAGTTGGCGGTTTCATTGTACCTTATACGATTATCCTACTGGATGTTCCCCACATCCTGCACAAATTATATATTCAATATGTATAATTTTCTGTACCAAATTACATATTCACATAATAATAAAATAAGTAAAAAAAGATTTTTACGTTAAACCATTGACTTATATTCTACCGATAGACACGAACTGTCGAAGAAACAATATGTTCTAAATACCTTGTCCGCCCACTAATGCCATCTATTCATTTTACTAAGAACTATTTGGTAGTTAGAAGCGTGATAACTCCGTCACTTTTTTTCGAACGGGACTTTCCGCGCGCCAATACGGGACAAACTATATAATGAATTTTGTTGTGAAATATAGACTTCCCGTATTCAGAATTCAATTAATTAATATTTATGGATATTACGTTCTAAACGTCATGAAATATGTTATTTACCTTAAATACTGTTAACAGTTTCACTGTAAATCAATTTAAGACAGATTTATTCGGGAATGTCGCTACAAATAACTAAAATTAACTCGACACTGAAAGATGCAATGTGGTGTGCATACTTAGGTGGCATGAAGCAAACTAGCGTCTGTGCGGTGATTACACCGCAACCCGGTGGAACATAACTTGTTCTGGTCGCCGCATCCAGTACGTAGTACATATAGATCGCTGAGTTAAACGGTTTTATTGAAAAAAAAGATAATTATGATGTGGATAATGTACAAAACGCTGACAAATAATTCGGTAGCTCTTAGGTATCAGTCAACACACCACTCTCCTCATCAATCTCCAGGGCATTAAAATAAAAAATTTGTATCTCTTTGTTTAACTACCAAGAATAAAGTATTGTTTATATACAATGAGGTATCGACACTGCCTGTTGTGATGTAAATATAGAATATAGTAGTACTGTGTGTTACTTTCAAATAAACGTGAATTGTGTTTGTTAAGAATTTTGCCCTAATTGCAATATTATTTTACGAATTCAAGATTGTTCCATGTTTGTAGTCATAATTAATAACTTTTATTGTCTTTAGAATGAGTTAGTACCTATCGACTTTAACTTTGCTCCATAGTTTTTTACTTTTGGTTTCCGGGATTTGAAATAATTAGTTTGAATTTATTAGACTAGCTAAGACTAGTAAGGATAGACCATTGCACAGGACCATTGATATACAGAAGCGATATGTTCCTCTTTAGAGTATTTTGTTCCATGGATATGTTTCTCGAAGACTTTCTTGCTCCATTCTGATTTTTATAAAAAAAATAAGGCAAAAGTTCTCCACCATGCAGCCTTATCTGTCGTTATTTTGCGCTGATATTATTTTTATATCTGTGATAGACGTTTTTTGAAGTGAAACTTCTTTAGAATCGTTTTGATTTGAAACTCGATGAAACGATTTGAAAAAGCGACAGTAAAAAGAGACACATAAATCTATAGATTATAGAACTAAGCCTAAGAGAGAATGAGAGCCTATGAGAAAGTGGGATCGAGTCGGATCTAGTGGGATCAAGTGGAATCGGGTGGGATCGATTGGGATCGGGTGGGATGGTGTGGGATCGATTAGGATCGAGTGAAATCGAATCGGTTACTGTATTGACGGTAGTTCTTTAATGGTTTTGAAATATTTAAGTAGTTAGTACAAGTATGTGTGTGAATACGCGTGTATGTGCCTGCATATTATAAAGTTTACTCGTAGGTAACTTTTCTGAAGTTTCACTTCTACTATTATAATGCTCTTTGACTTCTACCGTGTGTCAATTGCACACATGTTGCATGTTGCGCATACACTTTCTGGGTTTTTTTTATAAAAAGACTTGTTCAAATAACTGTTTTTATACGTAGAAAATATTAAAATGTAGTTACTTAGAATGTCAGTTTACAGAGACCAATATCATCATAATCATCGTTTAGAATATCGGTTTCATCTGTCAACTGTCAGCCAAAGATACAATAAAAATATTTTTTCGAATTGCAACTTTTCTTACTTTACTGTAAACATACGTAGCAAGGCGTGAAGTTACAATTTTATAAATATAAAGAATTGGGGTTTATATAAAAAATCCCTATAAAAATAAAATATATATAACAATAAAATGATTCACAGTTTGTTTATAATAAATCCCTCTGGGTATGTTTTATTTGTACACTAACTTTCACTTCTTGGCTTCGTAGTATTTCCACCAATATTATATTTATTACAGGGATGTATTCCTAGAGAAACATTGGAGAAGTGTTATACCACGGTCGGTTTGTGATTATTATTTGGAAGCACAGAGAGCGTCGCCGAATGTTAGTATATTTTTTTCGCAAATGGTTTGTACTCAAGATTAAAATTAGAAGTCCAATGAATTCAAATAGTGGAAATTCGATATTTATAAGAGTTTCGAGTATCTTTTTCGTTTACCTAATCAAGTCCAGCTCATTCTCTTCAATGTTTACGTACAATTTTTTAACAACAAATACACTATTAACCTATAGTAATCACTTATGTTGATCAAATGGACGTTCATACGCAAAGAGGATCCAACTCACATTATGGTTGAAAATGAGCTGAGTATGCCAAACTTGTCTTTAAGGTCTATATTTTCAATTAGTGAAAACAACAACCCACATCTATGACAAGTTATTATGTTAATTTCGCAAAAACGATCCAACTTTCCTGGATCGTAATAGAAAAATAATATATTAAAGCTGGTCAATAATTTATAACTCAAAAAGAATCCATTCCAATCTGGATCGCTTTTAATAAATTACATATAGTGTTAAAGAATGCAATATACACTATACAACTTAAACTCAGTCATTTTGTGGGTTGTATCCTTTTAGCGTATCTACATCCAAATATCCTTAATATTGCAATGTCAATAACACAAATATTGGCAACATTTTTTTAAAAATAGAAGTAATATTCCAGGATGTGCCACCAGTACTGGCTGCACCTCATCACTACTTGATTTCCATACAAAGAGGAGGTGTAGCACTTGTGGCAGTATGTAAGCAAGAAGTTACACCTCTCTTTGTTATAGAATTCCTTCACAGGGTTGTTGACACATTCCAAGTGAGTAATATAATCATATGTATTTGTAAAGTATATGGTAAATAAAAATGTTCACAAATTAACACTTTAACTGTGGTGAACACACCTCGCATGTTTTGCAATAAAACTTATCATGTGCGCAGTGAAAGTGTTAATCTACAGCTGTGGCTCAGCAGGCAAGTAGCTACATCACGCTACAACGGCTGGAAGGATCTGGTTGAAATTTGGCACAGAGATAGATTAAAGTCTGGAATAGCACATAGGCTACTTATTATCCCGGAAAAATATACAGTTGCCATGTGATAGTTTAGTTTTTCACAGAGCATGGGTTAGTTAGTCCCTAAACTGCCACTATGCACATGGTTTTGTTGCATAGTGGCAGTTTAGGGATCAAAAATGTCATAAGCCACTTTTTATCCTGGAAAATGCACGCTTTCTATAGGAGAGCAAAATATAGAAAGGTGTAATAGCTAAAGATGCCTCCATGGATTGTATATTTCCAAAAAATAACCTTCACGCGGGTGGAGCCGCGGGCATCATCTAGTTATTTATATTTTCAAACATGTGCCTTTTGGTACATCTTAAGCTCAAGAAAAAATTTGTGGTGAAATTCACCTTCAAACCTACTGTGTAAGGTCTTTACCGTACTTTAGAAAGCAAGAACAATTATTGGAGAAATATTTTCCAATTAAATAACATGATAATTGTTTTTCAGGATTACTTTTCAGACTGCACTGAAACAATAGTAAAAGAAAATTATGTTGTGGTTTATGAGGTATGTAATAATAAACTATCAAGAATTTAATAAAATCATAAACACTTTTGTATAATTCTTTTTATTTTCAGTTGTTGGATGAAATGTTGGACAATGGATTTCCACTGGCTACGGAAAGTAATATCTTAAAGGAATTAATTAAACCACCCAATATTTTAAGAACTATTGCCAATACTGTCACAGGCAAATCAAAGTAAGATTATCCTAATACTAATTAATATATTTACTTAGAAAACAATAATTATTTAAGAGAAGAAATATTAGAATATGAAAACACACATTTCGCTGGTGGTAGGATATTCATATAAGCCCGGATAGCGACCACCATACACAGTATGTAAAACCCGCATAGTGCCACAAGTAAGTGTGTCGCGTTTCAGGGTCAGTCTGTGTACATCTGGTTTTTTTCGGGGGTCTAGAGTAGCTTGATATTTGGCCATTTGGCTGCTTTCTGAGTACTCTGACACTAGACCCTCGACTGCTTCTTCACCTTCTTGCCCATGGCGTAGTGTGAAGAAGCAAGCTGGCACAATTGCTTATTGTGTTGCCAGGATAAAAAAAAGACAATATTTGTTTTTAACAAGTAAATATCAATAGTTAAGCAAGGGAAAGTAAAAGTCATCAAAGTTAATGTTGAGTTAGATTGATAAAAAAGTTACTATTACTCAACTGGTGATTAAAGTTGATACTATTGTTCTTTGTTAGTGTATCTTCAACTTTACCATCTGGTCAACTATCGAATGTGCCATGGCGGCGATCTGGTGTCAAATACGCCAACAATGAAGCATACTTCGACGTTGTTGAAGAAGTGGACGCAATCATTGATAAAAGCGGTGCTACAGTATCGGCAGAGATTCAGGGATATGTGAGTAATAATACAATTTTAAATTCATTGCCAATTGAGTTTTTGGCAAGAAAGGAGATCGGCAGATTTGGAACAGCAAGGACAAGATATTCTTAATAACCTAAAAATCTTTTCTAGTTTTCAAAAGGTTTATTAAGAAGTAAAAAATATTCTCTAGTTGCCAAAGCGATCGATGCTAATATGAGGTCAGTTTAATATTTTTTTTAGTAAAGATACTGGCGATTTATATTTTATTTTTGTAATTACAGATTGATTGTTGCATAAAATTAAGTGGTATGCCAGATCTCACGCTCACATTCGTGAATCCGCGGCTCTTCGACGACGTATCGTTTCATCCTTGTGTGAGATTTAAACGGTGGGAAGTAAGTATTTCAGTTGTTATATTTTTTTACATGGTCTAAGGGAACGTCCCCATACCACGTGACCCGATCAGGGAGGGGGGGTCTTCAAATTACAACGGTTGGTCACAGGGGCGGGGGAGGGTTTTATCACGTAGTCAATATCCTTTAGTGAAAACTCGAGCTTTTTCGAGCTATATTCAAATATGGCGCGCAGCGTTTAGCACTTAAACTACGGGTGGTCACCGAGCAGGGAGAGGGGGCTAAAAATTAAAAAAGGGTCACGTTGCATGGTTCTCTAAGTAGAGATTATTGGCCAGGTACAAACTCAAAAATAATAAGTTATTATGTGTAGAAAAAAAAACAAAGTATATGGAATGTTATGCTTACAATAAAGGCAATCTGAAATAATTAGTGGTTTAGTTCAAATGAAATAAAACATTTGTTAATATTTTTGAAAAAAAAAAGACATTGATAATGATAATTCGCAGTCTGTTTCTTACTTGATCAGAGTAGATATGTAATTTTATTAATAATGAATTCACAAAAATATTTTATTGTGTAGATTAATATTGAATGAAACAATGAATTTTATCTTAACAAAGCTTGGTGTAAACCAAAAATACGTAAAATAAAATCATAAATGATTACATACTGTTAATCGTCCTTATTTTATTAGTATTTAGAGTGGTTTTAACAATAGCTACTTTTCAGCTAAAGTCACTAACCATATTTGATTCCCAATCAGGATATGAATCCGCTTCCCAGCTTAATGATATTATATATAGAGTAGGCACTCTCAACTGTGCTATAATGTATAAACCCATTGATATAACTACTCATTACAAAATACATTGTTTTAAGGGCATAAGCCAAAGATGTATGTATGCAAAAAAATAAAAAGAGTGTTTTGTTTCAGTCAGAAAGAATATTATCATTTATACCACCGGATGGTAGCTTCCGTCTAATGTCGTATCATATTGGATCACAAAGCGTGGTCGCAATACCGATCTATGTGCGACACAATCTCACTTTACGGTCTAATGGAGACCAAGGCCGGTTGGACCTCACAGTGGGTCCGAAACAAACCATGGGCAGAACTTTGGAGAGTATGTGTGAAATAATTTCTGTTCGAAGTATTAATGAATGCAGTATTTTATTTTTTAATAATAAATGCATTATTAAAAAATTACTTAAGATAAGAACACACCTTTACAATTTAAATTGAGGTATTATTGTAGAATTCACTCATGACTAAATTAGTATAAAAAAATAGTGCACCAGCTGTCAAGCTATAAGATCAATTTATAATAATATTTGATAATAATTTTCATCTTGTCTACTATAGTATCTTTAGTTATATTTTTAAATATCTTAATTATTTTTGTTATAGATGTTGCATTAGAAATATGCATGCCGAAATGTGTTCTGAATTGCTGTTTGACAGCCAATCAGGGAAAATATTCTTACGACCCCGTCAGTAAAGTGCTGCTGTGGGATATAGGACGCATAGAACTGCCGAAACTGCCGAACATTAGGGGATCTGTAAGTAAAACTAGTTATAAAGGGTGTCCCATAATTCACGCAAGATTTAAAATTGCTGCCATTTGTGCAGTTAGTGTTGGCAACCAAAAAACCTGACAGTTTAGGGTTAGTAAAAATGGAGCGCAACACGAAAGAACAACGCATTTTCATTGCTGAAAAATATTTAAAAAATAATGAAAGGTTGGCTGCTACACTGTTTTTTTTTTCACAAGTTTCGTCCAAAATATAGTCGGAATGCTGATTTAACTTCGTTAAGAGAGTAATTGAGAAATTTAGGAAAACTGGATCAATTGGAGATCCACACACTGTCCGAACCCACATGATTGTTGAAAAACAAATCCACAACGCGTCACTTTTTGGTGGGCTTCTTGGACTGGAAGCGTCATTAGACTTTTTTGAGAATGAGACTGGTCAAGCAGTAACTGCTATTGGTGCTCGATATTTGGACCTTGGTAACTTGGTTCTTTCTGGCTAAATTGAATTATTTTGATGTTGACGAAATGTGGTTTCAGCAAGACGGTTCTGGTCATTTGACGGATGTGTTATTCCATTCATCTTATGTTCTAAAAAAATAATTTGAAAAAATAAAACTCTTTTCAATTTAATTCAAATCTTGCGTGAACACAGTGAGACATCCTATATATCCTATAAATCATTAGTTGAAATATAAAATTGTATTATAAAACAAAACCATCGTCTGCAGGTAATATAATAACAGTTGTGGTTAACGTCTCCTCCAAAGTTGATAAACAGTGTTAATTAAACTTTCCAAAATTATAACAATGGGAATAAATTAGTTTATTTCTTAAATCCATGTATTTAACATTATTAATTTAGTCTCTACAAAATATTTTATAAATAAATACACCCAACAGTCACACACATAGTCCTGATCCCACACCAAGTTAAACATGTATCGTGGGTATCAAGAACTACGGGAGATTACGGTCTTACAACACTATTTTATTTATACCACGATGGTGGCAAACAAGCTTACGGCCCGACTGATGGTAAGTGGTCACCATAGCCTATAGACTTGCAACACCAGGAGTATCACATGCGCGTTGCCGCTCAAAAAGCTATTCACTCCCTTCTTGTTTCCCAACAGGTGTCAGTAGCAACAGGGGCGGACACTTCAGGCGCCAACCCGAGCATCAATGTCCACTTCACAATACCACAGCTGGCCGTGAGTGGGCTGCGAGTGAGCAGGCTAGACATGTACGGAGCTAAATACAAACCGTTTAAAGGAGTCAAGTACATCACCAAGGCTGGCAAGTTCCACGTAAGGATGTGATGGGGGGAGAATACTCACCAAACATGGATATATTCCGGATTATCTGTGTAAAATCTATGTCAATGCACTTTACTGTCTACCTGACCATAAACAAACATAATAGAGAGTTATATTAAATACATTATTCGAAAAAGAACACAACCATAAAATCAATTAACAAAATGGTATTTATAAATGTTAAATGTAAATTTTATTCAAGTTAGACTTTGTGTATACTTTTATTATTATATAATAAAAGTAAATTAAATAATAATAGTCAGTCTGTAGGGTTTTGTCTACAGCGTTAATGCTCGACTGGGTATTATATTGGTACACAGTGGTAACATCCAGTGGTTTCTTGCCGTTACGTTTCTTATGGTGAGGTATTCCCAATGGCCGCGATTCCTCGCTTCGCCACTCCAATTCTCCTTTGTTCTAAACAGGGGTTAGTCAAGTATAACGTAAGCAAAATTTTATTCATTTTAGTAGTTTCCAACCCCACCTTGTCAGCAAATGTAAGTAAAGTTCTTACTTCTTACCCCTCCCCCCTACGCTTACGTAAACATTGGCATAATTTTAACAAAGTCTACACATCCTTTCAACTTTTAAGCATAGACAAGTACGATTGCCATATATGTCCATATCAGAATCTTCTAAATTTTCAATAAAAATCTAAAATACTAAATAAATAAATATTGCTGATGTCATCGCTATTAAGACCCCCGCGCCCCCGTATCATCAAAAATAAGCAAAACCAAGACCCCCCACCCTCTTTAGTGCTTACCTAATACTTGAACCACACACACTTATATTTTTTTCGATGGGGGTACGATGTTCGGCGATTTGCGGTCTTCTACTCTGACACTAGACTCTCGACCGCTTCTTCACCTTCTTGCCCATGGCGTAGAGTGAAAAAGCAGGCTGGCATGATTGTGTTGAGTAGTGAAGGATAGATTGTCTTTCGCTACTCGATACTCTAACTGGACAAGCACTGTGCTTACCATCAGGTGCAGTGGGGTCGCTTTGCCGTGCCAGGATAAAAAAAAGTACATGTGGGTGTTTCTGGTGATCTATTTGCTCATTTTCTGGTATTTAATATAAACAACATAAAACAGCATTTAGACGACGATAATTTAGCATACGATTATGTCAAGTGTGCGAGTTGAGAATGCGTGCGTGACATGATGCAGGCATGCTTTGGATGGTTACATCGTTCTTCTTTCTTGATATAGCCATGTTGTGTAAATATTGTGTATTAATATATAATTGTGTCTATTTAGTATGTTTATTATAAAAATGTATGTATAATCCATATATGGATGTTATTTAAATTAAGATATAACTTACAGGTCTGTTTTGTTTGTAAGTCTACCATCAGTTATGAACTGTAAATATTCCAAATTTTCTATATAAATGTATGTACTTTGTACAACTATACGCTCATTAAATACTAGCGAAATTATTTGTGTTTTTTTATTACAAACAATAATAAAAAGTTATATATCAACTTTATTATGTGCATATTGTTTAGCTAATTTGTGCATATTTTGCTATGTGTGCATGAGCTTGTATATTTAAAACAACATGATACATTTTAATAAGCTGAAGCGATGAGACTTTGATGTCAATCACCTAATCACAGTACGCCATGTGATATATAAAAGAATTAAAAGTACGATCATTCAAATATCGTACTTTAGAAGTAGATAAAACGCAAGAGTGTATGAAGATTATTTATCTTAAACGCGCGTTGCCTACATCGAGTATCATACATATTTATGATTAAGCTGGTGGTAGGATATTCATATCCGCCCGGATAGCGACCACCGTACACAGGGTGTAGAACCCGCCATAGTTGCACACAAGTGTGTGGCGTTCCAGAGCCAGAATAAAAAAACTACCTACCTACTCTACCAGCACCTGATATTAGAGTTACCTACGTATTCGTATAAAATGCGGTTACACCTTGCATGTAGCTAGGTACCTATAGACCCTACAAACAAAGCTTTTATATGTATTTTGATATAGTAGAAAGAAAAAATACATTTATTTACTTATGTAACAAAATCAATAAAAATCTTACTATCAAATAATAAATTCACGCCGTAGAGCAGGGATATGCCGATTCAACAGAGGTAGTACCACTGTCTCACAAAAAACTAAGTACTTACACTGACACTAGACCCT
This sequence comes from Laothoe populi, assembly GCA_905220505.1. NCBI lineage: Eukaryota > Metazoa > Arthropoda > Insecta > Lepidoptera > Sphingidae > Laothoe > Laothoe populi. Next base: position 13,874,041 of record HG992150.1, read on the forward strand.
CGACCGCTTCTTCACCTTCTTGTCCATGGCGTAGTGTGAAGAAGCAGGCCGGCATGATTGTGTTGAGTAGCAGAGGATATATTGTCTCTCGCTACTCGATACCTTAATTGGACGGCACTGCGCTTACCATCAGGTGCAGTGTAGTCACTTTGCTGTGACAGGATAAAAAAAACCATTTTCATGTCAACACTATACCGTCATACAATAGAATTCAACGTACTTTGTAAAAGCGAATGTGGACCGCTTATAATATAAAAAGAACAATAATATATTCATTTCCTTAGTGTCACGTTAATTTAGGAAGTTCGGAAGATAAAGTCAGGAGATGTTGATATGAGTTAGATAAACTTTTACTTCATATATATTGAAACTACAATAATAGGTATGGGCTAAATTAAACTCATTAAAATATAATAAATGATTACCATCACAATATACATTTCTGTATATCTACAAACCCCCATGTAATGGGACATGTACATTATAATTTCTATCTGCTTTTTAATGATTTATCACCACAAAATGTATTACCATTGCTCAGATGTTGCATTTTTTGGTTCTGAAATATCTCTGAATTAGAACAGACATTAAGGCCGGGTACTCATTTTGAATAGTTCCTTCCATATCATGTTCCTAAAAATAAAAAAAATCTAATTAAATACAAATTATTTAATTTAATGAAAAACCCACGGTAAGATTATCAATTTGGCCCCTCTATACCAACATAGGTAATACAACCTGTCAAAAACAAGTAGGATAATTGAACAGGATGAAAAGTTCACATTAACCCTTAAAAGCTACATTCCTAAACGTAGGAGTTACGAAAATTTACACAAATAAAATATACATTTATTTTCAAAGGTTTTTGAATAACCGTTTACTGGGAATTGAATCGAGACTATCAGATTATAATATATGATAAGAGATTTCTTATAAACATTGTATATTAATAGGGTAGTTTGCTTGTGTTTTGTAAATTCGAAAGTCCCGTAATGAATTAATTCACGTATATTTTTATCCTGCAATCACTCGAAATCGCCATCTAGGAAGTTCTTGCAAAGCAAAGTTTTTATTATTTAGCCTTAATTATTTCCTTAAGATATAAAGCTATCGATAATATTTTCATTTCAATGCAACGCCTATCCATTTCTGGGAAATATTACCTGGACAAGAGAAGACATAGGTCAACAACAGTTATATAATAGGTTCCGAAGTTCCGGTAAAACCCGGTTACCTTAATGCCTTTATGACATTTGCTCTTGAGCCATTTTACAATGCTGGCCATTCCCGAAGCGGTCGGTATCATGTTGAACGGCGATGGTAAAGTTGTTTGCGAAATGTAGTCCAAGTACATCTATTTATAAAAAAGCATGCATAATTCTTTTCAAAAAAGATTTTTAATTGGAAACTATAAAATAAACAGTGTACATCCGGGTTTTGTCGGGGGTCTAGAGTTGGAGCACGATGTTTGGCCGTTTTACAGCCTTCTGAGTACTCTGACAATAGACGCTCGACCACTTTTTTTATACTGGCACGTCAAAGTGACCACACTGCATCTGACGGTAACCGCAGTGCCGTCCAATTAGAGTATCGAGTAGCGAGAGACAATCTATCCCCCGCTACTCAACACAATCATGACGGCCTGCTTCTTTCACACTTCGCCATGGGCAAGAAGCTGATAAGGTAAGCTAGATTTTTTTAAGTTTTAGTTGCAACTCATTTTGTAACTAGGTGTTGCTCGCAGCTCCATTCGCGTGAAAAGTATTTTTGGGAGTAAAGGTAGGTATATACCTAATGCATGTAGTTGTCTCCTGCACTGATGCGCCTGTAGGTACCAATCGTCCTACCTCTCAGGTGTTGTGCCTAAATCTTGGAGAGAGGCAATATGCAGCCAGCCAATCCCCAAAAATAACCTTAGTGATATGTAAAATCATGCACAGAATAATAAATAGCCATTTGATTCACTACCTGGATGATGACATGTTGATTAATGACACACAATAATGTGAGGAGTCGTGATGATTTTGTCGAGAGCGATTTAAAAACCCAGGACGCTTTAAAAACCAGGTCTAAAGCAGGACAGTCGGCAACTTTAGTTAAAATAGTGTTGTGAAAAGTGTAGAATCATTTGCAACGTGCAAACGTGCGTACGGATAAAATTCAAGAGGTGGGTCAACTCGTTTGGGGCGTAACAACACTACTTACAATAAAATCGTTTGTCATAAATCATTGGTACTTGGCTTACGCCGCGGCCGCGGGACTATAAATATTTATGGAAGCGTTAAACTTACTTCAGTCCTTCCGAACGTCCATTCTATTGCGGCATTGTCTGTGACTCGCTGGAACGTGTTGGACATCGTCGCTATGAGCATGTTCAGTACTACGATAACGGAGATTACCTCGAAACCTGGAAACACATACTCGTATAGCATTTGTTTTCCCATTGGCTAAGCTGAGTAACGAAAATAAAAGTAAATTTAGTTTGTAACAGAATTAGGTATCAATACTTCGCCAAACTATAATTTGTACCGATTGATGTATGGCTCACATATGGTCTTACAGAAATTATAGTACACTAGCTGTTGCTCGCGGCTCCGCCCGCGTTGAGGTTATGTTTGGGAGAAAAAGTATACAACACAAAATACCAATATTCATGCGTTTAACTTAAAAATGACGGATTTTCATACAAACTTTCATTCCCTATTTTACCCCCTTAGGGGCGGAATTTCCAAAAATCCTGAAACATATACAATTTTTTATTTTTAACTAAAATGCCAAAAACTAATTTTCATGAATTTAACTTCAAAAATGACGGATTTTCATACAAACTTTCATCCCCTATTTTACCCTCTTAGGGGTGGTATTTCCAAAAACCCGTCCTTAGTGGATGCCTACGTGATAAAAGGTACCTACTGTCAAAATTTCAAGTCTCTAACCCCAGCCGTTTAGGCTGTGCGTTGATCGATCAGTCAGTCAGTTTCTTCTTTTATATATACAGATAATACATATTATATAATTATGTATTCCTTGTTTCACTCGTATCACTCACAGCCAAAGCAAAAGTATCCAATTCTCTCTGTATACCCGTGCCTATTCTCGCGATATTTCAATGTACTAGTTTCATCTCTAGTATTTTCTAAAACCACATCAGCACTCTCGAGGGGCGCCATGCAGAAAAGTGCCCAAAATAATGTGTTCAGCGTATCGCTTAAGCTTGTGAATGATGATACCTGAAAAGCGGCCAAGCGGTAGGTACTTCAATGTCATGGACAAAGCGAGTTACTAAGACGTTGATCATATCATATGTAAACGATAATGTGTTGACAGATTAGCTCGTACATTCATGTAACTTCATTGTCGGCCTCTCCTATTAAATAAATTGCAATGCGTAGACGATGAAATCAGCATCACGTAGTGAATTGCTTGACGCTGACTGACACGTCCACGCATATGCAATAAAAAAAGTAGCGCGTTCTGCTTTAAATGCTACGATTTATTATGCTGCAATTTTCGTCGGGTCAAACTAGTTCCAACCCTGACAGTTTAAGAATAAATAAAAAAAATCTCCGTAGGCGTGTTTGAAATAGAAACGAGACGACGTGGACGGTGAAACAAGTTCACTACATTATAGCAGCGATGTGAAATGTTTATTGCTGAGTGCTGACCATCTCTTAGCAACAGCTTCTGTTTTAACGTCACATTTGGAACTTTATCTACGTGTACGTGAAAGTAAGAATGATGTCATCGAGCTTTAGTGGCATAAAATGACTCTTATATTCGTATTAACCTGGAATTATTTCTTCTTAGAAGTGTAATTAAAACAAACCCGAATAGACAACTTACTTGCATCGTTTTCATTCCAAATTCGTCTTCATATACCATACCCTCGTAATATTGGTAGAACCGTGACATGCCCGCAGCAAAGGCACTTATTATTATAGCAAACACTATTATGTATTTGTAAATATCTATTGTCATTTTTCCTAAAGAAACCTGAAATTATGCTGCATTATAGTTCAAATAATTCACTATTTGAAAGAAATGTAGAAAGAATATATTGTCTTATTTTTCTCTCTAGTTTTTATATTTATAATAATAGTGTTTATTATGTTTTGTGACCATATCAATTAACTGGCAGTTATGCTACTCTAGATCACTCCTGCAAATTGTTAAAAAAAAACCCAATTACATAACATACACATAAATGTTCTTTAGGTGATATCCTAGGGCGTATTGCATGGTATAAATAGGTGATTTGCATACCTGAAGTGGCCCTAGATGGTAGTTGAGTTGGCACAAGAACATCAGTCGGAAATAAGCGAATATAGTCGCCAGGCAAAATGTGCCCTCGGCTAAAAGTGTTGGGTCGTATTGATTCCAGTATTTACGATCTATTGAAACGAAAATAGATATACATCACAATCCTTGATCTCCGACCATGTTAAATTATAGACACTGGCTTAAAAGATTCCTCATAAAGAGGTAATAACCGATTATTCTATTTATAATAATGATATACGTATTACTACGCGTGTTCTACCGTCTGTATCATGGCGAATGCTCTGAAGAATTGTTTGATCTTATGCCATCCTCTCCGTTTCACACCAGTACCACGAGTACCGGCTTGCGGAGCCACAGTTTCGTGGTGTCTACTATCACGGTCCGAACCAAGAGGTTCGCAAATTCGTATTTTTGCCGCACCATCAAGCTGTAGAACAGTTTGCCAGCTACCGTGTTCCCTCCTTCCTACGATCCTGGGTCCTTTAGGCGTAGTGTGAAGAAGCTAAACAGCAGGCCGGCATGATTGTGTTGAGTAGCGAGGGATAGACTGTCTCTCGCTACTTGATACTCTATCTGGACGGCACTGCGCTTACCATTAGGTGCAGTGTGGTCACTTTGACGCGCAAGAATAAAAAAAACTCATAACATAGGTACATAGTGCACACACATAGCCAGCTAAAGATGTCAAACTTATAAATCCCACTTTTTTGGGCTTTAAAGATCCACCAAATTTGACAACATAATTGTCAAAATTTACGACTATTATATATAATATGGTTGTCGATACACGCAAATTAACTACGTAACTATATTATACTTACTAACTTGGTACATTCAGTGGACCATACAGTCAGTACCTAGCCGAATAATTGACAGTATCTATATAGGGTTATGTTATAAACGTGGTATTCGTATGCGTGCGATATCACGTGCATCAATGCAAATGTCAATAAATATAGGGCACCTACCAAAATCTTCTTCGTCATTTTCAGCAACATCGATGGCAGATGTAATCCAAAAAGCGAATGTCAATCCGAATAGCATGAGCATTATTGCCTCAGCCCAGTGCCATATTACAGTAAAGTATTGCCGAAGCCCTTGGATATAACACATGCGGATTACTGACCATGTGTAGCCACATACGAATAAGATTAGAGGGCCTTCTGCACCTAAAACCAAATAAAATGTTTCCACATGGCTTTGACATTAAATTCATGTTTATATTACCTATAATTTTTTATTTGACTGCCTCGGTGGCGCAGTTGTAATTGCGCATGCCTTACGACTGCTAAGCTAGTGTCTCGGGTTCGATTCCCGGGTCGGCGAAAGTGATATTGGGTTTTTCTATTTAAAAATATTCAGTATCAGCCCGGAAACTGGAATTGTCCCCGGTATGGCGATAGGCTCGCCCCTATCACATTATGGGACCGTAATAAATTCGGTGAAAAGTGGGTGTACTAGTTACACTTCTGCCTACCCCTTTGGGGCTTACAGGCGTGAGTGTATAATGTATGTAATATAATTGATACATAAAGTATAAATTTAGAAGCAGCACGGTATTACAATTTATTGAGACCATGAGAAAAACACATTTAATCCACATCATAAGCATTACCAACTGCTTAATTAAAAGCCTTTATCACGTGACATACGCAAGTACCTATGTTTGAATATTCTTA